>JARHVA010000772.1:345000-945000 GCA_037957365.1 Torreya grandis | reverse complement strand
TCTAGTTTTGTATTATAGTTGCATACATCACATAATTTCACCAAGCACTTCAAATGGGAGAACTACATTATCTTGATCCCTCTTTGAATTATTGGTATGTAGGTAGTGTGCCCACACATGAGGTGTGAAGTGCATCCAATGTATCCTTTACACACTAAACCCTTCTCATTTTCCAAAGCTTTCTACTCAAGTTCAAGTACCAAGAGTTTTTACAGGTTTTGGAGATTGACTCAGACACACAATGAGCTCTACACAAAATCAAGCTTTGATATTTCACTACCAAGGTGCTATAGGCCTACCGAACTGAACCTAGAAAATCCAAAGTATCAGGAAATAGTGCCAAAAGTGGACAATAGAGCCAAAAATTGGACTACAGTGTCAGTTAGTAGGGTATCCTAAGTTTAGTGCTCATGTCCAATCTAGAAATGGAGTTCTAGGTCTTGGTTATGATAGTCTACTATCCCTGCACAACAAATTCTAGATCTTACCTCATCCATATTAGCTCAGAATAAACTAAGTTTGATTATTTACACTTATTATTTTTATAAAAAGGTAAAATACATATCTATTTACACAAATTAGTAGGCTAATTAAGACACATTAATTACTGATTTACATTTACTCAGACCTTTATTTTCTTAGGAGTTAAACACCTAATTCCCAAAAGAATAAAATAGATTTTTATTTTGAGGATAGTTCTTAAACATGTTCAACAAATCCCCTCAAAAGAGGAGCATTCATATAGGTTTGTCATAGAGATCAGCCCATCTAAATGCACTCAAAGTATAGTTTCTAGCATGTAGGCATAAAATACAGAGCTCAATTTTAGGAAAACATAGTGAAAAACAATTAGATAGAGATTAGAGTTAGTTTGGTATAAAAATAGCATAGTTGAACACTAACACTAAAAGTGGACACTAGCACCACATTGATATCATCTAAGGTATGACATTACTATCTAGTAGTCCTAGAAGCAAAAAATTACATAATTACCAAAAAGGTACAACAATTACACTCCAGATTTGCATAGATTTAGTTATAAATTATCAATTTTTTTTCTCAAATTTACACAAAATCATACAATTTTGCTTAGATTGGGGGAATCATGCATGGTATGATAACTCTCGTTTTAGTTTCAAATACTCATACATAGATTATTACAACTCAATCCACAATCCATATGCTCAGATATCAAATTTGGGGGTATATGCATGGCACATTATTTTTGTATGTTTACTTTTGCACTAGTTGATTAGATGGAATGGAAAACTCCATGTATTTTTCTACATTATTAATCCAAACACCATGTTTATATCATATTTTATGCCTTACTCTATCTGTAGTGGTTGGCATTAATGTGTAGTCCCTAAGTTACATACCTGGGTGCTTGATCAACCCCTAGGCTATTTTTCATTCCAAAAATCTTGAGTGGCTACAGAGCCATTATATATAGTTTCAATTATAGTCATACAATTTTAGTTAGATTGCACAATTTAGTTATATATGCATCTACTAGACATGGGTAGGCAATGATGGAATCATAGTCTACTTGAGTTTTTGAGCCACCTACATAAGAGGGTTGGATAAGCCATCCATCCAATCTAAGCTAATCACAGGCTATGATCCAATGAATAGGGGTGGGCATTGATAGATTCAAGTCCAACTTATGATCTTGAGCCACCCACACATTGGGATTGATCAAACCATTTAGATCATTCCAATATTTTCATTGATTGATCACTAGTGAGGTGTATTCATTTGTTTCCTTTATTTACTTAGTTTTGTCTTCAATTTTAATATCTATTAAGTAAGGACAGATCTATGCAAGTTTTTTTATACGACATGTAATGGAACACATTTCACATGCTCAGATCTAAATTCATTGACTTTACCTCTTTGGTAAGTCCAGATACATTTATTTTCCTTTATCTTAGTCATTTTACTTTGTTGTATTTCTAGAATAAAGGGGGGGAAATGTAGTCATCTAAAATGTCACTTGAGTGCCAAGAGCTTAATGACCACCCATCCCTAACTTAACCCTATATTTATCTTAAGGCCTATTTAGACACTTATCTAAATTTTTTGTGGGCCTTACACATCCATAAACATCTCAAAATCAGTCTCAGACCCTTCTTTAGGCATCTAGGCCCCTAGTGCCTCAGGTTTTACCACCTGGACATTATCACCATAATTGGACACTAACACCACAATGCTAGTGTCCAAGTTGGGTGTTATTGTCCTTTTCTCTCTTTTTATTCCCAATGGATATCTTTTCAATCCCAAAGACACCTAAAGTCATCCTAGACCTATTTCAAACCCCGCATAAGCTCCAAATTAGTATAGAAATATGAATTTCAGCCCTTTATTCATTAGATGGAAATTAGATGCAAATACACATAAATAAGCTTAGAACAAGTTATGCACAATTTAGGTTATTAATCCCTATTCTACCCTACTTTTGCATAAAGTCATCTACAGTTCTCCTAAGCTTAGAATACATAGATTTACAATCTCAAACCTCACTCAAAGCAGTCAAACCAACATTCATACTAGCTTCACTTTCATTTGCACTAGCACTTAGGTGGGGAGAACTAAATTGGGCTTGATCCCTCCTTAGAGTATTGGTATGTAGGCAACTCTCATCATAGTGGGGTGTTGAGGATGTCCAACCTACTTGTTGACCATTTTTGACCCCCCAATTCAAAAAATCAACCCCTATAATTTGAAACATGATTTTTCATGTCTTGATAACCTTTTTACTAACCATTTTATACCTTATGAGGTCTTATTAGGGTCTTTTTGAGGTCTTATTAGCAAAAGTTAAGGTTAATTTGACAAGTTTAAGATAAGGACTTATCTTTGTCTTGTACTAATCTATCTATGTCATGGTGTGAATAAGATTGATCAAATGATGTCAAAGGTCCTTAATTATCTCTCAAAGTCATCCCATGCTTTAATCATCTTGTAAAAATACTTTATATATGTTTGGATAAGTTAAGGTTGATTTTCAAAGTTTAAGGTAAGTGTTATGCAAGAGAAAGGTGCTTTTGGTCAAGTTAAATGCATGACAAAGACAACAAGATCAAATATACATACAATCACATGTGTTAAATCTTGTGGATCAGTTATATAACTTGTATACATGTCAAGGATGTCAGATCATATCAATTTTGTAGGTTCAATGTCTAAATGGGAGAAAATCACTCCAAAGAAGGAATTTACAGGCACTTGTATGAACTTAGGAGATCCGTTTGAAAGTGAAAATGGTTCAAGAGTGTTTCTTCATCTTCAAGAGGTCAAATCCATGCTTAGAATGTAATTAAAGGCCTTAGAAAGGGAAAAACCACACACTCTCTCTTCTATTGCTCCCTTGGTAAGCTCACAAAGGCAAATTTCATGTGCTCATTCCCTACAATACAATGGGAGTTGAGACCTAAGTTTTTAACAAAATTAAGGGGTCCTAATGGCATTCAAATTCATTTCCATATTCATCATATTGGTGGCCCCTCCTTTATGAACAATAATTAAGACCATCAGGTGGTCTTAAACCCCACATGCTCATTTTTCTTATTGAAATGGTAGTTTGAAGTCTATTGGAGGCATGAGAGAAATAGGGGAGAGTATAGAGGGGTATAAAAAATAATATCACACTTTCATCCACCAAGTTTGGGATGTATGTCATTAGAATTTGATCAAAAGAGCTTCATAAGGTGAAGTTACAGGTTTACACCTAAGGTTTTAAAGTTTTATGCAGGGTTTAATACATCCAAATTATTGTTAAATTTTTTCAATATCTTCCCACTTAATTCAAGTCTCTCCAACCATTTGATCACTTCATACTAGGGTTTTTTTAAGTGGTAAATATTTGTTAATCTATGAATATTTCATTTTTTGAAGTTGATATTTTGCAATTTTTGTGGAGAGGCTGACAAGGTGGGATAACCTAAATTTTTGGGGTCAAAATTAATTTCAAGGAGAGGTTCACCTATATTTGAATATAAATTTATTCATATAAATGTAATTCATAAGTACCTCAAAAGCCAATCCTAATGAATTCACCATATACAATCAGGTGGATACCAATAATGTGTATAGTAAATCAATTATATACACTATGTAAACTATGTCAATAAAAATAAAAAACACTTAAGTTTATCAATCAACAATGGCAGCCTACGAGCAGACCCTAGTAAGTTGTAGGCATACACCCGAAGACTCTAGGTGGGCACCAATGGAATGTCTATCGATGGATGTCCATAACTTATCGATAGATACCCATGTGCTACTGATGGATGACCATGGTCCTACAAGATACATGTAGATTTTTGTAGCCTACTAACATCCACCAACATATTATGAGAATCTATCGATAGGTATCCCATAGATGACATCAAGGCCCAAGTTATAGGTGCACCACTACTGGTGGATCCCCACTACCTACTGGTGAACACCCATGATCTACCAATAAATACTCATGTTTTACTGGTAGACGCCCATGATCAACTAACAGTCACCTACAAGTTGCTGATAGATGTTTGTAGTGGTAGACATATGTAATCTATTGACTTATGCCTATGGCCTCCTAATGTCTATCATCAAATAGTGACATCCAGGCATACTCATGTGTAGCAGATTAGTGGCATCTATGCATGGGGGATAATTATCCCACATGCATGGCTAGGTAACCTCTCCCAAAGGAAAGGCACTATAAATACTTACCTTAACATGTAATATTCACATGGGTGCATTATGAGTAGTATCACACAACATTGGCATTGTTCTACACATCCTAGACATACACCTGTATCACACCAGTGTTTGTCGGCATGATGTGGACATTTTTTTGGGATTTATCAAAAACCCCAATGCATGGTGTGTGTGTAAAAAATATAATTAAACTATAATTATAATTATATAAATTTATTAGTATTCTTCTTTCAAACCTATCAATTAAAAAAAATTATTTAAAAATCATTTCTCATTATATTATCCATTAAATTAGGGATCATAATTTACAAAATAGAGTAACCAATTTAACATGCATAACCACTCCTTTCACTTTTAGTGTCCATTGACATGTAGCTAGCATCTGTCTGCATTATACAAAAGCCCATCTGTATATTTCCAACATCCACCCATGCATTCCATCATTTACCTAAATGATACTGGTATCTACCCACACCATGTTGCATGCTAGTGTTCAACCGTGTTGTACAAGCATTTATTTGCATACTTTCAATGTTTGTCTGCATTATTCACTATGTGGCATCGCATGATTCACCTGTGTATCTATACTTATTATAAACCGATTCACCATTGTGAATCTGATTCACCATTGTGAATCTGATTCACCTCGAGACCTCCACAAATTTTTTATAGGGCTAGCTAAAATAAGCATTGCTCTATACTAGCCCTCTAAAAATTCACATCATGACTCACCTTAAGGATTATGTGTAGGCTGCCTGCAAAAAATGGTTTGAAATGGGTCTCACTCTATATTATCAAAGACATATGAGGGTCATGACCTCATAAGAGGTGAAATGAGGTAGTGGAATAGTGTTCTCAAGGTTGATAATATTAATACAATTATCACAAGAGACTTTAGGCAATGAAAATGTAGACCTACATGTTTGCAAACTTGTAGGTCTCATTTTCATAAGAGATGCATTGAATTATATATCAAGATATGGAGTTTGAGAACCTAAGTGGTGAGATAAATATAGTGTCCCTACCCTTGGATAAGTTCAAGACTAGTGGAGAAAATGTGGTCTCAAAATACAATGCTCAAGGAACCTAAATTAAGTATATACATGCCTTTGTGAGAGCATTGAGAAATGTAATGAAGATATGCATTAGAGATGAGAATGAGAATTGGTAGGAAGAGAGGATAAAAAGAGTTTTAATATAACTTCAAGAGTTTTAAAAGATATCCAAGTTACCAAAGCTCATGAAGTGAGTATATATTCAAAAAGCAGTCAGGAGAGCACTAGGTCTCATATGGACCAACATGTTGTTGGCAATTAAGAGTTTGAAAGGTTTGAAATTTTAAAAAACTATGAATGAAGGGTAGAGGGTTAAATAGAACCTAGCTAGATGAATTCATGAGGATTATAACCTTGGAACAGGCAAAAACAAACCATCTAACATGAAGACCTATAGGCCTAAGAGAGGCTATTTAGGCCTACTTGCAAATCATGAAAGAAGGGTCCAATTTTGGCTAGGATCATACGTTTAGAGGTTGCATAGGGTCTTAAGTGATATAAAGACCCCTAGGAAGGTTTATAGGTCCTAAAAAAAGACTTCAACATGAATCAAACTAAAAAAGGACGAATAAACAACTCAAAAAATGCTTCTAGGGTCAGTTATATAAGGTTGATCACAAACCCTCATAAGAGGACTATGTATGTTCTTATTCATTTGAAGGGAGTCAAAAGGTTTGACAAGTTTTGGATAACCTCACATGAGGTGTTATAGACCTAAATCAACCATTGTAAACTCAAACCAAACTTCAAAACAACTGATCAAGCCTAAATTTCTCTCTTAACCTCACTAAATAGTGTCTGCCTAACCCGAGAGGATCTTTCTTGTGCTTGTTTGTATGTTGCCCTTTTGCATGGGACCAAATAGTGTTTAGAGATATTTTAAGGGTTTCTATAATTCCATATTATGGCATCAAAAGTGTTATGTTGTGAAATTTATCTATAAATTACAATGTATTTCAAATACTATATATTTGAAATGTACTATACACTCTTTATGTATTCTCACATCTAAACATAATCTAAATCACATAAGTACATCACATGAAAAATAAAATAAGAGTATTAATAATAATAAAACCATGTTACTAAATACCAAATCACATACAAATAAGCTAATTCAACTAGCCAAAATCCATCATGTGTATACATGGAACCAAATTAGTGTAACCTAATTACCTTAACTAGTCATTTATCAAACACATAAACAAATGTCCATAAATTAATTAATATGATAATGGCATCTCATGCCTTCTAATTACTAAATATGATATTAATAAAAATAATATATATAAAAATATACAAGTAAAATAAAAATTAGAACTTACAGATTTGTTATCTTTCTTTTCTAAAAAAAATCTATTATCTTTAACATTCTCTTCATTTTTAGATCTCACCATAATTATCACCTTTGTGTTCCACCATGTTGAAATCTCATTAATAATATAATCAATATTCATAAGATTATAGGTCATCCAATTCCAAAAATATATTATATATTTAAGTATAAACTAAGCAAACACTAAAAATTATACCATTTTGTTTCAAAAGACCCATAACACTCTATTACATGGGGAAGATCTAAAATCAATAACACCTTATTTCCAAAATGATTTAAGGAGAATAAAAGAGCCTCATTTTCATTTAGAATGGGAAGAGCAAACTTAAATGATGTTGAACAATGGATGTTGTATGGACTAAACAATGAAAAATTATAGACAAGTTTGAACTTTTTTTATCATAATTTTATCTAATTTAAACCTTCATAAACTTCACTTAGTTTTTTCATGTTTTTATTTGTATTGTTTATAAAATGGACTTTTCTTTACTTTAATTTAAAGAAATATGATTTAAAACCTTAAGGGAAAAAAATTATGTTTTGAGATTGATGTTATATTATGGAATTATTGAGTTATCTTAATATTTAACAAGCCTTTCAATGGTATATAATATTTAAAAAAAATGTACTGATAATTCTAATAATTCATTATCCATAAAATCTAGTATTATATAATGTGCCTCTAATATGAATTTTAGTGCTTCAATAAATATTGGATTTCCTTGTAAATGCCAAATAGATTCACGTGAACAATAAATGAATTCATTATCTTTCATTTGATTCTACTTGAATGCCTTCGATCGATAGTAGATACCTAAATGAACTAAAATGCTTATGTATTTATAAACAAATTGAATTCAAATTAAGATTTGTTAGAACCCAAATAAACCTTCAATAATGAAAAAGTAGAAAAAGTGATAACAAAGAATGGAGGAATTTAAACTAAAAGAGGCCACTTAAGTGAATGTTTAGAGTGTACAAAACTCTCAAGAAAGCTCATAAACATACATATACTCCAAATAAAGGAGTCCAATTAAAAAACATCAAAAAACAAAAAGCAAAGTCAAAAAAATCAAAAAATACATATGAAAAACCATTAGAAATCATAATCGATAAATGCACAAATATACTAATTTAATAACTAATAAATATCAAAAATCCAATTATTAAAATTGAACTTTTAGTAAGATTTTATAACGTAAAGTGATAAACATTTCTTACCTTTGATGATCCATGGCCATCAAGTCCAAAGGATAAGGGAGGGATTGAATACAAGGAATAGTTGAAAGAGCAGTGTCTAGTTGGGATTGAATACAAGGAATGGTGTGGTTGGCAAATATTAAAATACTAGGAAAATCTAGGTGTAAGATTTCGCATTGTATACAAAGTCAACTGGTTCCAAAAGGAGCAACTAGAATGGCTATGGAGGCTGAAGCATTGAATAATTAAAACATATTTTTGTAAACTTTCGTTATAGATAAGATACAAAAGTCGCCGACAAAATGGCAACTTACAATTTACAGCTTTTCACTACAATTGACAGCCAACAAAATGCATGTACAGAAGTATGAAATGATTACAAATCAGCAAGCCGAAGCCGCCTGTTGGTTTCGTGTTCGCATTGTACTACCCCACGAAGAATTATAACCCGACCTCCTCCTGATCAACTCCATTAGCTGAGCTTCCCACACATAATTACTACCCTCAAATCTTCTCTCGCTTATTTCCAAATTGTTTTGCAGTCTCCAATCGTAATCCTGGCGGAGGAGAGGATCCGATAAAGTCTCGTATGCCTCCTGAAGTTGAAGGAATTTTGTGGTGCATTCTTCTCTCCGTGAAGGCGGGCAAACGTCGGGATGGTATTTGAGAGCCATTCGACGATAGGCGGTTTTTATATCAGTGGCACTCCCATTTTGTTGGACAGACAGCACATCATACAGAGATGCCCTAATACTTTTAGGGCATTTATCTCTCGCTCCAATTCTTACTGACGAAACCCGTGAGCCAATCACAAGATGGGGCGTGAGTAAACCTAGTCCAATTCTTGCACGGCACTCCATGACAATAGCTGGAAGAATGAATATCGAATGGAGATTGAGTGAGCTTGTGAAGGCTTTCGATATACTCAGCAACAAATAATTTGGTGTGTTTATATAAGGATTACGGCGTCGTGGAGTGACAGGAGATATGTGTTATGGATATATGTCTACGTGGACTGGACTTTTAGAAGATGATGCCTATGATAACGTGGACTGTGCGTTAGATGCCGTGTTCATGTACGGCAGGCATTGTTTTTCCACATATTTGAAATACGTACCGAACCTTCTAGATGTTCCTTCTCTCTGCGTTTACACTTTCGTTTCTAACTCAGTTGTACTTGGACAAAAATTCCGCCGTCCTTGACCGCCTTTCGCACCCCCTTCCCGGAAGGAAACCATTTAAAATTGAATATGGATCGGAATATTTAATTAGGGTTTTGAAATAATTTATTAGGGTTACAATTAAAGTCAAATTGCATTACACCTAACCCAGCCATTGCCACCGCCCTCCCCCAAAACCGCCACCCCACGCTCCACGGTCGCTCCCCACTCCGAAAAGTCGCAAAGAGATGGGCGCCTCTTCAAAACTATACACTTAACATTTTTCATAACCACAATTGTATATTTCACATTTCTCGTAGATAGTAATAAGTATAAATTAATTTTGATGAATCTATTCATCAAATATGAGGCTCTTAAAACCTCGTCCACTTTTCTAAAATTCAACGAGGATCTCTAAGAATTTGATTTCTTTCTTCAAAATCTTAATATGCTAGTTAAATTTACAAAGGATAAATAAGATATTTGTTTTAGGAGATATGTTCGTGATCAACAAAGTTTTTAAGCATTAATTGTTCACAATTTTGAAAACAACATGCTAAATAAGTTACAATTCAGCCAGAAAATCTTGTATGAAGTATTTTATAATCTATTATGACTTTCAATTTTATAATGAATGTTTGATTTCTTCTAGAATACAATACACTGTAAATGCCAGACACTCTTCAGATTTCTTAAATGTCTTCTCTAAATTATTCAATATATTACTTGTGCTTATTCGTTATATGTCCTAAATGAACTAAAGCCCTTGTGTATTTATACATTTATAGAACTAAAATTAGAACCTAATTAGCGCACACTCTAATACATATCAAGAAAAAAGATTAAAAAAAACCAAGACCCACAACCCCCAAGGGATAAAAAAAGGTTAAGAAGGGCTTACCCATAGAAACATATAGTGTACATTTCTAGGAAAGGCCCTAAAAATAAAAAGAAACATCAAGGTAGGAAAGAGAAAAAGATATGCAAAAATAAAACAGGAGGAACATGGCAATAAACAACTAAAAACATAGGGAGAAATGTGCCAACGTATCTTAATTTGGACCAATAATGGATAAACACACATATATCCTAGAATAATTATATTTTACAACTAGTAAATGCATAATAACCATTTTTTAAGATTTTTGTATAATGTCTCACTTTGATGTGTGTTTTCATACATATCAAAGTAAAAGAAGTAGAAGGTAGATGCACAAATATACACTGATGAAGCTCTCATAAAATCATGAATGAAAATTTAAACGTGGATAAGTGCTCAATAATTAATCTGTTGAAATATAAAAAGGACAAAGAGAAAATGATACACTTGGATTTGTTGGAGGTGTGAAAGTGTCCATTGTATGAATTCCTTACATCTTTGAATTCATGTCGAATTTTGATTTTGTTGATGAATAAGCCCTTGTGGAATTCTATGTCTCTGAACATGTGTTAAATCTTACATAAACTTTCGAGCATAATTTTGAGTAACTAAAAATCAAGGCCAAACAAATTTGATGCACTATAAAATAGTAAGGTAAATTAATACCATTAATATATCCCACAATGGGAACATGTGCCAAGTGTTGGGAATGTCTAGAATACTCATCATGTAATTTTCTTTGTTTAAAGGAGCAAAGATAATACAAATTGTTTAGATTCCTAGAGTTAGGATATGATGGGTTACATATATGCCCCACACCCCTCATCTTCCGAGATGTGAAATTGTAGACACGTAATTTTTGTAAAAGACCTTATTCCATAGTTTTTTTTTTTTTTGTGTTTTTATATTGTTGGTTTAGTTATGTATAACTAGTTGTTTTTAGGACTTCTCTTACCCCTCACTATATTTTATGTAGGCTCTAACCCTTCTAAATACATATGACACTTCACTAAATCATTTATGTTCAACCTTGATCCTAATTGCTCATATATTTATGGTACTTCTCACACATGCCTTTTTTTCATAGGATAGAACTGTTGGTCATGTTGCTTGTACCCTAGGCAAAATTGTCAATCCCATCAATTTCATCCATTTTTGTTTTGTGGGCCATTAAGCCTTTGTCCAGATTCCTTTCTCCTTGATCTTCACTTATTTATATTTTATATGGTCAACCTTAGTACATGCTATGTCCTAAATAATCCTATTTATCCCAATCCATTTCATCAAGTATCATGTCAAAATCTTTGAAATTGTTGAGCATCTCCTAATATAAGTCTGGGTTTTATTGATCATATTTATAGCTATACTTACAATGGAGTCATCCACCTTGATACTCCAACCTATTGTGACATCACCCTCTTTTAATAAAAGAAGGTTTAGGTGAATCTGCATATATAGATTCATCTCCACCTAGGGGAGATGAGGTCCTATCCCTTACTTAAGATTCCATTTATACCACACAATAACTATGTGGAGTTTGATTCCAGCATGTGGGATATGTAGTTACAACTGTCTTGAGGTTTATCAATCATAAAATTTATTTTGATTTGATGGAAAGCTAGGTCAAGATAAGAAATAAGATTACATTTTAGACACTCTTTCCCAATTATAGAGAAGTGAAAACACATGACTATGTGAAATCTTGAGGTGAACTTACATTATAAGTTCTAAATCTAGAAATGATGTGTAGTACATAATCAATGCAAGAAGACACAATCATAAGTCACAGTCAAGAAACATTGATTATGCCCTAAGAAAAGTCATTGGTTAGGGAGCCAGTGCTAATTCTATTTTTGTCGAGTATGAGGCCTATATTTCACACACATGCAAATACAAGTCTACATAATCTAGAGCCACTTATAAAGTTTATAATTAATCATCACGTGTGAAAATTTAATCAATTCAACTTTTTATTTTGTCCATTGCTTGTTTTTAGAATTTCAGTTATGATTATGGACTATTTATCACCACTAGGGCATATCTAAATTGTTGTTTTACATTGTTAGATGGTGTATCTCCCTTATATATCTTGTTTTATCAATTTTTATTAATTAAATCATACTAAATCCAAAAAAAAAATGATGGATCCTATTTTATTTGAATGTTCATACCTTCTAGGATTTCCTCATTAGCATTTCAATGTAGATTTTTAAATAATTTTTAGATCTATTTTTCAAATTTGCATCTTTCATTATATGTTTGACTAAAACTTGGATTTCATTCAACCATTTCATCTTATAGATTATATCCATCTTCAGAATTAGGTTTGCACACCTTTATTCCTTGAGTGAACATATCTTGTAATGATCCTCTATTTTCAAATTAGAGTTTTAGATTTGTATCTTTCTTATGCTTTATTTTAAGGATTATACTTGATTGAATCATGATAACTATGCAAAATATTGGATTATCTTTCTTTAGTGGTTTAAGCATATGATTTTGTTATTTTTCTTACCTCATGGGTGGATCAAATTTTCATTCTATATTCATTTATTAAAAGGAATGGGGGTAGTTTTCTTTTACATGTTCATATATTTGATTTCATGGTTGTTATGCACATTCTTATAATTGATTACACATTTTATTTACTATAATTTATGATAGAATATTAAGCTATAGTGGATTAAAACTGCTTTATGTGATGCTATTCTAACCCTTGATAGCCAGTCATATACTTTTCCTTGTGATGGTCCTTATATTGTTGAATATTTACTATGAGATTAAAATTTTAACAACCCAAAGGGGTAGGGCATGCAATGTTGATATCCATCCTCTAGGTTCTCAATATGGGATAAACCAAAGCATTCCCCCTTAATCCTCTAATATTCCCATGTCTCCTTTAAAGATTTAAATTCAAGCGCCCAAGCCTTACGATCTAATGGACCAATTGAAATATACACAAGCCAATATATTTATTCTATAATTATTTAATGAATCAAATACTTTCAAGGACATATTATGTGATTATTTTCATGATTTCACCTTAACAACAAACATTTAGCCTACCTATTTTTTTTCTATTGTTATAAATTTATGAAATATCAAACATCTCATTTCCTTTGAGCTTGAGGATTTACCTTCTAATGATATATTTTTTATATTGTAATATGGAAAAAACAATTATATGCATCAAAAGATGAAGAACAACCAAAAGACCTAGAATATAGTAAATTAGGGGAAAGTAAACTCCCACAAGTCTAAATGACTAATATTACAATACAAAAAAGGCCCCAAACAAGCGGCACAAATAGAAAACAAACAACAAGAAAACAAAGACACCCATTAATCCAACCAATGAAAAAGGTGATACCAAGAACCGACATCTACTTAACCAAATCATTAATCACCCTTCTATTAGTGGTGCTACCCACATCAGAACCAAAATCTAGATCTGTGTCCACTATAACAAGTCTCACAACACAGATTGAGTCTAGTACAGGTCCTAACTAATCCAAAGAACTGTTATGTAGAGGAATATAGCATTCAACCTTCACAAATAGGGACTTCATATTTTTGGATTTAACATATTTTAGGACCTCATTAACATATATTCTACCAACCCTTTCAATAATATTTTCAAGTATACAGGCAAGAATATTCACATTATCATCAATCAAATCCTAATTATCATTTTGATTATCAATATTCTATTACGGAAGGGAAATAATAGTAGGATAATGTGGTTAAATAAAAGCATTACCATTAAAACCTAGGCCAACCTCAAGATCCATATAAGCAACTTCATCCTCAACATCCTTGTCCAAATATTCATGAGCAACCAAACTAGAGTTTAGACCAGCCATAATCACATCTTCATTGGTAATAACTCAAATTTCAAACCCATTCTTATCAGAATCAGATGAATTAACCCAGGCATGAACAAGATCATCCACCTGGTCAAAGTAAGCCTCCTTAATGTAATCACACTCATATTCAAAAAAATTAACTTCAATAATCCCAAATAATCTTTGAAACCTTATGAAACCTTTTTTGGGATACATTGATCTTAAATAATCTTGTTCTATTTAATTTGAGAATTGGTGCTATCTATCAAGAAGAGATTGGATTAAAAATCATAGAAGGCCTTTTTAATATCAATAGAATCATGAGATAGATCACCCTTGATATCAATACTAGAAATCTTATTATTTTGGTTCTTTATTTTCAAAAAATGGAAGAAGAATTTGGAACCCCTGTTGCCAAGTTTGAGCCAAGTCAAATGGGAGTGTAGCTGAGCACCTTTGGTAAGGTAGATTTGGGATGATCTGATTTGATGATTTAGGTAATTGAACTCATCCAATATTTTTCCATTATAGGGTTCATTTTTAAGGGCACTTTCAAATAAAATTAGCTTTTCGTAAGAGATCCTAGCAATTTTCCTTCTTTGTCTAGCCTTAATCTGACCATAGGTTCTTTCAAAAAAAATTGACATCTCCATATAGGAGTTCCATTTCACAATTTTAAAGGAGTCTCAAGATAAATTTATAATAATCCAATAAGAGTGGAGACCATCCATATAGACTTGGTCATTCAGGTGAGAGACATTAAACTTATAGAGACCTTTCAAATAAGTAGTATCTCTCCCAACATCATCATTCAAAGAAACACCAATCTCAATAGGATGGTGATTTGAGATTGTGAAAAGTAGGATATTAACAACATTACTAGAGTTGTTTGGATGTACCCAGAATAAGTCACAATTCAAATAGAATCTATCAATCTTGGAATAGAGCCTTTTACTATTATTTTAATTATTGCACCAAGTGAACTAGATTCCTTTATTTTGCTTTTTGCCTTTATTGAGAGGGTTGAAACTCTATGTATTCTCTTAAATTTAGACCACAAGAATATTTCATTACCTTTCCAAGACTGAGGACCCCCCTTCCTTCTCTTCCACCATATTAAAATCCCCCCCCCCAAAAAAAAAACCAGGTGACATTCTTAAGATTGGAAATAAGCCAATTCTAGAGCTTAGATATGTCTCTATAATCATTGGGAGCATAAATATTAAAAAGACCAAAATATTGATTCTATTTTTCCATTAGAACCTAAACATATATATTATAGGGAGAGAATCCATGGTCAATAATGTAATCTTGCCAATTAGGATTAATCAAGATGAAGGTCCCTCCTTTGCCTCTCTGATGGTTGATATAAAAATGGAAAACATTTGGCCAAATAAAGTTAAGAACCAAATAAAGATGGGATATTTTATCTTTGACCTCGTAAATAAAGAAGAAGTCTAACTTCTCTCTATAATTCCTAAACTACCTCACAATAGGTTTTTTATCGGGGGATTCCAATCCCCTTACATTTTAATTAATAATCTACATAGACAGGCGGGGTCATTTACCATGACCTAGGGGTTTACCCCCACTTTTATAGAGCCTTGTGAAACACTTGGGGGACCTAATTCTATTTTGATTTTTTCTTATTGGACACACCACTACCTCTAAGGGAGATGTATTTAGATTTCTTACTATCAATCCTAGAAGCCAACCCATGAAGAGGAGAAGCAATATCAATCTTAAGCCTTTTTCCACCTCCTTTAGACTTATAATTTTTAGACACATTAGGGTCTATGTGGGAAAAAGGGACAATAATAGTAGGAGAAAGAAAGGACACTATATTATCAACTAATTCAAGACAGGTGGGACCATCATAGGAGAAGAGTCATCACCATTTTATTTTAACATAGGTAGTGATAAGTTTTTAGGGGTGTATTCTTTGGCATCATGGTGATCCATTAAGATGAAAACATATCATTCATATATAGAATCCTTAATATGGGGAACAAAATAATCCATTGAAACACTCTAGCCAAGGAAAGCCTCTTCTAAATCAGTAGGCAGAATATTTTGAAAATTAGACATGCACGCCTCCATATCAACAAGTGACAAGGAAGAGCTATAGAGTTGGGGGAGAAATTACGCAAAGCATTGTCTTTCTCTTTAGGTTCCACTGAAGTAATTTTCCCCAAAGACTCATCAGGGGAGTCACATCCCTTGAGAGGTTCATCACTAAAAATGAGGTTTTCAAACATTTTAAATCTTCTTTTGGAAATGGGCTCATCATATAGTCATCCTTCTGAGATACCTAATTTTTTTGCTTATTAAGACAACCCTTTTTGTTAGATAATAAATAAAAAATCTTACTGACATGCCCATATTTTTATAGAAAAAAGGCAATTAAGCCTCCTAGGCCTTTAAAATCCCACACATTAGAGACACCTTTGATATTAAAAATAAGGGATTCTAGGAAAACATCAAGTATTTACATGATCAGAACCCTAATATTCATATGGGCGAAGGACCTTCTTGTGTCCTCAATTTAAAGGACTTCACATAAAAGATTGAGTTTGAGGAAGAAAATTCCAAAGTTCAATAGGAACATTTTTAATTTCTACCCATTTGGGGTGGTTTTTAAGACCAGGTCATTACAATCCATGTCAGTGTTATATGGGATCACCCTAAAAATATATTGACCAACATCCCATAGGGCTTTATTGATAGCCCTAATTTGTATATTAGAGTTTTTAAAAAGAATCATAAAAAATCCCTTTTGAACCATTCTACATTAACTAATATAGGTCCCTATTTTCTTACCCCACATGTTTTGAACCAATTATTAAAGAAGTTTTTGGAAGGAAGAGAATTTTTATTTAAACAGATAAAAAAAGCTCCAACATTTTTCAAACTAGTTTCTTCCTGCAAAAGTCTTTTTCCATTGAAATATTCAGAAGTAGAGTAAGGGTTTTCCTAAGGCTAAGTCACTTACCAATTTGGGCCTCGACGCACTCCCTTGCTCCATCCTCAACCTTGTTGCAAACACTAACAACAAATTTCATATCCTTTGAATTTTTTGTAGCCTCTTTCTATCGTAAAATCTCATTGAACAATTTATTTGAATATCCAACCTTTCCTTCACCTTCCTCAACTAAAATTGACTTACTACCATTGAGATGTCAATCTTTAATAGAATCAAAAGCACCACCTATTTCATTAAAATCACCATCTCCTTTACTTCTCACATGTTCATGACCATCTTTTCCATCACTCACCATACTCAAATGTAATTAATACATTTAGTTCTATTTTCTCCAAGGGCTACAAGTATAAAAAACTAGGTGGAGGGGTGAGAGAAAACATGAGCAAGTAGAGAATAAACAAAAGAAAAGTAAATTTAACAATAAATAAAGACAAACAAGCATAAAGAAACCCAAAGTTACCAAGGACATCTAAGAACAAAAGAACAATCACATAAAGGCATCAAAGGAAACCAAGGTGAGCAAGAGAGAGATCTTGGGACACCATTAATGGAAAATGAATCTTCGCCTCTCCATTGTAGAGCTTCAAGCACCCTTATAATTTTCCTAAATAGATTATTGATAAAAACATTCCCCTGTATATTCAAGCCAAATTTAGTCTTTTGGTAATAAAGTGTGTCTCATAGACAATGGTGTATGATTGGATATTTGTAGTGAGGATTTATTTATTATAATAGGCTATGATCATAACTCTCTTAAAACATTATCCATAGTCATTTAAGGATTTTCCAATCAACCACACAACCCCTTATGAAAAACTGTATTGAACATAATGTTAGGGCCCAAAACTATAGGTACACAATGTTAAGTGATATTTAATGAAGTGAACTAAAATATTTTTCTTGGTAGACCATAGTTTCATGTTATGAATTTTTTAACCTCTACATTACAAATATGTTTATATTTCTTAAATGAGAGTTATGTTTACACTTGATTGACATATGATGTTCTCTTTCAATATTTTTGGCATTCACAACCCACCAATGTTTCATATCATATCTTTACATTCTTCACCCTAAGGTCATGTTGTTGTGATTCAACAACCTATTCTCATGTAAATAATGCATATATATGTTATGGGAGAATATAGTAAGGTCAATGATGATACCCATGCCAAAATGATAATATAAATGATGATTTTGAGCTTGACAACATAGATAAATAATTAGTGAAAATCAACTTTACACCATGTAGACTAAGATAATATTTAAATGACATGAAAAAATTTGTGTTGGATAACTATATCATACTCCATAATACTATGGGAGACATATCCCATCTTCCATACATAATGAATTCATACCTCACATGGAAAGAGTAAAGCAACCCATTGAAACTTTTTTTTTGAATATCTATATACCAACACATTATAGTGGTCTTCCACTTATTCATTTCTAAAAAACTACTAATGGGTTCAGATATGTGAAAAAATAAGAGATGGGGTAATGAACTTTAAAAATGACAAATATAATAAAGGGAAAAAAAATTGTTCCAGATCAACCTCTACTAGAGTTTTCAAAAATTAAAGAGACCAAAGCCAATTGAGATAAATGAATGTGCTTTAGTGTAAATGTATTTTTTGACATCTAATATATATGATCAAAATGAGTTTTATAATGTTGTTTATATAAGAAGAAAAAACATAAATGGAAATCACCTTCCATCACATTATTACCTAAGAAAACACATTCTATGACCATGAGATATTTACTAATGAACCAAACAATGGTCCTTAATACATACATGGTTTTATTGATTATCATCCTTCTATCAAGCATGGCATTATGGTTGATAAAAATTCTAGTGAAAATATTATTTTTGTAGAAACCCTGTTCTAGACATAATTGGCTCCCAACCAAACTTTAGACTGATTCCTACCAAACATTGTAAAATAAGCCTAAGAATCATTAAACATACCAATTTTGTCTACACACCATTCACCAATGATCAAAAGCATGTTATTATATCCCTTAATTGGGTATTCTATTATACACAATAATAACCTCTCATGGATTCATCCTCAATCACCTTGTGACCTGAAAACTAACAGTTTCGCCTATGGACCCATTAAGCAGAGCACTTAAACAATTCTTAAAAGAGCTAAAATTCTAATCAAAATGAATCAACTAATTAAAATAGATTAAATGCTTACCTAAATTATCCACTTGTAATTGATGAATATCTAAAAATGAAAATTTAAAAATTCAAAATATTTAAAAATATCTAATTTAAGAGACATGCCTATTAATTTAAAATCATAATTACATGACACCTTTTAAATCAACTAGAGTTAGCCTCAACTCACTTAGGCTAGTTTTAAATCATTCCATGTTTAAACTCAACCTTAACTCACCTTGGGTGAGAGTTAACTTTGGAGGCTATAAATATAAGGTCATACCTATTGATCAATAACCTATCTTGGTGCAATGTTATTATGCCAAAATAACTGCAACAAGCTATCTTGGTGCAATGTTATTATGACAAAATACCTCCAACAAGCTATTTTGGTGCAATGTTATTATGCCAAAATACTTCCAACAAGCTCTCTTGGTGTAAAGTTCTTATGCTCAAATAGGTGTAAGAAGCTCTTCTAGTAGTGTTACTATGTCAATTTCATAAGCCAAGTTAATCCAACTAGCCAAACCAAGATTCCAAGGAGAGGTAGAAAAAATGGAGCTCCATTGACAAAGATTTGTTGATGAATATAGTTGAGAAATCCACTTCAACAAACTATTTTGGAGCTATAAGGAAGCTAAAAGGATGACTTCTTTTGTTTTCTAGTTGTGTTTTCGTTATATTCTTGTTACATATGCTCTCCCTAGTGTTTAGGATAGAGGTGTTAGTGTTTAGTGTGTTAGTTTTGATTTGGTTTTATTGATTAACACTATAATAACCTCCCCTCTATAGATTCCTTATTCACATGATAGCACACCTGATGGGACTGCACCCCACAAAGTTATTCCCAAGGCATTTTAGGACCTCTTCCTAACAATTTTCATGTCAAAATTCTAACTTGATGGCCAAAAAAGTGGGAATTTAAAGTTCATGGACATACTACAAGAAATCACATTTTTTGTTATGTGTAATCATGATTTTTCTCTCTGTAATCATGATATTTCATCGAGGAGTCACAATATTGCACTACAAAAAAATCATGACTTATCAAGAAAATGACATGACTACAAAGTTTTAATATTGCCTTTAGAGTCATGATATTGCCTTCATGACTTGTGATATTACCTTTAGAGTCACAATATTTCCTTTATATTTGAGATATTGCCTTGAAACTTGTAGTATTGCCTCAAAACTGGTAGTATTGCAATGTACATTGATGATATTGCCTTTATGATCTGTGATATTGCTTTGTAGACTTGAACTTTTATGCTAACCCTCTATTTTTTAGAAGTTGTGATATTATGTTATAGATTTACTATTTTGTAATGTATATCTACGATATTGTTCTATAGACTCATGGTTTTACACTAACTCTTTACTATATAGGAAGTTATAATTTTATAGGAAAATTTGTGGTATTGTGTTGTGTTTCTATGATTTTTCACTATGTGTAAAAAATTTGAAACCCAAGAGTTAAATTACAAAATTCATTTTTTCACTTTCTTTTTTCTTCTAAGCACAAGAACCCTTAACATCTTTTACAGGACCCAAAGGCTAAGAAAAAATGTGTTTTGACACTCCAAGATTTAAACTCACATTTACATTTGGTGTATTTAAAAAATATTTTACTTAAATCATTTTCATTTTTTAAAAGTTTCCACACAACACCAAAGGGATAAACTTCATGTCATATTTTGTTTGGTGCTATAAAAATGAACTCACACTTTAGTTAAATACTCATAAGAGTTTACATTTTTATGATTATTGTTGGGTGTTTATTTTTTAAGTTGAGTGTCATGTGTGTGCTCTCCCCCCATCCCCTTTAGGGAACTTGGGTGATAAAAAATGATTCACTTTTTACATTTGTCACTTTGTCCAAAAGCATGGAAGAAAATTCACTAAGGCCCTCCCCAAAATCTGAGTGATTTGGGTGACCCCAAAAAAACCCTAAAGTGCTTCCACTTTCTTTATTTCATGCATCTTGGCTTATGGGTGGGAGTTCATCACCTCCCCATAGGTTCTCTAAGGATGTGTTGACCTAGGAATTCATCTCCCAACATCACTTCAACCCTACTCCATGATAGGGGTATACAAATTGAGATTGACTTACTGGTACCCTTATTTGAGAAGTTAAAAAAGCTCCATTAGTAAGAGACTACCTCAAAACATATGTTCAACTCAAACATCACACTACATTGAGAAATTGATGGATGTAGTGGTTGTGAAAATGATAATACCTTTTCACAATAAGTTGGTTAATGCAGATCTAAATGAAATGTTGTGTCCTAGTGTTAACCACACATATGGGACCATTTATAATGTATGAAAATTGATAGTTTAGACAACCCCACTTGCCATGAATATAATGTCAATGTAGGGTGAGTATCCCAAAGTTCTAGCTAGCCATACAAACTTTTGAGATAAGAGAGGGCCCAAAAACCCTATTTTTCATGCGTATTTTACATTTTGGATTAACAACATAGTTTCCTCTCAAGAGTAAGTATATAAGTGAAATTTGACATTATGAAGTTACCTTGTTATTTTTTAAGATTAAGATGATACACTTAGGTGTTTTCATTTTTATTTAAATTATCTCGAGTTAAAACTATTTATTTATTTAAAACCACATCTAAAAATGAGTAATGTTTACACATAACTATTTTGTTTAAAGAGGCATTATGCCATCCCTTTGACACCACACTTTGCCTTGGTCATTTGTCAATTTTTTTTGAGTGTGTGTGTTTCTTGTTTGAAAGGGGCATTATTACACTACCATTTCATTCCAAGTCTTGTACTTTAGAGTTTTGAAACAAACCATTTTCCATACTTTGAGAGCATGATAATGTTGTTATGATACTTTCATTATTTTAAAGACTTGTTACCTTGTATTTAGTTATAGTTTCAAAACCACGTGTGCCTTTTGGGTTTATGCCTAGTATCGATATTTCATCCATCTTGGTCTAGCTTGTCATCCATTTGAAAAACCAAGTATTTAAAAAACAAATTCAAAATTAGTGTTGTGAAGTTTAGATTCAAATGTTGATTGGTCTATGCTTATGCCTCGCATAATTTTGGCTTAGGCATGTATCTCTCATTTTTATATTGTGCAACTTAGACTAGTTCCTTGCTTGATTTAAAGACTATTTTTGTGCCTAGATTTGGGAAGTAATCTATCTTTCATGTGCCTAGAGTCCAATGTATTTTGCTAAAGGTCAAACTTATGTTTAAATCCAAATGCCTAGTTTGAGTCAAAGTGTTTCAAATTTTTTAGATTAAATATCTTGTCTTTTAGACCTAGTTTGTGCCAAGTTTAGATTTTGTGTCATGCTTCCAAAAGACCTAGCAATTCCATTTCATTTTTAGACCTAGTTTGTGCCAAGTCTATCTTTTGCGTTGTGTTTTTAAAAGACCTAGAAATTCCCCTTTATTTTCTTTCAAGTCTAGATGTTGTGCTTTGTTTCCAAGAGTCCTAATATTTTACCTTTTATTTTAGACCTAGTTGTTTTAAGCCTAGCTTTGTGCCTTGTTCCCAAAGACCTAACAACCTTGTTTGTTTAGATTAGAATTGTTTGAAACACTTTTTACCTAAGTTTAGCATTTAGAGTTATCCATTTACCTTGATGTTTTATATAATAAATTGATGTTAGACCTTGAGGGAATTTTTAACCAAGTTTATCATTAACCGTTTTGGACAAGCAACTCCATCCCTAGACCAAGTTCAGGCCATTTTTATTTTAGACCTTGTTTTTAAGAGTTTGTATAACTCTAGACCTTTTTCTAGAGCATTAGTCATTAATTTGTATATGTCTCGTTACAATTTTAGTAGAGCCATGTACAATCCATGATATGATAACATGGTCACAAATGATAACTTTGTTCAAGACCCCTATGCGATGATGTGGTTTGCAAGACAAATCCTTATCCTCCTTAAATTGATCAATGTGGGGAATAAATTCAAGATCTATTAGCCCATTATTTGATTAACACACCTCCATATTTAGATCAAGATCAAAAGAAAACCATAAAATATCTTCATAGCATACCATTGGTTGTAGAACAAGTTCAACAACAACCTTATTATGTTACTATGCCATCAATGTATTATCCTTATTTTTTTTATCATCAATTTCTTGAAAATAAGGATGAAATTATAGTTAAATCCATAGAGGTACAGTCCAAGTTTCTAGTAAACTTAGCTCATGAAAATTTACCTAGTCTAGTTAGAGTGGCTCTCAACATGCCTTATACTCAAACCATTGAATGAGAATCTGCTATCAATCCTCAAGCACTCATGCCAAAGTCATATCACAACCCAAATATGCATGTAAAATGAAAGGGCCTCATGGAGGACCAATTTATACAAATGAAACAAGCATATCAAACCTATTTGAATCTATTGCATAATTTTAATGTCATGGCCATGTAAAACACTCCACTCATAGAGATATCTCCTTAAATAAGAGTATTAATTGAGTTGACAGGTCAAGACAATTCTGGTATAGACCTATTTACACAAAGAACTTCAGTTGGTGACATGTATAATGTCCCATATATTGAATAGGTGACTAGGGATACTATTTAGAACAATGTGACAAATATGGTGGATAACACGTAAGTGTCTTCCAATCCAATCCAAAGTGATTTAAATACACTAATAAATTGTTCAAAACAATAAGTGCCTTTAGATAATACCACACATGGTTCACAATAATAGTGGGTAGTAACTCTTATGTCCCAACCATAGCAAGTTACTTCTAATCCTCAACCATCAACTTCATCAAACATACAACCACAGAGATTAAGTAATCAAGCACTAAATAGTTTTTTTCCTTAACAATAAGTGATGAATGTTACCCCACCTCAATAGGTGATAACTAACATTCCACAATAATAAACACAATCTAATATACCACTGTAACAAAGGAAAAACACTACACCAAATCAATAGGGGGCAACATATATTCCACATTGATAGGTAGTGACAAATGTACGTCTACATTTAAAAACCAATATACCTTTAAAATCATAAACATTGTTTAATAAAAAATGTGTGTCTATTGGTCAAAGACAAATGATGAACACCCAACAAGCCTCTAGTTCACAACTAGTGTTTGCACAAAAAAGAGATACCATTGTCTAATAAGGACTAATTAGGCAATAATTACATTTTAATAAGCACATGACATAGATCCAAAGGTAGGGAATTGGTCCACAACAAGTTCCTCTTATTCAATTAGGTTTGAATAGTTGATAAAAAGTCCCTACTCAACCTTAGCAGGCACAATATTTTACCCAAAGCCATACCCTTCCATTGTAACCCCAATTACCTCAAAACCAAGGCTATATATCAAATCCAAACCAAAATATAGCACATTAATTGATGTAATTTCAAAAACTACATCCCAATCTATGGATGCATATTCTTGGTCAATTTACTCATCAAACTAACATTTTGTAACAAACCATATCTCCATTAAATCCCGGTCAAGGTAACCCATCTTTGACTGCCCAAACACTACCTCAACTAAATGTTCCATCCAATTTCTTGGCCCAATAACTACAATAAATAAAGGATACGATCACCATTATTAAATTAGTTAATCAAACCAAGAAATTCAAGCTAGATGACATGTGTTCATACCCATTCAACATGGAGTATCTTCAGATACCATTTCTTCTAGGTTATGGACCACCAAATTTTGATAAATACAAGGGTAAAGGAGAACCTAAGGCCCATTTGATATAATTCTTTGTTTCTTAATAGCTAGTGGCTTATAGTGACATTTACTTAATCTTTTTGTTTTCTCAAAGTCGATCAGGAAAGGTTTTAGAGTGGTTCCTCAAATTGCCAAAGAATTCCATATCTAATTTTGATGACCTTTTAGACAAATTTGTGCAACATTTCTCCTATAATATCAAACATGAGATTTCATTGGTAAATTTGACTCAAGCCAAGAAAAAAGTTGGTGAAATTTTTGAAATATATCTACAAAGATGGAGAGTGCTTACTAGTCACTTCATCTGTAGCTTACCAAACAAATAATTAGCCACTGTGTTTATTAAAAATTTGTGTAGTGAGATATCCTATCATTTAGAGATTCAATGTGTGCATACCTTAAAATAGATCATAGACTAAGGTTTTATAATTGAAAAGTATCTTATTAACAAAGGGATTATCAAGTTAGCCTCCTTAAATCAAAATCACAACTAAAACTACAGTATAGGCCCAAATCACAACCCTAACCAAGTCCAATCATAAGCATCAACACCATCTCAAGATAATAACTATGATAAATCCAAGTAATATAATAGTAATAAGAATGTTATTGGAAATGGAATAACTTATTCATGTCATGTAAAAATATTTAAAATGCTATCTACTCAGCCTATGTTGAAAATTTAGCTTACTCCTCATCAGTATCCTATTCAGCAAGCATAACCATCACAAAAACATAGACCATATCCACAAACACAACAAACACCACCTTTTAAAACCACTCCTCTAAGAATAAGACCCAATACTCAAGTATTAAATGATCTTAGTGAACCTATTAAAGTAGTGTTTTGCAAACTAGCTATAGCTAATATGATTAGTTGGCCAATTTTGAAGAACTATCTTGAGGGTATTCCATATCTAGATTGGTATAAAGAGAATGAACTATGTGAATACTATCATGTTCATGGGAATAATCTATGATATTATTTATAAATAAAACACCTCATTGAAATTATGTTGGAGAATGGATAGATTACATTGGATAATAGAGACTCTACATCTAATCTGAACCTAAATATCTACAAAAACATTTTTTGTAGCATAACAATAATAATAAAAAATAAAAATAATGAAGGCTAAGTTAACAACAAAAAAAATATCAATAACAACAACAAAAATATCTACCGAATGGGAGGAACCAAGGCCAAAGTGATCCCAATAACCAACAAACTTACCTTACACTTGCACATGACTACAACAAAGTTGTAGGTCATATTGCAGGAGGTCACATTTCAACCATCACCATTAATCCTAAACCAAGTGATAATAAACTAGTACCTTTACCAAACAATCCTAATCAACCCACCTATGCAATTAATCCTTCCTTGACCTAAGACCACAACCAAGTACAACATCAACTAGGGATTACTATTTCAGGACCTTATACCAATAACTTGTCATTACCCCATGACCATAACCAAGTGCACTGATAATTAAGACTTATATTATCTAGCCCATCTCCATTATCATCAAGTTACAATGGTACTATACCTAATCCTAATTATACAATCACAACTCAATATTCTAAGATTACTATTCCAGGCCCACAACCTCATCCCAATGAACCAATCCAAGCCACTGTGCTGGCTAAGAACAAACCATATACCATTGGTAAGGAAAAACATATGACATTGTGGAATAAATCCAAAAGACACCCATAAAAATATCCATTTTGGATTTGTTACATATGTCTGCTATCCACAAAAACATCTTAACAAAGTTCTTAGGTGAATCCTAAGTTTCTAATGACCTAACCCTAAACAAATTCCAAGATTTTTTTAGACATATATCCCTAAGACAATAGTTGAAATTAAACTAAAGAAATATGTTGGCCCTTGACCCTCTCCATAATAATCCCCTATACATTGAAGTTGTCATAACATGGCACAAAGTCAAATGTGTCCTCATAGACAATGGATCAGGCCTAAATATTGTGTCTCTAAAGCTCATCAAGTATCTCAAATATACAACAATCGATCTACAACATGAAATAATTACTATAAAAGCTTATAATAATGAAGAATAGGAATCACAAGGCACCATAATCTTGCCAATTATTATTTGTCCCTTGACCCATGATACACTTTGCCATGTGTTAGACCTTGAACTATCTTATAATTTGATCTTGGGTAGACTTTAGATACATGAAATTTGTTCAATCCCTTCAACATTACACCAGTGTCCCAATTTCTCACACTCAAGCATGGAGATCACTATCAATGGAGACTTGTATCCATATAAACATTGCAAACATTTGGCGGCTGAGTATTAAATTTACAACTACCAATCTGGCCTAGGTCTAGTTCCCAAAAATGACAAAGATAGAAATACTTATCAAATTTCTTGAGGCCAATTGTATAGACCTGGATAGTCTTGACTCATCTTCACATATGCCTCCTATTGAAATATCTAGTCATTTTAGTACCATCTCAATCAATGGTCCAGGAAAGTATTTGACCCAAAACATGTTTCATATTTCCAAGCTTCCATAGAACCCTAAGTCCCATGGAATACCTAAATCTAAACCACCTTGTATGGAATTTTAATGAAAAGGAAAAGGCAAGGTTCATACTCTAACTCATGTTAATTTTACACTGGCCACTGGCCTATAAGAAGACACACTTTCTAATGATGATTCCTAGTTGTATAATGACAAGTTGGATGATTTCTACAAAAATTCCAAATATCCCATTCATAGCTGGATCATGGAGAACAAGGCATGTGAAGGTGGAGGCCTTGGGATAAATTATTAATGTACTCTTGAACCAATTTATATAACTTAGTATAAAGGAACTTATGGTCTCAGATTTAAAATACCTATGGGTGATCCCATGTATCTTATTCATGTTACAAAACCAACATATAGTGATGATGATGCCAAAAGTGAAGAGGAGTTTGATCATAACATTTATGAATACCTTACCAATACTAACCAGTTTGACTCCCATACCATTTATACCATTACCCTGGTAATCTGATGTAACTTGCTTCCTCTTTATCACCCTAAAATTATAGATTGGGACCATCAAGAATCCCTAGTACTTGTAGATGAGTCTGATAATGATGAATCCTTTTGTGATTTTCTAGGCCTAAGAGACAATATTTCATTGGGAGACCACAAACAAGGGTTCTATATCAAACTAGATCCTGTAGCCTATTTTGCCACAAATAATAGAATAAAACATTGAGGTCCCAAATTGAAAACCTCTTTGAGGCATTTTTGGACTACGGTAAAATTAAATAGAACGGCTAATCTTTTGGTGAAAATTTATTTAAAGAACCATTAGATATGGGTGTTCACCTTTCCTCAAATGAAGCTTAGGAGACCACCAATGATGAACTTAATCTGGTCTGATTTTAGTTTAGCAGAACAACATGACTTTGATCAAATTGCCCAAGAATTTCCTACAGTGTTTGTGACATGGCCATCATTTCCATTCATCCAATTGGGAAATTGTAAAATAGGCATGTTAGCCAACTTGAGCTTCAAAGTCCCAAAGTCATCCTCTTACATTTTGCCCTAATAAAATGGGCCACAATCTTTACATAGCTCCTTGTGAAATTTATATAAATAACCATAGTGGACAAGAAAGGTGTAAATGTCTTTCTATGTGGATATATTTTGGATCTGAATGACTATCATAATCTTTACAAGATCGACAAGCAAACCATCTTTACAAACAATGTGCCTGAGTAGGGTTCCAAAGGGTGTCATGAAGATGAAATTATTTAGGCTCAAGGATATATAAAGCTGACTACACATCTTGAACATTACGCATAGGTTATCATAATGATCCTTCATGAGGCCATATACCATCTAGTCATCTAGGTAAACCTGAAGGAACTTGTAGATGAAGTATATAAATACAGTGATCACCACTCTAGAGAACATGACCAACACATTCTTGAGTACATCATGTTATAATAAAAATAGCCCCATTTAGTCACAAAGGTTATTTTTGGATTGTCTTCTTCCTCAATCTAGATTTGGTGGTATCTAGAGAACCCATCAGTGAAGGTGTAGATCTCATAACCTGTGACACCATCTAAGACTTCATCGATAAATAGAGTTAGGATGGGGTTAGTGATGTAAGAAGAATTAAAAATCATATAATTAATGAAAATTTGAATGTGTCCATATTTATTGATGCTAATCACCATTGGGATTACCCACTCAGACTCTTACATAGGGTAAATGACCCCTACAACCAACATTGCATTGATCTCTATTTTAACCTTGGTATGAAGTTTAAAATTCATCTTGTAGGGTCACTTCTTCATCAATCTTGCATAATTTATTAGATTTATACTCATCTTCCCAAGGGATGGGTGGGTTTCATTCATATCTTGATAATTCTAGGGGAATAAGTCTTGGAATTCTTTTAGGATATCTACAATTCACGTTAGTTCTACATTAGACCAATAGGCACCTAGAGTAGCCATCTTTGGCTATCTTTATATGTTGATGTACACCTTGATGGTATTTAGTGGTGTATGGTATGGTTTATTATTTTATTATTTTAAGTCCTCAACTTGTTGAGCTCCCTCAGTTGTATCTATGCAAAGATGATTTGGATCTTCTTCACTAGGAGTGTTATCATCTATTTAGCATACAAGCTTCCTCTTGCCTACCAAGTTTGTCTATTATCACTCCTTCCAAGTTTCATCATCTTATTTTATTGAGTCATTATTGAGAGTTTGGTCCTAAAATAAAGTTTGGAGTTACATCCCTCTTTCCCCAAACATGTCTTTTAGGCACTCCTCGAGGATTACAGTTTCTTCAAACACTACCCTCTGAATTAATTGCAGTGGCTCAATCAAATCCAATTTATATGAGGAAAATGAGAAGGTGTGCATAAATGTATCCTTAAGGGCATCCCAATTGTTTATTTCATAGTGTATCTCATTGACCACATACCATGCTCATGCCCATGTCTTTAGAGTTATATAGAAGGCATGCATTGATAAGTTCTTTAGGACAGTCACACCTTAGTCAATCTATGTCTATTCACATAGGCACACATGAAATATGGGATCATAATCATTAAAATATGATGATATATCCAATTCCTCATTACATCTCCTAAATATAGTGTAAATGGCTATTTTCACATCTTGATAGATTGGCAAGTAAGACTTTTACACTACCCACTAATATGTAGTAGTGCTTCTCAAGATATATACTAGTGCACCCATTCTATTTATTTATTTTAGGATGCATGATTTGAGATAATGGAAGTTATTTTCCACTGGGTTACTTCCTTTGAATTTTGGGAGTGTTGTGAGCTTACCTTTGCTTAGGAAGAGTACCTTCTTTCCTTTCTTCTCATCATAAGGGACTCATCATTTTTGAGTGCGATCAATTTGGACCCATACAATCCTCATGAGCTTAGATGAATTTGTGTGTACTAGGTAACATATATAATTAGTGGCCTCATAAGCCTCTTCGACCCATCAGTTGCAATCAACATCAATGGTTTTCAAGGCTGACTACCCATATTCCTAAGAGAGCAATCCTCGATCAATGGGATTGAAATTCTTGACACCCCGCACCATGATGTTATATATATGTTTGATCTCATCCTTAAGATAAATTTTATCCATATAAGCGGCTCATTGGTAATTTGAGATGGGAATCACTACCCTTTTCTTTCCATTTTTTAAAGTCATATATCACTTATTGAAGCATATATCAACATTGTTTACATAGAACCATGGCCTTCCTAGAAGCACTAGATAGTTATCTTATTCAACCAACTCAATTACCTTGAAGTCAATATGGAATTCAGTGTCTATAATATCTATAATGGTGTCTTTTAGAATTTTGATCAATTACACTCAGGTCTTATTGGCCATAAAGAGTACATGGGGCAAAGGCATCAGGGCTAGCCTACCCATCTTCTCCCCTGCATTCTTAGTTAGGATATTGACCTCATCACCTATGTCAATAAGGAATCACAGATGGACCATCCATCAATGGTGATATTCAATAGTAGTTCTTGGTCATACTCCATATTCTGGGTATGCCTGACCTCTTACAACCTTTCTATGCACAATATGGAAACTTCAACTGATTATTGCCCTAAATATTCTTAAAAAAATTCTTTAAAATGGGAAACATCCATTCTATTTGTAGGAGTTGAAATATCTCCATTAGTTCTTGTACTTAAGCCTCATGACCATCTTACTTCTTATAAGAGGTGGCATCTTATGCCTATAGGTCTCACACCATTTGGAGATCTCCTTGTAGGTATTGGATCATGCTTATAGCCTAGTATAATACATATTTTTGGTGTACAAGGTTTGGATAAGGCACAACTTTGGGTTGAGGATACGTTATGCACTTAGTGTGGCTCATATCCCCATATTCTAAGGGCAACTCTAGTATTAGTGTAATTGATGGTTGAGTGGTGAGTCAACTCTGAGTAGTTACCTATACTTTGATTAGCTTCATATGAATTGGTTTTACTTTTAGAGTCCATTTCTATGATTTATACTTGTACCTAATCATCCCTATGCCCTTATCCATGTAGAGCCTAACTTGGGTCAATTTTTTATATAATTTAGGCCAATATTTGACCTTGTGTATTCCTTGATAATACCCACATTTTGGATGCGTAGGGTAGTCATGCTGATAGTGTTTGATCAAAATGCACTTGTAACATGATCATGGTGGGACACTTCCTCTAATAAATCTACCACCTCACCCTTAGGCTCTTATTTTAGTCTCATATCCTACATTATACATGCCATAACCCTCATTTTCATGGGCTCCCTACCCTCTTATTATTGGCATTGCTTTCCATGCACCTCTCCCTATGTTCTTTCACATTTCATCAATTACATGATAATCAACCATGGTATGAGTATAGGCATCACATAATCGATAATAGGTGGTTGTGCTAACCTAAATAGTGCATTACAAAATGGGGTAGTTATGAACATCATGCACCTCACTTCTGATAAGTAATGTACACACATTCTTTCAAGGGTAGTTTTTCCTATTATGGCCTTCTATTTTGTAGATTGTGTACCACAACCCACTTTGAGAATCTTGTGATGAAATAGTAGTTAGCTTATATAGTTAAGAGTCCATAGACATAATTTATGCCTCCATGAAAAGGTTAATTCATATGTTGTCACTTTTGACTGCCTCAACTTTCAACATAACTTCAAGCACTTCCTAAGGATCTATGAATGTTTTCATGGACAATGCCCTTATAAATGGTACTATAAATCCCCCAATGAACCATTGCACATGTTGGGATGGGTGAATATCACAAGGGATCTTGGAAATAATGGTCTTGAATCTAGCATCATAAAATCACATACTTTTTGATAATCCTTGGTTAATCTCCTTGAGCATGGCAATGCTCTACTACTCAAACTTAGGTATATAAAATTATTTCAAGAAATCTTCCTTCAAGGTGTCATAATCAACCATAGCCTAGTTAGGATCAAACTTCCTATACTAAGTATGGGTGTGATCAAGAAAAGTTATCACAAATTAGATTGCCTTGTGTTCATACTAGGTTATACCTCCAGAGTGTTGTTATAGTTCACACTTGAACACATACTTTGTGACATTCTATATGCCTTGATACTCAAGTAGATGCATGTCCATCTCATAATAAATATAGGTTAGGGGAGTAGGCAATATTTGAAGTACTTGTCCCCCTATTACTTGTCCTAGTAGTGCTCTTCCAATGCCTCCAACGACTGGGTCAGGTGTTGGTCCTATCATTACCACTGGCACTACAGAAGAGGATGGTGTTGTACTACCAACTAATGGTATAGGGCCAATTCCTCTAGGATATTACCTAGGCTATATAGCTAACATTGGATAGTTTATAATGTTTGTACTCACATTATATCTAGTTGGGATAGTTCCCCAAGGTCTATAGGTATCCTCACTTAGATCCTCATAAGGAACAACTTGTTTAATCACAAAATTATGGTCCAAGTTTGCAAATCGATCAAATTCAAGTTTGATAACAGAGTGAGTTATCAATCTTCTATCTTCCTATGAGGGACCCAATGTATGTGCTCATGTTGTAGATCAAAAGGGGGTAGGTGCATCTATCACATCTCCAATGGTCAAATTCTATAGGGTCCTCAAGCATTCTTCACTTATCAACTATGGGGCTTATTCTATAGATTCAAGGTTTACCTCTTTTAGGCATTATTGCCATTTAATATATCCTTCCCCATGCCCTTTCCACTTGCTATAGGTCCTCTCATCACTTCCAAGTTCCATATATTCTATCAACATGTGCATTTTCTTATTATAAGCCTGTCTCTTGAGCTCTCAAGTGTCAAATTGCTCATCCCTTTCCATTTTGCTTCACCTACACATCCCCTTCTTCCCCATTGTGTTGCTCATACATGAGAGGACTTTAGCCTTCCTTTCTCATAGTTTCAAAGTTGTAATCAACTATTAGCTTCTTTATTTTAGTGCCAAACCCTCTCACAAATTTGCCTCTAGGTTTGTGTAAGAATTGATATTCTACTTCTTCAGGGTAAGAGTATGTTGATACTACAAATTAAAGAATGTAGTTTTTTACCACCCCCTACCATCATTTGTCTATGGCTCTAGTCCAAGTGGCATCTAAGTTCTCAAGCCTTTCTAGGTGTTCTTTCATCCATTCAAGGGGTTGTCCATAGCTTTGAATTATGTGTGTTTCATAAGTAGCCAACCATCAGTACACCTTCTTAGGTAGTTTACAGAAGAAGACCTCGTATAGAGCATCATATAGATGGTTCTAGACCCACTTCCTCGATTTCTATCCTTTATATTTTGGGTACCTCAATGTAAATTTATCCTCTACTTGTTCCAATTAGTGCTTGATGTTCTTGAGGGAGATTCAGAACTTCATTTTTGTGCACCATTATAGCAACAAAATTCAACACGTCTTGGCAATGAAACCAAAATGTTGTAGAAAAGTAAGAGTCTTGAGTCATAGGCCTTTTTAGGTGCTTATTTATCTATCTAATTTAGATCTAGACTTTTTACAATGTGGTATAAGTCTTGAATAACCTTATAGTGCTCAACATTTATCACTTAACCATGTTGGCATCACTTCGCATAAGGCACAAGCCTTATGCATTCACCCAAAGCATAATGGAGAAAGGATCAAGGGTCATGTTGGGCTAGTTGTGTCATGGAATAACTTCATCTTCCAAGGAATTTGGTTAGTATAATAACAATGGTAAGTTCATGGGCACAAGTTGTCCTAGGGAGGATCTAACTATCCATTGGGCACAAGCCTAAATGATATGGTTTTATAGCTTCATGGGTACAAGCCTTTGATTTCCTTAACTTGGCATTAGTTAGGCACTTAGGGTGGTTTAGTGGAGTACCTGGATGAAGGACTTAGACTTAGGCTTTCACTTTAGTATAAGTATCATTTTGAGGTGTAGCTTTGTTCCTATACGTAGAGAATTCTTCTATAGGGTGTTGATTTCATCATATACTATAGAAGTGTCGTGATCAGGCTAGGCCAAAAGCTTATGGGAACTCAATATTCATAATATAAATCTAACCATTTAATCTATTGAAACATTGTGCAAACCATTCACAATCTTATCATATAACCAAAACTACGTAAACTAGACTAACACTCATTAGATGCAACATTATTCATCATTAATAGGGTTTAAACACATATTATATAGATCAATAAAAATTGATAAAATGTTCATCTTAAAGGTGTTAAAGGCCCATAGGCTCATAAGGAGCTTTGGAACTATAATGGGGAGACAAAGAGGCATCCCAACTAAAGTCTAAGCTCTAATGGTGGACATAGTATCTGGAATCAATCCTATAGAGCTTCGCTAATCCAATCTTCCCTACTTGCTAACTAGATTAACTCTAATTTTATAGCACTTAGGAACATATTAGTACCAAGCTGAAAGGGGCATGTTAGGTGCTGAGCTAGCACTAGATGTAATCATTCCACTTGCTCCACTACCCTACTTCCATTATGTCAAGATTGTCTTATGTGCCCATTTCCCAATGATGATTGATTCTATAGGGAGGTGGTTAGATGCCTGCCAACTGGTACCATAGGATGACAAAATTAAAATCATAACAAGTGATCACCTTGTGCCCAAGTTTCTACTATGTTGGCATAGATCCTATATTTAGATGGATTTGGGGCCTAATAGTAACATCTAAAAATGTCCCTTATGTGAGGCTTCTAGCATTATCTTTTGACTTTTCTATCACTGTGTTTGTGTTCTTGTTGATCTTATTAAGTTTGATGAATGTTATGATCCATATCATGTAATACTAACGTCTAATATTCTAATTATATATTCTATTATAATAGATTCATTGATATACATTATTATAGGCATTACCTCTTATGTTACATACATGGTTCAAATAGTAAATATCTTACTATGTCAACATTTCATATGTTATATTTTCCAATGATTGCATCTTACTACGTATGCTTTAGTTAAATTTTTTTTGAGATGAGTGACTTTCAAGATCAATTCACTCACCTCAAAAGGGAATGATTTTAGTGGTATTTTCATATATGAGATAAGCCTTTTCAAGAGCAAACATAAAATTTGGTACAAAATACAATTTCAAAAGTTACAAAATTAGTTCAAAATTTAGTCATTAGCACATTATTTGGGGACATAAGCCATTCATATGCACTCACATTTTAGGACAAAAGTAAAAATTCGCATAGTTTTAAGTGCATGATATAGGTTTATACATAGTTTAAATCATTATTCACAATTGATATCTACATACAATGATAGATTCTACATTTATCAATAGGGGCACGATACAGATTCATACACATAATGCTATTTTTTAAAATTTAAAAATACTATTTTCTAAGCTATGTAAATGGTGTGAGCGTGGATGTTATCAATTCTATTTTGATAATGCATTCAAGAATAAAGTTACAGTTAAATATATAAGACATATTCGATGGTTAATTCAATTTAAGTGAATAATATTTGCATAACTTAGATGTTTGGTTCCCTCTAGCATTATGTTTGTAAATCCATTTTGGATTTTAACCCATTTCATGTCTTGGGGTTATAAATACTAATTGAGTCAAATTGAGATTCCTGCATCCCTTAATTATGTCATATATTTTACAAAGTGAAAATTCAATTTAGGGCATGGGATAAGTTCATAAAGGTTGGGAACAAAAAGGGGTTTACCCATGGACATGTTTTTATTTAAAATTGAGAAATTTCAACTTCTTTAGTTAAATTGAGATGTCTACTCTAAATTTTTTGAATACGGTATAAGAACATGAATTGTATCATTTTGAGTCTAGTTTCCAAAACACCATTTTTTTAAAAAAAAAATGGCTAAGATAACTAGGTCAAATATCTAAAATTTGAAGAACTCTTTTTGAAATGAATATAAATTAGATAGTTGGCCATGCAGCCTGCCATTTTTTTAGCATCAATTAATATTGTTTGAAACCCTTTAGTGAAAATTTAGATAAGTTCATCTAGTTTGTGACCTATATTTTTTATAATTTTTGAATGACTATTTTTTTATTAATTTTACGAGTAAATATATCTGGAAAAAGACAAAAAAAAATGGATAGTTGACCATGTGCACCCCTTAATTACCTAAAAAATGGAAAATATTTTTTTAATTTTTAATAGTGTATAATTAGGCAACTAAAAGGGGTAAAAATTTATTGAAAGAACCAGACAACAAACAATTATATACCCAAGTCCTGCTCAAGAAGTTGACCCAGAACAGGGGTTAGTCTAGCAGGAAGCATCTATCGATCCTGGAAACACCATTCTGGCCCATTCTCTGAAGCCCATTTGGCCAAGCCATCAGCAACACCATTCCATTCCTGGGGAATGTGTTTAAAGGAAATAAACTCAAAAGAGGCACTAGTCTACCGAATCTGCTTAATCACTGTAGCCAACTACCAATCCGTACCATCAGTATTTCCCTTATTCAGTAGGTTAATAAGCACTTGTGAATCGGATTCACAGAGCACCCTGAAATACCCAAGCTTATAACAAAAATAGAGCGCTTCTAGAATAGCAAGCGCCTCCATCAAGTTGTTTGTGTAAAAGCATTTATGGATGGAGAATAAAAAATAGATCTCCCCCTTGTAATCTCTACCCACACCCCCAATACCGACAGGCCCAGGATTACCCCTGGAAGAGCTGTCGACATTGACCTTGAGACACCCCTCCACAAGGCGTGTCCATCTTCCCGCATGGCTAATTGGGTGCGCCAGCAGACGTGTCCTGTGCGTAGGATGCAGACTGAGTAGGGGGGCGTCCACGCCAGGCTTCGCAAGGGAGAGACGGCTCAGAATTAATTTGGAGGCTGGGTCAATGTCCAAAGAGTTACCACATTTCACAAGAAGGGTCTCCTATAAGCCAATGAGTATTTTCAACCAAACCTTCCTAACAGCAGCGTAGGATTCTCTAAAAATTTGTCCATTTCGCTCAATCCATATATTCCATAATTGTTTCTATTCAAAATTCGCTTTTCAGATTTAAGAGAAAGAAGAAACTAAAAAAGTAATGGACAAGGCATGGGAAGTACCTGGATAAAGATTGCGCACCGTAAATCCAGACGCTTGTGAGCACTCCTCTTTGGCTGTGGAGGAATGACACCTGCAAGAAAAAAGGAAGCTTGGACAAGAAAATGTTAGATAGATAGGCGGTGGGTTGCCAAGCGAAAGCTTGTTCCCAGAAGTATGAGAACTTCCTTAAGGGAGGTCAACCCACTATTTGATAAAGAGATAAATGACTGATAAATGACAGAATGCTAAAATAGACTGAAATGATAGCAAACTGAAAGAGAAAAGGAAGCAAAGGCTTACCTGAAAGAAGCTGTCAGCCTGGTTGCAGTCGCCGGCGTCGGTGGTCTCTACCGGCGTCGGTTGTCAGGTCTGCCGACGTCGGTTAGTATGCCGACGTCGGTGGGGGTAATGACCGGCGTCGGTCGGGGCAATAGGCTTGGATGGGGTTTTAGGCAGGTTCTGGTCAAGTCTGGACAGAGTCTGGTCTGTGGACAGGTCAGTGGACGTGTCTGTGGACGGGTCTGAGTCTGATTTGAGGCAGTCAGGGGGTCTGTGCAGGGGAGTCAAATGGACAGAGAGGGACAGAGGGATAGAGGAAGCCAATCAGGGAGATAGGAATCCGGGTCTGGGTGACAGTCAGGACTGAGGGGAAGAAGAGCTAAATCTAGTTTAGAAATGACTAGAAAGCATAAAAACAAACAGAGTACAACATACCTGTGCCCTGCTGAAGAAGGTGTTGATCTTGTTGCTGGTGATGCCAGATGAGAAGACCTGTTGCTGATGAAGAATACCTGTTGTTCACCTAAGGGAGAGAGTCAGATTGATTGGGAGAGAGGTCAAGTAAAAAGGTGAATACAAGGGTCTGATACGAAGGTTGAAGAGTCGGGATGCCAGAGAGAAAACGCAGAGAAGCCAAGAGAAGCCAAGAGAAGCCAGAGCAGAATCAGAGAGATAACGGTGAAGAAAACCGTTATGAAGAGTGCCGACGCCGGCAATATCACCGACGTCGGCGGATGAAAGGCTGGAGAAAGGCTAAAAATAGCCTTTCATCCGTTTCCCAACGGCCGGGTCAAATGAATGCGAGGATGAAACGGTCGACGGAGGTTAAATGGGTGAGAGGAGAGGTTGGAATGGGAGTCTAAGGCATTAAATGGCCATGTGGGGAATAAAGGGGATCCAAGGAGGGTATCCTAGGGTGGCAAGGAGAGGGAAAAAGGGGACTTATTAATTAAAAATAGATAATTATTTTCAATTAATAAGACCTAGGTAGGGTGGAAAGGGGGAGGACCAAGGTGCAGACACGTTTGCGGTGTCTACATTTGCCCCTTTTTGTCTTGTTGGTTGTTTGAGACAAACTGCAAGACAAAAACAGGGAGTGGTTGCCCCAGGTGAAGGATGATGGATTGCCCCGAAGTAAGGATGAGGTATTCCCCCTCAAAGCGGGAGTCGAGGGAAGGGAACCTGATGTCGGGTGCTGATTTGACAAAAGGTGGATGAGAAAGATGAGAAGTGAGTGAAAACGCTGCAAAAGTCGTGATTGCACGTATACCACTGCACAAGATGGTCAGGTTAAAAGTGTCACAGGTCAAGGGTCAAGGAGTGCCAAAATTGAAGTAACCGGGCCCCAGCATTTAGTCGTCTGCTGATCGGGTCACTCAATCTAAGCTGAAGCTCCAAATGGTCATCGTGTTCCAGGTATCCAGGGCTCAGGAAGTGCTCCCAAAAACACGAAAAAGCCACAAGTAGTAGGGATCAACTGGCTCGCGATCCTATACTTGCGAAGGGTCAAAAATAGTCTGCAGACAATTCTGCTAACCAGCCGTGAGGTAGCATAAAGGCAAAAAACAACCAAGGCAAACGCTAGCTTGGAAGTAGTCGAGGTCGAAGGAGATAGGCATGATCTCCAATGGTCATTGGTCAAGAGGATGGATGGACGAAAGGATGCGGCTGAGCTAACCCCAGAAGACCCCATGTCAACTGAGTGCTGCCTACATAGCCCCTGTCGTAGGGGCCTCAGGCCGATGTAGTTCTCCCGAAAAGGGAGGAAGGGTCAGAGGGATTGATTGGTCTTGGTCAAAGTCGATGATTGGTCTTGGTCAAAGTTGACGGAGTTGGGCGTGATAAGAGTCAAAGAAGAGAAGGTTTGTCCATCATAGAGACGAACAAAAGGGGGTGGTCGAGCTAACCTCAGAAGATGTGGTATCTGAGTGCTGCCTACATAGCCCTGGTCATAGGGCCTCAGACCAATGTAGTTCGGACAAATTAAGAAGATTGGTCGATGATTGGATGTGGTCAAGCGTCGAAATGATGAGGCTAAGATGAGGATAAAAGGATGCTACAGATGGTGTATTCTGTAGAATTGGTCGAGAGTCTTTCATCCCTAGCAAGTTTCCATAGTCGTGATGGATGTATGCTAAAAATGAATGAAGGTCTATTTATGCTTCAGCAAGTATTGGTTTATGCTTAACATAAATTGGGTCTGGTCGGTAGTTTCCATGTGTATTGGTGTTCATAGAAACTATGTGAAATGGTCTAGGGTGATGTCAGCTGAAAATGATGAAAATGGCTGGGTTTGAGATGAGTCGACAATTGATGTGGCCAAATGTGACCAAAGTGTGGAGAAAAGGTGAAAGGCAAACCGCTCTTTCATTAACAAGGACCAGAAAGGAAGCATAGATAGGGGTTATTAGAACCAAAGCCCCGTTCATGCATTACGTCGTTGACCAGTGTTGAGTTAGAACGGTAATCAAATCACTTTGACATTAAAGTGAGCTCAAAGTCCCTTGAGCAGGTGATAGGAGGAGGATAGGGTAACCCAGTTTAAGAGCAGGAATAACCGTGCCCCTTTTTATGGGAGACCCTGAGACAACTACAAGCCAAGTCCGTGACTCATTTTTTTTTTTTTTTTTTTTTTTTTTTTTTTTTTTTTTTGCAGGCTGATCGATGTGGGAAGCCTACATAGAGATGTCTTTTGATGTATGGTCATGTTGCGAAGCTGATCAATGCGAGAAGCTTCTAATAAAATTTGTTGTTTATTGCCAGATTAGTCATAGCCATCCTTCGAGGGAGTGGTCTATATTTTTGCTTAATATAATGTCTGAGTAGTTGTCCTTCGAGGGATCAGTCTGTCTTTTTGATTTTGACTTGATTTTGTGACCATGGATATGTTTTGACATCTTGACTTGTATTTTTGATTTGTTAGGAATTTGAGTCACGGACAAGACTGTAGAAGTTCAAGGACGCCCCCTTTTATTAGGACAAAGCATCCATGCATCATAAAAGGGTTGTAGAGGACTTGTTAAAGGGGAATAGGGTTGAAAGGGATGAGGATTAAGAGGATGAGGATTGCTCAAGGGACGAGCTCAAGTTACGTGTCAAGTAGACGAGTACTCGACTAACAGAAGAATGGTTGAAGACGTAAGATATAAGAAGGGGTTTAAGGTCTAATAAGACCCTGGGCCATGCTTGTATGTTAAGGTTCGAGTCAATTAGGAGCAAACTTGCCCCAATTTGGCTCTTTCCAGATTGGTCAGGTGTTGATTGATGGACGTGAAGTTGGTTGACATTGTCGTTGGTTGGTTGAAAAAGGTCTGGTTGAGAGGTTTGGTTGAAGTTTGGTTGAGACTGGTCGAATAATTGGTCGGGGGTTGGGTCGATGGACACTTGGTCGAGATGAGTGATTGATATGTGGTAGAGACTGGGTTGAAAAGTTGGTCAAGGTTTGGATGAAGGATGAGTTCCCCCAGCGGGTAGGGAGAATGTTTGAAAGATTGGTTAAGGTCGGTTGAGGTTTAGTGGTCAGATGGATGGTATTAATGTCGAATAAGGGGGTCAAAAGCGGCAAAGGGACCATATTCTGGCGTGCAGATCCCGATTTAGGTGATGAGGTTGGAGAGGCATGAGTCGGGGTTGATGTTTTGTTGAAGAGGTGGTCAAGAGGACCCTTGATGAGAAGGGAATCCTTTTTTTGGTGTTGACGAATGACAGCTTTGAGAGCACAACAATGCTCAGTGTCATGTCCCAGAATGTGATGATAGTGGCAAAATTTAGAGTTGTCGAACCAAGATGGTCTTGATCTGAGAGGTGATGGGTGAGGCGGTGTTGAAGGTTGGTTGATGACATGGTCGAAAAGGGAGGTGTCATTCTCCAAACATTGGCGAATGGCGACCTTGAGGGCACAACAATGCTCTGTGTCGTGTCCAGGCGTGCGATGATACGCACAAATGCAAGTGTGGTCGAACCAAGGTGGTTTAGGTCTGAGAGATTGATATTGTCTAAGAGGCAGGAGGTCGATACGAGAGGACTGCAACAATTGTCGTAAGAGCAAGGCATATGAACCTACTAATGGGTCGGGATGTTTTATTGCAGTGAGGATTGGTGACGTTGGTTTGGGAGGCGAAGGAGGCATAGGTTGAGGGTTTGGATGAGATGTATGTCTGATGGGTTAAGGGGGTAATGGAGGCGATGTGCCTCTGTGAAGGATGGGAGTGGGAAGCACTCCTATTAAAGTGGACGGATGCGGGCCCAAGATTGAAGGTAATGACGAAGGTGGGGGAGGAATCCTCCGATGAGGTCTAGTGGTTTTTGTTGGTTTGGGTCGAGGGCCACTGTTGTACGAGGCGAGGTTAGATATGGATTTGGGTTTGGATGTGGATGGAGGTGAGTGAGATGTAGAAATCTCACGCAAAGGGCAAGCAGAAACTGTGATTGGGTCTTCCTCAGTCGAAATGGGTGGAGAGACTGGTTCTTCTCTTGGTGGAGAAGAAATAAGAGAGGGCGGCTCCTCAAGCGGGCAGAGGGCATGGATGATCGTGCCTTCTACTTGTAGTTGAGGAGTAGGCAAGGTAGGGTCTTCGGATGGAGGTGGGCTTAATGGCGTTGATGTGGTCAAAGCGTCCTCCAATACAAGAGAGGTAGATGGAGGACTAGTAGGAGAAGAAGGTTCCTCATCCTTTAATGGAAGAGGTTGGTCAAGGACAAGAGGCAAGATAGTGCTAATTGTGTGAATGTCATGGTCTTGAAGGTCATTGGTCAAAGTCTGGACGTTGTTTTGAGTAGGCGGATGATTAGGGAATGGGTGTTTGAAAATGTCGATATGTTGGTTAGGAGGGGTGTTCGGGTTATCTAAAATAAGATCCCCCTTGTCAATCATGTCTTGGATGATGTTTTTGAAGGTTCGGCAGTTGTCGATGTCATGGCCTTGGACGTGATGAAAGGGATAGAAGTCGGCCTCCCTATACCATGTAGGGATGGATTTTGAAGGGTCAAATTGAGGTGGTCGGATTGGAGGGAGATTGAGGACCCCCTGCTTGAGAAGTTTTTCCAAAACGGAAGCGTATGGTTCTCCAAGTGCAGTGTAAGAACGCTGAATGTACCGTTGTTGGAATTATTTGGTGATGCTTGGAGATGTCGAAGGTTGAGAGTAATTAGTTGACGTCGAGGATGGTGATCTAACGACCACAGTATTGGCCACTCCTTTAGATTCGGAATTGGCAGAAGAAGAAGGTCCGGAAGAAGAATGGCCATTAGATTTTGCGTTGGTATGACGCAATTTGACCTTATCTTCTTCAAGGGCACGGAGTTCGAGCTTTCGAGCCATGATGAAAGCTTCGTCAAAGGTACGGAATGTCTGAATCCGCAAGGTAGAAGAGATGTGTCTGGCACATGCTCGAGAGAAGAGCTCGATGAGCTCGGGTTGAGGCAAAGAGAAAGAGAGCTGGTTGATCAGGCCTCTCCAACGAGCGACAAAGTCGACAATTGATTCGTCGTCAAATTGCCTGATGGAGTAAAGGTCTGTGATTGAGACTTGTTTGGTGATGTTGATTGAGAAATGGTCAAGAAATAGTTGGGCGAGTTGAATGAATGAAAAGATAGAGTGTCTGGCAAGAGAACTATACCAGTCAAGGGCAGGGCCAGAAAGGGACATAGGGAACGTGCGTAAAAGCAACACATCATCATGGGCAATAAGATAACAGGCATGTCTAAATGCCCGTAGATGTTGTTGTGGGTCTTCCTTACTCTGAAAGCGAGTGAATTTAGGAAGCTCCCAATGGTTAGGGTATGGTTGAATAGGGACGGAAGGATGGATGGGCTCGTTGCAAATTTGCTCATATGACAAAGTATTGCTTGAACCAGAAATGGAGGCTTTGAGATTGGACATTTTATCCATCAGCATCTTGATAAGATCTGTTGACGGATTGGCGGGTTGAGCGCCCCCTAAGTTGTAAGGCGCTTGAAAGAGGCTAGAGGAGGCATGCGACATAGTCGGTTGTACAACGTATGGATGACTAGTCGCAGGGGCAGAAGTGGAGGCTAAAGGTGGTTGCGTTAAGAAGGTCGAAGGTATAGGTTGACTGGGCACCACCAAAGGTGGTTGGATGGCGGCACTGGTAGAAAGATAGGTCAGCACACCTACATTTGTGGGCGCAAGAGTACGAGGGGGTGAGGCAATCAAGTTCTGATGTGATGTAGAACTTGGTTGAATTGCAGGTGGTTGAGGGGGTAATGGAACCCCAATGAAGGTCGGTCTGAAAATAGACGGGGAGGCCAAACTTTGCATATTGGCCATGGTTGGGTTAATAGTTGAGGCGAAAGGCTGAGTCATAAAGGGTTGGGTGGCGAATGGTGTGGATGTCATCGCCATGTCACCCGAAAGGTCTCACGTTGGGTTTCTCGTGAGATAGTTTTGGAGGGCTACGGTGTTGAGGTCCAAGAATCTCTCGAAATCTCGGTCCCCTTCAGGGATGATGGGAATCTGAGTTGGGGTCGGGGTCGAGGTCGGTCCTGTAGGAGTTCTTTCAGTCTCTGAGTGGAACTCCATGATAGGACTCGTTAGCGATGGGGTAGACGGAGGCGGTTGTTGGCTAAAGTGGTTAAGAAGAGAGTCCTGGTTCCAGAAACTGTGTTGCTCAGTCTCAGAAAACCAGAATGTGGTTTTTGACAGAGAATGGACAGGTTTCAGGCTGCTGGTTTTGAAGAAAAAAGGACAGTGACAGAGACCGACGTCAGTTGAAAAACTGATGTCGGTAGGAAAGATAGCCGACGTCGGTCAGATAATCGATGCCGATGAGGTAGGAAAGCCGACGTCGGTGAAAGAACCGATGCCGGTGACAGGGGGAAGCTGACGTCAGTGGAAGAACCGATGTCGGTGACTGTGTTTTCTAGAGAACCAAAAGGTTTGAAGATTCTTGGAAAAACAAAGAAGAAAGCGTCCTCACTCACTCAAACAAACAGATGAGAAGAGGAAAATAGAGAGAGACAGACAAGCCTAAGCGATAAATCCTAGGAATTAACCTTAGAAATTTGTGGCTTATGCCTTAGATGAATGTTTGGGGGGATTGGCTGTCAAGAAGGTCCTAGAAGAAGGCGGTCTAAAGATGGTTTCAGGTGTTGTTTTAGGTGCTCAAAGATCTATGTTAGGGTCTGGTATGTGGCCTGGTGCTAAGGAGCAAGCTCCCCTCACTTCACGATTCCAGTGGTTAGCTGGTCTCGCTTAGCCAAGATATACCTCGCCTAGAGTTTATCCTCCGCCAGAGAACGGAGTGGGCTTCCCCCTTGGTGATGAAATCCAAGTGGGGTTACCGGGACGGCTAAGGTATCCGCTGGGGGATGAAATCCCAGTCGGGCCTTGTCTCAAGTAAGTTTTATGTGTGTTTTAGTGCATGTGGTCCGGTAGTGTAACATCAAGTGTCTACGATTTATTCAATATGCGTCTAAATTACTAGATGTGGACTAATGCAAGCACAAGCAGAAATGAAAGTGCAATACGTTTTAATGCCCAAGTCGAAATGTGATGTTTGTTATGAAGACAAGTTTGAGAAAGGGTTGAGAGTATGATGTTTAGACTAGTCTAGAATGCAAGGAAGAAAGATTCGTTTTAGTCCTGCTTATAGTGTCATTGAGAAGAAAAGAAGGAAGAGAAAAGGTAAGAACCTAATGCTCCTAAATGAATGAAAAAGAAAAGGAACCCAGGAGGAACCTAGGGTCCCACCGGGCGTGCCAGAAATGTTTCTATTCAAAATTCGCTTTTCAGATTTAAGAGAAAGAAGAAACTAAAAAAGTAATGGACAAGGCATGGGAAGTACCTGGATAAAGATTGCGCACCGTAAATCCAGACGCTTGTGAGCACTCCTCTTTGGCTGTGGAGGAATGACACCTGCAAGAAAAAAGGAAGCTTGGACAATAAAATGTTAGATAGATAGGCGGTGGGTTGCCAAGCAAAAGCTTGTTCCCAGAAGTATGAGAACTTCCTTAAGGGAGGTCAACCCACTATTTGATAAAGAGATAAATGACTGATAAATGACAGAATGCTAAAATAGACTGAAATGATAGCAAACTGAAAGAGAAAAGGAAGCCAAGGCTTACCTAAAAGAAGCTGTCGGCCTGGTTGCAGTCGCCGGCGTCGGTGGTCTCTACCGGCGTCGGTTGTCGGGTCTGCCGACATCGGTTAGTATGCCGACGTCGGTGGGGGTAATGACCGGCGTCGGTCGGGGCAATAGGCTTGGACGGGGTTTTAGGCAGGTTCTGGTTGAGTCTGGATAGAGTCTGGTCTGTGGACGGGTCTGTGGACGTGTCTGTGGACGGGTCTGAGTCTGATTTGAGGCAGTCAGGGGGTCTGTGCAGGGGAGTCAAATGGATAGAGAGGGACAGAGGGATAGAGGAAGCCAATCAGGGAGATAGGAATCTGGGTCTGGGTGACAGTCAGGATTGAGGGGAAGAAGAGCTAAATCTAGTTTAGAAATGACTAGAAAGCATAAAAACAAACAGAGTACAACATACCTGTGCCCTGCTGAAGAAGGTGTTGATCTTGTTGCTGGTGATGCCGGATGAGAAGACCTGTTGCTGATGAAGAATACCTATTGTTCACCTAAGGGAGAGAGTCAGATTGATTGGGAGAGAGGTCAAGTAAAAAGGTGAATACAAGGGTCTGATACGAAGGTTGAAGAGTCGGGATGCCAGAGAGAAAATGCAGAGAAGCCAAGAGAAGCCAAGAGAAGCTAGAGCAGAACCAGAGAGATAACGGTGAAGAAAACTGTTATGAAGAGTGCCGACGCCGGCAATATCACCGACGTCGGCCGAAGGCTGACCGATGTCGGTGGATGAAAGGCTGGAGAAAGGCTAAAAATAGCCTTTCATCCGTTTCCCAACGGTCGGGTCAAATGAATGCGAGGATGAAACGGTCGACGGAGGTTAAATGGGCGAGAGGAGAGGTTGGAATGGGAGTCTAAGGCATTAAATGGCCATGTGGGGAATAAAGGGGATCCAAGGAGGGTATCCTAGGGTGGCAAGGAGAGGGAAAAAGGGGACTTATTAATTAAAAATAGATAATTATTTTCAATTAATAAGACCTAGGTAGGGTGGAAAGGGGGAGGACCAAGGTGCAGACACGTTTGCGGTGTCTACAATAATATAAAAGTAGGCCCAATATCCCACGCAGCCTATAATATCGATGCTTTGCTAGGGGGCAGCCCAGGCACTGCCAAAACTCTGTTAAAGAAGAGGCATGCCAACAGGGGAAGCCCCAGGCCACCCACCACAAATGCCAAAGGTTCCTAGCAAAGGAACATTGAAAGAACAGATGCTCTACATTTTCCTCACTGTTCCTACACAAAACACACATTGACGGACCCTGGTAACCTCTTCTGCATAGATTTTCCCAAGTAAGACAACGGCTGTAGGTGAGAATCTAAAGGAAAAAATTACATTTCGGCCAGGCCGCAGAATTCTAGATTCTCTGTCCCCAAGCAAAATCAACATCCCCAAAACAATTCTTAGTGAGATCCTAATATCCTGAAGAAACTGGGTAATTGCCATTAGCTTCTCCTCCCCATGCCAAAATATCACAATCTAGCAGGGAGCTGCATCTCCTACCAGCCAGGATAATAGACAGCTCCTGTTGGAGGTCCTCCATCCCACCCTGCGGCCACTCAATCTCAGTCTTCCATCTAAAGGTAGTAATAGGCCCCAAATTGTAAGCCACTTTGTAAGTCTCAACAGTGGCCCAACCAGCATTGAGAAAGGCATCACACAATGGTTGCAGGTGGGGATGCGAGACCCAGATAGGTGGAGCCCCATTCCAAGAATCCTCCCAAAACAAAGCTTCTGAACCTCTGTTATAAATCCAAAAAAGACTGGGCTGAACCAGCTGTGCTCCAAGTTTAAGGGTGTTCCACACCATAGATCCTCTCCCCTCAAGGGGCAGCCTGGGAATCTCCTTTGGGTCAGCTCCAAGGCAATACTTATGAGATAGAATGCAGGCCCAAAGCTGGGTTTGACAGGTACACCATCGCTAATACAGCTTAGCTGCAAGAGCCTGACTAGATAAGATAGCCGATCTCAGTCCCAAACCACCATCCTTCTTAGGCCGGCACACTGTGTTCTAATTGACCAGGCTCCATTTCAAATTCTTGAGATTTCCACTCTAAATAAATTGCCGCGACAGAGCATCATACTCCTTAAGGAAGTACAAAGGTGCAACCTAGATCATGCTACGATAAATGGGAAGAGCTTGAATCACGGATTGCAAAAGCATCACCCTCCCAGCCATCGTGAGCCAACGGTGGGTCCAATGATTAATCCTCTGTTTCAATTTATCAAGAACATTCTGCCAAAAGTGTCTGGGTTGCCTGCCTACCACAATGGGAATCCCCAGATAAGTCACAGGGAGAGCCTGAATCTAAAACCTGAAAATATTGACAATCCTGCGCTGAATGGCCTCAGGGGTATTGAAGAAGAAGATAGAGGATTTGTGCTCATTTATCTTCTGACCTGAGGCTGCTAAATACACATCCAAAGTACTCTGGAAAGCTTACGCCTCTCTAATCTGGGCCTTGCCTGCCAGGATGGTGTCATCCACAAATTGAAGGTGAGTCAACTGGGCTAACTCATTAATAGTGTATAATTAGGCCTAGTTTGTGAGCATATAATTTTTTTTTCATTTGGTTCAACAAAAAAAACCATAATCATATATGTTTGTGTCATTTAGTGACCTAAAAATTTATAGTTATAAATCAACATAGATGGAAACCTTAAAATAGTCCAAATTTTTTAAAAATCACATATTTGGAAATAGGAGAGCATGCTCGTCATCGTAGTAATACTTTTATCAATTATTTTATTGAAATTCATAGTGTTTTTAGTGATAGAATTTTAATTTTATTTTTTATTAAAGATCTTATATTTGGCTGTGTTTTGATCAGTCCAAGCCTTTGGATTTGGAATCCAAGCAATTTTCGAGTCAAAATATTAGTTTTTTTTAATTTAAACATAACATAGTAGGTACATTCTATATCACATGTGCATAATAATCTAGTGAATTCAATAAGGGATAAAATTAAAAAGGTGGATGATAATACCCCTCTCATTTATCCTTTGATCTAATAATTCCCCCTCTCCTTTATCCCTTGATCTTATGATGCCACCTCTACTGATTTTCAAGCGTGATAATGCCCCCTCTCCTTTCAAGATATCAATTGGGTTTTCAATTAGGTTTAGGTATTAAAGATATGATCAAGTAAAATATATATGATTAGGATTAGTTATGGGTACTCAAGATCAAGATAAGGCTTGGGTTTTTAATCAAGTAGGGAATACTCAATTAAGTAGGGCATACTCAAGTAGGTAGGGCATGCTTAAGTAGGTAAGTAAATAATGATAGGTAGTTAGGGCATAATAAAATAGGTAAATTAGGTAGGTTATAATTAATTAGGTAAAGTATGTATGGCATACTTAAGTACAAGAAAGTAGGTAATGCATATTCAAGATCAAGATATGGATTAGTTATTTAGGCAAGGCATATTCAAGATCAATATATAGCTGAAATTACCAATTAGGTAGGGCATACTCAAGTATGTAAAGTAGGTAAATCATACTAAATTTTTTAAATTAGGTATGGAATACTCAATAGTATGTCTCTCTCTCTCTCTCTCTCTCTCTCTCTCTCTCTCTCTCTCTCTCTCTCTCTCTCTCTCTCTCTCTCTCTCTCTCTCTCTCTCTCTCTCTCTCTCTCTCTCTCTCTCTCTCTCTCTCTCTCTCTCTCTCTGTGTGTGTGTGTGTGTGTGTGTGTGTGTGTGTGTGTGTGTGTGTGTGTGTGTGTGTGTGTGTGTGTGTGTGTGTGTGTGTGTGTTTGTGTGTGTGTATTACATATGTAAAATGATTCATAACTTCATTTATCATTATATTTATCAATAAGCAAACTTCCCTTGCCAACAACAGAAGCTGAGTAGATAGGGCACAACTAAGTAGGTAGGGAAAGAATATATGCAAAATATAGATTGGGAAGTAAGCTTACCTCGATTGATAAGAATATATTATATAAATGGAAATTAGGTAGAATAATAATAAATATATATATTAGGAATAAATATTCCCTTGCCTTATCGAATAGGGCATATCTAAGTAAGTAGGGTACGAAAAAAACTATCTATCAAAAAGAAAGATTCTTTTGATAACTATGCCATAATACAAAATCAAAGGAAAGATATATATCAAAAGGAAAACTTAGATTGATATATATATGCCTTACTCTCTTGATATCTATTAGGAATGCAAGATGACCTTGATATGTTATTAGGTGAAGCAAAGCTAGATATCACGAAGGAAAGCTTCCCTTGCCTTACTCCTTGGTATCGATGAAGTAGATAGGGAAAGGTTCCCTTAACTTATTGAGTAGGGAAATATTGAGATCATGGTAGGGTCTTAGAAATGGTTCCCCCCATATATCTATGGTGGGCCACTAATTTAACTTTTAATAGATTTATGGAGTGTAAAACCCTAGGTTGTTAAAGTGCTAGAATAATAAACTAGGGAATAAATATAAAAATCTCAACAAGATTTGATTTGTACAATAATTGATTTAACTACTTATTCTATAAATATAAAATAAATTAAAAGATATGCACTTATCTATAAATTGATTGATATGGATAAGTGATAGGCTAAAAATTGGTATAGGGACTGTAAAAAATGTCATGAATAGGAACTAAGAGTCAAAATTCCTCCTAGACAATAGTGTGGTCTTCTAGAGAGTAGCACACCATGCTAGTGTCTTATGTGTTAGGATAGTGTCCTTTTTCAAGTAGGGATGATGAAATTCTATGTGTATTTATGCCCATTTTTTGGGAGTCTATGCCTATATGCATAGATGTTGATTCACTATTTGTTCTTTGTTTTGACTAATTTCAATGCCAAACCCTGTGCCTCCATGGTTTTTAGGGTATTTTAGGAGCATAATTAAAAAAAGAGTGGATTTATCAGGGTAGGATGGATATGACCTTAACACCACATATTTTTTGTGTTGCCTATATAACAATACCTTAAAATGGGATCAAGCTCAATTTAGTTCTCCTAATCTAAGTGCTAGTGTAAGTGTAAGTATATTCTAGTTTGAGTGTTAGTTTGAATGTTTTAATTGTGTCTTGAGATTGGAAATTTGATCAATTTGAGCTATAGGCTATTGTAGATGGGTGTATGCATAAGGTAGAATAGAGATATATGATATTTTTTACATAATTGTTTCTAAGTTTATTTATGAGTATTTGCATTTTATTTCCCTCTAGTAGATAAGTGAATGAAAGTGGTCTATATATAACATTTTGGTGCTTATCAAGATGTGAAATAGGTCTAGGCCAACCCTAGAAATGCTTTGAGGAATGGAAAGATATATTTTTGGGAAGTAAGTAGTAAGGGGACATTAATGCAACCCTTTGGTCAATAGTGTAGTGTGTTATCATCCAAAGGACCGTGTTGATGTTCAGTTGGCAAGAAAGGGAAAAAATGAGACCTGGGTGCCTAGGGGTTGGATAAGTACTACTTTTAGTATATCTAGGAAAGGGCTGGAGTCACATAAAATCTATAAAATGATCAAGAGAGGCCCTAATATAAGTTTATGGATAAGCTAAGTACAATATGGTCTCAATTGACATTCATTGCACTCAAATGACATTTTAGATAATTAAATTTTCCCCCCATTTATTTTATAAATGTATCAAAGTTAAATGACTAGGATGAAGGAAAATAAATGTACCTAGATTTACCTAAGAGACAAAACTTTTAAATCAGGGTCTGAGTCTATGAATCATGCTCTATTATGTGTCTTATAAATGAAACATGAATGGATCAGTCTTTACTAAAAAAACATCAAAATCAAAGACAAAATTGAGTAAAGAGATGAGAGAGAGGAAATGAATAAATACACTTCATTGGGTGCATAAACCAATGTTAAAACTTGGTGACATATTATTTATGCATGTAGATGGTGATCAAATGGTGAATATCTTAGACTAAGTTAATGAATTGATCAATCCTCATATGTAGATGGATCAAAAACTCAAGATGACAATGACTCCATCATTTCCCACCCTTGATTAGTGGATCATAATTTATGAATAACTTAGATTGGACTGATGGCTTGTCCAACCTTCTTATGTAGGTGGCTCAAGAACTCAAGTAGGTTATGACTCCATCATTACCTACCCATGTGTAGTAGATGCATCTGATAAAAAATTTCATCATGTGATTGAATCTGTCTAATGTAACTAAAACTATGTAGGATGGCTCTAGGGCCACTCAAAAACTCTAAAATGAAAAGTGGATCAAGGGTCACTCGGACACTCAGGAACGTAGCTCAAGGACTACTCATAAATGCCAACCATTGTATATTTAATAAGGAAACAATCTATTATAAAACCTAGTAAAAATGGTGTTTAGAGAAACAATGTGCAGAATGACATGGAGATATTATTCCATTTGAGAGCATTGGTGTCAAATTGAACATATGAAAACAATGTGTGTCATGACATACCCCCAACTCTAGTATCTATGTATATGGATTCTGGATTGAGTCATAATAATCTATCTAAGTATCTAAAACTAAAATGGGAGTGATCATGCCACACATGATGCCCCTAATATGAGCAAAGCTATGTAATTCTATGTATAACTGAGCATAAATTTAGCATATATGATAATATGTGATTGAGACTATGCAAATTTGACCTATAACTATTGTAATTTTTTGATAATTCTAAATTTTCTATTTCTATGGATACTAGATAGTAGTGCAATCCCCTAGTAAATAGTGCATTATGCTAGTGTCATATGTGCCATGTTATTGACCAAATGTGTTATTTCTATGAAAAACTAAGACTGATATGTATGTGACTATTTTTCACTATGTTTTCCTAAATTTGAGATCTATATTATGTGTCTGAATGATGAAAAATGTGTTCTTAGTGCATTATGATAGCCTAATATTTGTGATAAAACCCTATGAATTCCCCTCTTTTAAGGGGATTAGTTGAACCTCTACAATAATTGTCCTCAAACTAAAAGTTATGCATCATTTGTGTTAGATTGAAAAAATATGATATATGCATGATAAACCAATATAATGTGTATATATGACATAATAATATAATATAGTCTGAGCATAACTTGGTAATGTATGATGTATGTTAGATCTAGCATTCACAAGGTTGTTAATATAGATATAAAAATGTAAGCATATATGTGAACAAAAAAATAGAGTATAATCTATGTAAACTACCTAGGGGAATGGGTCATGATGTCCATTAAGGAACCAAAGGAGGAAGGAGAGACCCATGAGGTCGCTTATGACATCAAAAAATAAGTGTGCAAGAATAAATCAAGAGACAAGTCTCATGAACATGATGCATACATGAAAACACACATACAAACACATGAGGCATGTAAATTAGGCCAAGGGGTCCATAATACAAGGGACATGGACACATGCCACTAAGTATAAGAAATATAAAACAAACAAGGAAATATAAAACAAACAAGGACATGTTCAAATATCTACAAACATAATCAAGAAGGACACACAAGGACATGGGCACATGTCGAAAGCATACAAACAATGAAAATAATTTGATTAGAGTTTTAGAATAATGGAATAGTCAAATGACATAAAATAGATGTATAAGCAAAGAGACACAATCAAATCATAACTAGGAAAGTTAGAAATGAAGGTATGCATAAACATGTGGTATAGATGTGTATAACAACAAATATGTATATAAGCTTAGTCTATAGTAGTGGTATTCAAAAAAATTCAGTGTATTATAGGATGATCAATATCAAGATATAATTAATGTTAAATCTATGATATGGATTATATAACTGTGTAACCTACTAAACTAGAATCCATGTAGTATGATTCCCTAAATGGATGAATATATCAATGTTGAATTTGTGTATCTATGTATGTTCCCCCAATGGGTAGATAACAGCAAATCTAAATCTATGTAGAGGACTTGAGTCATATAATGATTTAGAAACACTCTAAGAGAACAAGTGAAGCATGCATGTATGATAAAAGTGACAATACTAGCATAAATGGCATATATAGTACCTATAAAATAGAAGGAATGTAAACATGGAAATACATACAATCTAAAATTTGTGTTTTCTAAGCAAATTTTGAATGCTTTTATATTTTTGAAAATGTTATAATGTTTTTGTGTTTTTTTAGTATAAGCTATGTACAAGAAACGTAAAAATGAAACTATATACAAGGAGCAAGGTAAGATAAATTATATACAAGTAAACTATGAGTTGTTTAGATATATAATCTCCTTAGGTGCATGATGTTCAGTGGATTCTTTATTGTCTTACAATCAAGTGAAGCTAGATGGTATACCTTGGGTTTGATATTTTTTGTGTTTAAGTATGAAGCAATCCAATTTGGTTTGCAATTTCCTTTTGTCTCTTCTTTGGCATTGATTCTTATGAGGTTCTATTTGAGAATAAGATCATTGACTTCAAATTCTCTACTATGAACACAACTATTGTATGCCAGTTGGATTCATTTTGGGTATGATCTAAGGTGTTCTATGACTCGGATGCATGTGTGATCCAACTATTCTAACTCATTAGACATTTTTATCTATATTGGTCATCTATGATAATCCCTTTGAGATAAAATAGTAGGGATGGGATTTCTAATTCTATCAGAATAGCTACTTCAATTCCATAAACTAATGAATAAGGAGTGGCTCCTGTTGGTGTGTGAATATTGGTACATTAATCCCATAGTGTAGAGATGAGTTGATTATGTTAATTATCATTGAATTTGGTAACTATTTTTCTCAAGATATTATTGATTATCCTATTTATATCTTCTACTTGACCATTACCCTACGTGTACTATGGAGTAGAGAATGTGTGTTGGATCTTATATTTAACACAAAATTTCTTCATTATTTTGCTCTTAAAAAAGGTTTCATTATCTATAATGATGTTTATTGTTAGGCCATGTTATCACATAAGATTGCACATGTCTTGATCTTATAGCTTGTTGTGTAATTGCCTAATGATACAATGGAAAAACCTCCAAAGCTATGGGACCTTGGAAATTTGAGGTTAGTCTTTAGAGAAGGCTAGCTACCTTTCACTAAATCTGATGCAAATTGATAAAATACTAGTTTTTATAAAAAATCTCACTCTTTAGTGCTTTGGATCCTAAACTAGGGTTTTGATGATAAAAGGGTTGAAGAATTAAAATTTATAAAAAAACTAAAAATATAGTGAGTTCACCAAATATTTTATAGTGGATTTTAATGCTTGCTTGATAAACACAATAGAGTAGAAAATATGTTAAATTTGTTTCAGCACAGACTCAGAAATAGAAATCAGAGGTAGTATTTTATCTATTTTTCACAAAATGGAAAAATATATTTATTCCAAACAATATTTTCAAGAGGTTAAAATACCACAGATGAATTTATTGAAAGTGAAATAAAGAGACAAATATTCCCCAAATAATCAAACAACTTGCACATGCACAGAGATCTCTCGAGACAAGAAAGGCAAATCTTCAACTTTATTTCTCTCCAAAGGTTATAGCTTGTAGTAAATACATTAAAAATGAAAAAAAATATAAATAACATCAAAAATATGATTTGGTCTACTAGGTTTACCCATTTTAATACAAATTCTCTCTTAGATAAGATGTAGTTGACAAAACTTGAATGCCCAGTTGAAGAAGATCATGCAAATTTGAAACCCTCATACAAAGGAGGTGAGTTCTCCTATTTATAGAATCCTAGAGCAATGAAATGGTTATAAATGTGTCATGCATGATCTTTTTCATATCATGGTTTGGTATGGCATGGCTAGAACTATTGGATATCCATGTAATACTTCTTCATCTGGTAGTTAGCTGAAAATAGCTTCCTCATCCAAAAAGAGGTGCCCAAAATACAAGTGGTCTTTCAAAATGAAATACAAATTTGAAAATAATTCCAAGTTATTTTTCCATGCAAAATCCCCAAACTTCAAAAAGATAAGTGGCAGTTTTACAAATTTTTAAGTCTTTATCACTTTTTCCAAAATGAACTCTACAATTCTCACTTCATGATCTTGCACTTTTCAATAATTCATATTTGTCAAAATAAAAAGTGCAATTTGTACCTATGATTCTTTTTCATCTTTCTAGTCATTTTTAGCCTACATTTTATTAGTATATTTATCAAATCCTTTGTAAATCTCTTGTATCCATTCTACATCCAACCCATAAGAGTAGATATTAGAAGCTGCACAATCTACTTGAATAATTCTTTCCATTTTTATTGATCTATTGCTTCAAGATTTTCCTTGTCTCTAATTATTTCATAGTGATCCATTTATTTCTAAAATAACCTTATTGCCCTTGTATTTGAAATTTATTTCCTTAGGAGGCATGGAGACAAATTATTATTTATGAGAAACCAACTATGAAAGCTGTCAGGATCTACAGGTGCTGGAAGCACGTAAAAGTTCCCATAGAAGTGGAAGGTACTAAAAGCAGATGAAAGTTCTCATGGAAGTAGAAGGTGTTGGAACCATGTGAAATATATCGTAGAAGTGGAAGGTACTATAATCATGTGAAAATTCTCATGGAAGTGGAAGGTGTTGTAAGCACGTGAAAGTTCTCTTAAAAGTGGAAGGTGTATTTTGTGGGATTTTCTAAAAAACAAAGGGGGTCTCCCTTAGGGTATCAAATGTAATGATATTTTTGGGACAAAAATATTGAAATTTTTGGTAACCTATATGAGATTATTACCTATTGATTAGTTTTAATCCATTAGCCTTCTAGAACATCCATTGGGTGTAGGAGTCATATCAATCTATTTTGAAAATACACACCTGTTGCAACTTCTTGATGACAACTCAAAATCTGAAAATACCTTCCCAAAACTAAAATATGTGTTGAGCACTTATTATAAGTAGATAAGGCTGTAAAGTCTTATTTAAAACATGAAACTACTACATACAACTTAACAAGGGTCACTATTCATACCTACAGGGTTGAATACTTTACAACCTTCATAACTCCAGTTAATAATAACACCACACTTTTGTTCAAGCTTGATAAAAATCAATTTTATTAGAATTAAAAATACCTCATCATATTTTCAACTTCCTTTTATTATGAATACATAAAGACAATCCACCCTTTTGGTTGCATGGTACTTTTGTTCTTTCTTGCTTTGGATGTCATGATTCAAAATGTTCCCCAATGGATGAGTTTCTTGTTTGGCCTGGAATCTAATAGGATAACCTATTATTAAGGAGAAACATGGGATCCTAGTCTGGTACTTCCATCATGAGACTTGTATATTTTGGTATTTTTCTACTTAGTTACCCTTATTTTTAGAATACCCACTGAGGATATCTTACCATATTTGTTCTTCATGAGGGGTTAAATATCCATCTTTTGCTTTATCTGTGAGTTCAATCAAAAATCTATCATCATCTTTAACCATCTAACCTAAAATTTTTGCTTCTAACTTTACCTCAAAAGCTAAGAATTCTTGAATGATATCATCCTATTGTGCCAAGATTTCTTGTGCATCAACCTTAGGTTGTTCCTTTTCATTAGAATATTCAAAGTAAGCATCAAAAATGGAATAAAAACAACAATCTTCAGTCTTAGATATTTAAGGCTCATGTGAAAGGCTATCAACCTCCTCATTTTCCTAGTAGAATGGAAGAGAGCAAAAAGGATTAACAAATGAAGTGGGAGGCACATGTTTAGGAATTAACCTTGAGATTGAAGGAGCACTCTCAAAACTCAGAAAACTTGATTTAGCTTCTACAACTACTTTGTCTTCTTGAGGACTGACCTTGACAAGGTTTGGCATTTTGAAATCTAGGTTTTTGGTCCAAGAAGGATACCATGGTTGTGGGATAGGTGGTTCTCTTTTCAATTATATATATTTTTGCTTTCTTGATCCTTGTATCATGTGAGCCATTACTTATCTTACAAATAGACAAGTTTGTTGATCATGGGGTTTCCCACATGGAAAACACCAATGAGCCTTTGGGAGGTGATTAGGAGTAAGCTAAAAATTATGACGATGATGATATCCAACTGTAACTAGATATTTGGTACAATAGCGGTAGCATCTTCATTCTGATATGGGTAGTAGCAAGGCCCAAAAGACATAGTTTGAAGGTCTTGCCATATATAACTTACTGCTAAATTTATAGATATAGTAATAAGATTGAATAAGGCCATAATAAATGAGACAAATTTATAGATAAATCATGAATGTACATGTCTAAATTTAAGAGATAAGGCTCTTAAACTAGTGGAGTCACCAGGTGATTACAATAAAACTCAAAATCAATAACTCACCAATTTTCTTGATTTTTAAAAATATGAAGGACTAGTGCTTCTTAAACTGGTTGATTCTTCTTCTTAGATTCACCATGGTGTTTGAAAAAACTACCTTTCAAGGCTAAAATCACTAAATAAAACACCAATTCCTTAGTGTATGATGAAGCTTGTCCTATTGGGCATGCCAAAAACTATTATCACATAGAATTACACCTATTTTGATCCTATATCTTGTGCAATTATCTAATGATACAATGGAAAAACCTCCAAATCTATGTGACCTTGGCAATTTGAGATTAGTCTCTACATAAGGTCAGCTTCTTTTCACTAAATCTGATGCAAAATGATAAAATACTAGTATTATGGAAATCTCACTCTTTAGTGCTTTTGAATCCTAAACTAGGGTTTTGATGAGAAAAGGGTTTAAGAGTTAAAATTTATAGAAAATTAAAAATATGGTAATTTCACCAAATATTTTATAGTGTATTTTAATGCTTGATTAATTAACATAATAGAGTAGAAAATATGTTGAATTTATTTCAGCACAGATTCATACAAATAGAAATTAGAGGTAGTATTTTAGCTATTTTTCACAAAATGGAAAAATATCTTTATTCTAAACAATATTTTCAAGAGGGTAAAATACCATAAATGAATTTCTTGAAAGTGAAATAAAGACACAAAGATTCCACAAATAATCAAATAACTTGCACATGCATAGATATTTCTCGAGACAAGAAAGTCAAATCTTCAACTTTATTTCTCTCCAAAGGTTACAACTTGTAGTAAATACATTAAAAATGTATAAAATATAACTAGCATAAAAAATATGATTTGGGCTGCTAGGTCTGCCCATTTTAATACAAAATCTCTCTTAGATAAGATGTAGTTGACAAAACTCGAATGCCCAGCTGAAGAAGATCATGTAAATCTAAAACCCTCATGTAAAAGAGGTGATTTCTCTTATTTTTGGCATCTTGGAGTGATGAAATGGTTTAAAATGTGACATTTATGAGATTGGAATGATATTTGGCATAGCATGGTTGGAACTACTAGATATCCATGCAATGCTTCTTCATTTGGTAGTTAGTTGAAAATAGCTTCTTCATGCAAAAAGAGGCACCCAAAATATAAGTGGTCTTTCAAAATAAAAGATAACTTTGAAAATAATTCTAAGTTAATTTTCCATGCAAAAATCCCAACTTGAAAAAACATAAGTAAGATTGTTACAACTTTTTAATTCTTTATCACTTTTACCAAAATGAACCATGCAATTCACACTTCATGATTTTGCACTTTTCAATAATTCATATTTGTCAAAATAGAAAGTGCAATTTGCACCTATGCTTCTTATTCAGCTTTATGGTCGTTCTTACCTACAGTTTCTTAGTATATTCATCAAACACTTTGGAAATATCTTATATCCCTTCTACATCCATCCCATAAGAGTAGATATTAGAAGCTGCATAATCTGCTTAAATAATTCTCTCCTTCATTTTTATTGATCTTTTCCTTCAAGATTTTCTTTTTGTATCTGATTATTTCATAGTGATCCATTTATTGTTACAATAAAATTATTATCCTTGGATTTGAACTTCATTTCCTTAAAAGGTATGGAGACTAAATTTATTCCTTATGATAAACCAACTGTGAAAACTGGCAGGATCTGTAGGTGATGGAAGCATGTGAAAGTTCCCATAGAAGTGGAAGGTGCTAAAATCATGTGAAAGTTCCCATGAACGTGGAAGGTTCTTAAATCATGTGAAATTTCCCATGGAAGTGGAAGGTAATGGAAGCATGTGAAATTTCCCATGGAAGTGGAAGGTGTTGGAAGCATGTGAAAGTTCCCATGGAAATGGAAGGTGCTAAAAGTACGTGAAAGTTTCCATAGAAGTGGAAGGTGTTAGAAGCATGTGAAAGTTCCCATGGAAGTGGAAGGTGTGTTTTGTGGGATTTTTTAAAAAACAAAGGGGGTATCCCTTAGGGTATCAGATGGAATGATATTATTGGGATTAAAATATCAATAGCCCAAAATAGAAAATGTTGTTTGTCATGAGAAAGTGACATATATTCTCTTTTTGTGGATTGTAATGGGACTGATTCCACCCACTTAGTAAAGTATTTTATACTATGATGATAAATTTATGTCCCCCTACTATATCAAGGTTGATTTTACCAATGAGATCAAAGCCACATAGCATGAATGGCGATGGGGAGATAATAGGTTGTAATTGATGTGAAGGAACATGGTGTAATTTATTATGTCATTGACATTTATCACATAATTTAGCATATTCTTAGCATTCAAGTTCCATAGTAGGCCAATAATATCCTTTTCAAAGTAATTTATGTGGCATTACTTTCTCACTAAAATGGCCACCACATTTGTTCTCATGTAATTTTTGGATGGCCAACTTAGCTTCATTAGATGTCAAACATCAGAGTAGGTATCCATCAAAATATCATTTAAACAAGTCCCTACTGATGATGACATAATGAAGGGCATTCCTCTATAATTTGCATTTATCATTTTTCGTGAAAGTATCTGGTATGATAGACTTGTGTGTGTGTGTGTGTATATATATATATGAATACCATTTGAATGCTATTGTACTATGCATGATAGATAAAAATGATAGAGCTATGAGTTTGACCTTGGATGCTGATGATAAATGTAACCATTTTATCGTAAAGATAGCCTACTCATCATTGATGTTAATGGGGATCAATGATGTTTCACTTACCATTTTTTATAGAAAATTAATATTGTGAACATTATATGGTTTGATAATATTTACATAGTGGTAAATATTATTATGTGTGTAAGTTAGGTTATTTACATCAACCTACGTAAATAACCTAAATGTAGTACAATTTGTTAGAATAACTCATGTATTATTGGTGAGTTATTTATAAATTATAGGAACAACTTCCCCTATATATTTATAACATATTTTTATGCAATAGTAATGAATAATTCATTATTATTATGTGTGTTAAACTCCTACATTATTTACATTGATGATTGTCTTTGTGAGGGATATTTTCAATAGAGAAGTATTCAAATTGTTCTTATAAACATTGAACCATATTTTTATAGGGAATTAAATGTATTTCCTTGGTTTGGTAAACATCTATAACTTGATTGATGACCAATTGTGAATCTCTATAGACTTTAATAACTTTTTTTTGGAGAGCATAATATACTTGGAAATCGAGGATAAGTGCCTCATATGCTAATATATGGTTTGTGCATGAGAAACATAACCAATATGCAAGTGGTACTATGTTCCCAAGTGGGTTGATAAAGACAATTCTAGCTCTTGCTCCTGATGCACATCTAGAATCGTTAAAGAACATTATCCATGTATCAGAAGTGTTGTAAGCTATGAAATCATCTTTAAAATTATCATTGATAGGATTGGTATTTAATAATGGTGACACTACCAATTGATCTATAATTATCTAGACCTTTATATTTTTTGTAACTAGATATTTAGATCATATTATGTGAGTAGCATTACCCATTTGGCATTACAGCCAAAGAAATATGGTTTGAACATGATAAATTTTAAAGGATCTACTTTTGTAATAACTTGTGTCTCATTATTGATCATATAATACTAGAGATTTTATGTATAAAATTTCAAGTGTTAAATAGAATTTTTCCATTTCTAAATACATTTGTTCATAATCAATAAGTGTGAGATTGATGTAGTGAATAACTCACTCTATGTGTTTGACATCATGTTGTGCCAAGAGTGCATCAAGTGCATGATCAATCATTGAAATGTAAAGGATAAATGACATATTAGGTACTTTTGTTATCAGGATATGTGGATTCAATAAGTATTATTTGAGTGTATCAAAGAATTCTTGAAATGAAATATCCCATTCAAATTTGGTATCTTTATTGAGTAATCTTGTGAATAACTAAGTCTTATCTACTAGATGTTCCACAAAATGATGTATGGCATAAATTTTTCCTTGTAAATATTAAAGTTGATTTAATTTTGTAGGAGGAGACATATCCATCATAGCCTTGAATTTCTTTGGATCTACGTCAATGCCACATTGGGACATTATAAATCCCAATAATTTACTAGTTGTGACACTAAAGATGCATTTTTTAGGATCGAGGCATATATTTTATTATCTCAACCTTTCAAAAATATGTTGTAAATAAATTGCATGACATTATCACTCTTTTGATTTAGCCAATAATTCATCAATTTTGTCTTCAAATGTTCTATTAATTTGATCATGAAAAATGTGGGTCATAATTCATTGGTATGTTGGTCTAGTGTTATTTAATCCAAAAATCATGACTATATAGAAAAATGTACCCCATGGTGTGGTAAAATAATTTATTTCTTGATCCTCTTCAATTATCTTGATTTTATTATAACCGATGAAACTATCCATGAAAGATATCATCTCATATCGTATTACAAAGTCTACTATCATATCAATGTTAGGTAGGGGAAAGTCATCCTTAGGATAGGATTTATTTAAGCCTCTAGAGTCAGAACAACATCAAATTTTATTATTAGGCTTAACCAATCACATAATGTTAGATATACATTCAGGGTGAGTAACTAGTCAAATGAATCCTACATCAAGGAGGTGTTAGATCTCATATTTTACTAAAAGATCCACCTTGGGATGCATTTTTTGAAAAAAATATCACTAGATTTACATCTGGATATAATGTAATCCTGTGTACTATGATTGAAGGATCGATGCCTTGCATATTTAAATAGGACCAAGAAAAAGTTTTAGGAAAGTCCTTTAAAATCTATCAAATATTTGCATCCTTTTATCTACATAGGATGACATCTAATAATATTATGTGAGGATTAGTGTCTATGACATAATTGAATTCAAATTTATCTTCATTAAGTAATGTAGATTGATCGATGGTGTAAGGTTTTGTAGGTATGGTTCCATATTTGTTGGTTGGAATATTATCTAAAATGTCAAAGCTCTCACCAAAAGATGCCTAGGCATTTGTGTAATGAGGAAACATATTCTTATGATATAAGTGAGATCCTCATATGCCCCTAAGAATTATAAAAGAGCTTCATCATTAGAGAACTCATCAAAAGTGGGTAGATATGGAGAAACTATATCATCAATAAGGTCAAGGTAAACAATTGAGAGTGTAGATATGTGATTTAATGTATTATTTATCCATGGAATGGGTGGAAAAAACACTATATGTTGAGAATCATGGTGATAATACTTAGCATTAGATGTGTTATCCTTAGATCTGAGTCATTGCTTGCCTTTTTTATCAGATGCCTCAATAGGATTAAGAATTCCTTGTTTATGTTTTCAAGGCCCTATCTTATGTAGCCCCCTTTTTTGAAATATTTTAATGCAAATGTAGAAGTGAATCTATTATCATCTACTCCTAAGGTGTCTAATGGATTCATAAATGAATTTTGAATAGTAGATTATATAGGTGTTGTAGAAAATTCCATGTGAGGAATATAGTTATGTGAAGGCTCAGTATTTTGACAATATTTGAATGGTTCATGATCCATATGGAATGTGTATATAAAACCTTTTTAACTAAAATTAAAAAATTAATGTAAATTTATGGTACTATGTGCGTATCATGAATCCATGGTATCCTAAGTAAAATATTATAATTAAGATCATTGGGCATGACTTGACATGTTGTAGGTAGTGTTTTAGGTCCCAATGTAAGATTTAATGTTATTTAACCCAAAAAAAATTGTGAAATATTATCAAACCCTCAGATGTTCATGTCAGAAGGATCTAAATCCTTAGAATGCATATTAAGGATCCAAATAAAAGAGATTTTAAATGTTTAACCTTGATCCATTGTCAACTAACACATGTTTGACACCCACGCCATTAATTCATAATTGGATGTAAAGAGGTAGGTATTGCTCTATGATGTGTTGAGGTGGGATATCTTATTTTTTAAATGAAATATGCTCTTCAGTACACTTCATATTATTTATTATGGATGAAACATAAGTTGGATCTATTGTTCTTGGTACCTTAGTATCATGGAGTACTCCATACAAAACATATTTGTATGTGTCAAAATGTTGTGAAATCTCTAAAATGGAAAATGTGGTTGGAGGAACATTGATCTGATTGATAAATATATAACCATGGGTTAGGATAAGTTACCATGCTTTAGGACCCCTTGTGGACATCATAGCCTAGACCACAAGGTCTACTATGAGTATAGAGTTAGTAGTATGAGTGGGATAGTAGCAATATGGGTAGGGTTTGGATGTAGGAGGGACAAGAAAACCCACTAATTTTCTCTTATGTCTAGTATCGGTAGGTAAGGAATCAAAGTGGACCAAAGATCAAAATGCATCTAAATTAGATTTGTTAATTTTAGGTAATGTTAATTTTATTTATGTATTATATCCTTTATGTGTGTGATGATTTGTTTCTTGATTAAATTCCACATAAGAGAAAAATAATATGCTAAAGAAATAATGAAATATGAAATATATTCTAAATTATACAAGACATCATATACATATGTGTTTATATATTCTTTGAATTGATTCCAAATGAAAGGAAACAAGCATGAAAATGAAACTAGAAAAATTTGTATTAGAAAGTGATAAACATATTCTATCTTTATTATCATGATTAGATAAAAATAAAAATTAGAAGATATAAGGATTTGAAATTCGACTCTAATTCCTAGAAGGTTGTAAACATATACCCTAAAGGTAGTATATGGTTAGGGTTTTTTGCACTATTCAAAGTAAATCAAGCTCACCAAATAATTTAACTTTTAGGGATTTATGGAGTTTAAAAACCTAGGTTGTTAAAGTGCTAGAATAATAAATTAGGTAATAAATATATCAATATCAATAACCTCTAAAAAGTAAAATAATTAATTTAACTAACTATTATATAAATAATAAATGAATTATAAGAGATGTACTTATTTAGAAACTAAGACAGATAAGCAACAGGCTAAAAATTGGTACAAGGACTATGCAATATGACATGAATAAGAACTAGGAGTCAAAAACCCTCTTAAATAATAGCATGGTCCTCTAGATAGTAACACATTATATTAGTGTCCTCTATACCATGCTAGTGTCCTTTTACAAGTAGGGATAATGAACTTCTAGGTGGATCTTCACCTAGTTTTGATAAGTATATGCATGAATGTTGATTTATTGTATGTTCCTTGTTTTAACTAATTTCAATGTCAAACCCTAGGCCTATGTATTTATTAGGTTATTTTAGGATCATAAGTAGAAAAATAGTGACATTATCAGGGTAGTTTAGATGTGACCTCAACACCCCATGTGTCAATCATTTCATACATACCAATACCTCGAAAGGGGATCACGCCTAATGTAGTTTTCTCAATCTAAGTGTTGGTACAAGTACAAGTGAATACTAGTATGAGTATCAATTTGAATACTTTGATTATGACTTGAGATTATAAATCTAAGTAATCTAAACTCTGGGCTATTGTAGATGGGTGTATGCATAAGTAGGGTATAATAGGGATCAATGACCTTGATTGACACAATTGTTTCTGAGTTTGTTTATGAATATTTGTATCTGATTTCCTTCTAGTGGAAAGTTGAATGGAATTGGTCTATATATAGCATTATGGTGCTTGTCAATATTTTAAATAGGTCTAGGTTGACCATAGAAATGCTTTAAGGAATGAAAATATATCTTTTGGGGGAGTAAGGAGTAAGGGGACATTAGTGTTGCCCTTTATTCAATAGTATAGTATGTTATAGTTGAAAGAACTGCACTAATGTCTAGGTGGTATGAATAATAAAAAATAGACCTAGGTGCCTAGTGGTGGCTTTGATGCTTTTGGTATATCTGGGAATGGGTTATAATCACATAAAATCTATAAAATTATCAATAAAGGCCTTAAGATAGGTTTAGGTCTAAGCTAAGGATAAGGTGGTCTTAAGTGATGCTCATTTCACTCAAATGACATTATAGATGACTACACCCTCCATTCTTATGTTATATTTTGATATATTTTACTGAGTACCAAGGCATAATCAAAGTATGACAAGGCCTTAGTTTAGCCATTAGATCCCACCAAGACATGCCTAATATCTAAGTAGCCCTTCCCTGATACACTAGATTAAGGGATATGATTTTCCTTTTCCTTTATAGATTAATTGGTTATAGATCAGGTTGTGTATAGATTAATTTGGGTTGGGAAACACACTCTACCATCTACTAGATTAGAACACACTATACCAGATTGGTGACCACGTATCTATCTATCTATCTAGTGATATTCCTGACTATGGATAGAATCTCAATGACATATAGATAGAATGAGAACTCAAATGTGGGTTTGGGATCAAAATCATCTTTAATCACTCTGTCATCAACCCTCATTATTCCTAATCACTTGTCATCAACCATCATCATCCCTAATCATTCCCTCATAATGCCTCACCATCCCTAATCACTCCCTCCTCATCCCTTATCATCCCTAATGGCATATATAAAATGAAATATAGATATTAATAAGGTAAACTTCCCTTTATAGCTATGCCTTACTCCCTTTCTATCTATCGAGAAGGCAATCTTCCCTTGACAATATACTATGTGAGGCAAAACTAGATATCAATAAGGCAAGCTTCCCTTACCTTAATCCTTGGCATAAATAAAGTAGGTAGGGCAAGTTTCTATTTCCTTATCAAGTAGGGAAAATTTGAGATTAGGTTAGGGCCTTCAGAATGATGCCCTCATATATCTATGGTGGGGGCCACATTCCTATGTTATCCTTTGATATACGAAATTGGGGGTCAGATCATAATTAGAGTATGATTAGGCCCAATTTATCCTTAAGGGCCCATGGGGCCATGCCCAAGATATTATTATCCCCTCCTCTATACACTAGATTAAGGTATATGTCATTCATTCCATTCATATATCAAGTTGGGTATAGATTGGGTTGGGTATAGATTGATTTTAGGTTGGAAACACATTTTACTAGCTACCAAATTAGAACACACTCTACTAGATTGGTGATCATCTATCTATCTATAAATCTACTCTATTATGGACAAACTCTCAATGACATATAGAGAAAATGAGAACTCAACTATGGGGTTAGTATTGGAATTCTCAACTAGTCTTTGGTCACCCTAATCTATATAGATATAAATTGGGATTTTCAACTATGGGATTGAGATTCTTAGATTCCTATTTGGGATTTTAAATTATAGGATGTAATTTGGGGTTCAATTAACCCCAATACCATAACACCCTAAGTTAAATAGTCCACCATTTCAATCATGAAATAAAATTAGGCCAGTTTGAGCCCTTTAAACATAATTACACCTATAGAATGTGATATTGTTCTCAATCAACCCCAATTTTATCATGAATTCAATCATAGAGGTAATTAGGGGTAATCTAAACCGTTTGAACCTAATTACAAGTATAGGATGTTAATTGGGGCTAATTAAACCTAATTTTAGATATATATAATGTGATTTACACATCAATCAAGAGACAATTGAATCAAATAATAATCTAATGATACTTATATGATATATAAATATGTAAATATAGTGCGTACATGTTATATTTTCATATTTATATGGTTTATAACTTCTCAATCCTATGGGTGTTCTTGATTCAATTTGTTGCAGTATTAAATGTGTTAACAACAACCTCTTTTCAATTTTGTATTATTGGGGTGAAAGTTCCCTCCAAAAAAATTAGGTGGGAGGGGCATTTATTAGTCATACCATGCCACTAGGATTTTAAAAGTTCTCAAATTTGTTTAGTTGTTCGTTAGATCATTAAATTAAGTTTAATTACTAGGATTTTTGGTGGTTGTTTTCCTTCTACATGTGGGATGCAGATTACATAGGGATACCTTAATAACACTAAGTACCCCTTGAGATGTGACCTCAGGAACTCTTATAACTTATTGAAGTGTAGGACTCTGATCATGTACATTCTTGAAAATATTTTGGTAAAGGCTAAAGAGAATTATAATAACTCTCTCGTAAGGAGATTTTTTAGAGTGAGGCATGACATTAAAGAAGTCAAAAAGTGGACCAAGAGGAAGTAGACCAGGGTAGGAGGGGTAAAAATGTTTTCTCTTAATGACAAGTGATTATTATTTTCATTTGGTTCCAGGAATGATTACCTTAAGATACTTAACAAAGACCCACACTTTATGGGTAAAGCAATTATTTTGCTTTATCCTTGGCAACTAAATCTTTCCTCTTCAGAGTTTAAGTTAGATAAGATTCCTTTATGGATTAAACTCCAAGGATTCCCTTTCATATTCTAGGATTATTGGATTCTAAAAATCATAGCAAAAACCATCAGTCTACTTGTGACTATTGACCTAGTCACCCTCTCACATAAAAGTTTGGTTTGGACCCAACTCTATGTGTTTGTGTTAATGAATCAATCTCTCCCTAGCTCTATTTAGCTTAGATCTATTTTGGGATCCTAGAATCAAAAAATTATGTTTTAAAGGGAAAAGAAATTTGTTCTTACTGTAGGAAATTCGGTCACCTTAATTATTTGTGCCTAGTGACCCAAGGAATCTAGCATGATATCAGCCTCAGGGTGGAGGATCTTAAAGTTACCCCTGACTCTTAGAGGTATGATGGGGAGGCTCTGAACCTCCCACCTAATGAAATCCTTGAAAAGATCAAGAGCCAAGAAGATGTTAAAGACATTCTGAGTGGGAAAAATATATGGAGCCTCTCATAGTTGGTATCTATTTAAGGATATAGGCTTTGGCTTTTGCATTGTTTTGGATTCATCTTTTTTTATTTACCTTGGTTTTTTATTTTTTCCCTTGTTGGGACATAGACGCCATATGTGTTCAATGATAAACCGCACACTAGTTTTTTGGGGGTTTATCATTAATTATAACTATGTAAATATAGTGTGTATGTGTTATATTTACATAGTTATATGGTATATAACTATATTAATATAACACATATGCACTACGTTCATAATAGAAAAAATATATTCTTTCAAAGACTTTTGTAACCTCAATTTAAAATAATATTTACATAGTTATATGGCTATGGAAATATAGTGCATATGTGTTATATATACATATTTATATGTTATATAACTACTTAGATATAACATGTACTAACTATGTTCATAATAGACAAATATTCTTATTTCAATGACTAATTTTAGCCTCAATCAAGAATTATGTCCCCACTTACATTCTATGAATCATTTTGTAGCTTGTAAGTCAAGGATAAAATATATCAAGTTGTTTTTTTAGACCCCACCTTCAAAAGCTATCAATTTTGTATAGTCATAGGTGGTGGGTCTAATTCAAACAAGAGGAAGAAGTTAAATCACAAAAAATTGGATCAATTATAAGTTTAAAGATAAAAACAAATGGAATGAAAGCAAGCATTTTGCTTGAGACAAGGTAAAAAAACTATCCCTAACGAACCATATGTCATAGATAATGATGAAATGGATAATGATGAATTGATTATTGATGAATTGAATAAGGATGATGAATGTTTAGGTTCAAATTATGTTTTAATTCCACATTCAAAGTATGATGTTTTTAGTTTTTTGATGATGGGTCTATGCTTGATCCCTAACAATGACTAAAATTACATAAAAACACAAAATGAATAAATTAACAATGAATAAAATTCCATGGAAACACTAAACAATGAAAATAACAATGAATAAACTAGTAGTGAACATAATTCCACCATTAGTAACACATCCAAGTATTTTTATTATAAAAATAAATTACTTAATTGAAGCTGATGAAAACATTTTGAAACTAATGCAAAATAAAATGTCTAACCACCATTCACAAAGGCTAGTTGAAATCTTTGAAAAAAATAGACTTTAATAGTTAAAAATGGAAATTATTTGTTTCATTGATGAAATTTATTAAGATGAGACATACAATGTACACCCTAGGACTAATAACATCTAACATAGATGGTGAAAATAAAGAAAATTTGGAAAATCTACATGATGTATAGCATATTCTAGGTGTGAAAATGCATAGCATATTGTAATGTTTCCTGATGCATAATTACAACTGGTGTAGTAAGTGGTGAAACATGTATAAAACACTTGATTTAAAAAAGTAGCCAAACACTAAAAATAAAAATAAAATCAATAATGAAACCAATTTGAATACGTAAAAGTCTTAATAATGCCAATACTAATGAGCTTTAGGAATTCTATAGTAGACTTCCAAAAATGGACAAGATTATAATGATGTTCTCAAATATTTACTTGTACAATTTTGGAAAGATAATACAAGAGTTTCACCCAATACAAGAGATGTAGTTAAAATAAGAGTTGGTTCTCGTAACTTTGAATGCACCACTTGTTGTTGTAGGAAAGATATTGAATTTTAAATCCATAATGATTTTTTTTCCGTATACATTGTACTTTGCATGCTAATAATATTTTTTAGGAGTGTGGCATACAATTTATGTCAAAATCAGCTAGAGAATCTATTCCAAAAAATTTTTGTGAAATAATAGATGGATAATTTTTATAACAAAGCATGTTTGAATGGAAATTGTAATATTTTTGGTGTATTTCCAAAATTAAAAAATTGTATCCATGAGGAGAGTATAAGTGTAATTGGACAGGAATTAGTTGGTTTGAGAAAATACAACTCTATGACATGTCAAGTAAAAGATGGAAAATAATATAAAAGGTGTGAGATTATTACAAAACAAATACATGTTTCATAATTTATGGTCAAATTTTAGGAGGATATTATTTGAATATGCAAGGCACACACAAAGGGATAGATAGTTGAATGAACATTTCAAATTAAGAAAGGACACATTCCCACTTGGTTTTATTGTTTTAGTTGTTGACTTCTCTAATAATTACACATTTAAACAACAAATGGAAGTTCAATCACAATATTATAACTCGGTACATGTTGACATATTTATGCATGCACCTAATAGTATAGAGTAAGAAAAAAATAATAAAGGAGTACCATTTCTATGTCAGTTATGATTGTTAACATTATACAGAGTATGTGCAAGGTTTTTTTGAGATGTTCTATGAAAAATTGATTGAGAGCAACATTAGTTTAAATCAACACTGCATTCATTCAAATAATTGCACATCAAAATTCAAGAATGCATGGATGTTTTATTAGTTGAGCAGGATGCATGTTACCACTAATATAGAACATATTTGGAGTTTTACTATGGCTGGTCATATAAAATAGGAGCATGATGGTGCTAAATCATGTGTACAAAGATACATTACAAGAGAGAAGTTAAATTTTTAATATGGTGTTGTTTTGACTAACATAAAAACTATTGTTGAATGGTGTAATTAGAAAATGGGCCATGGTGCTCAAGAAAATTCTAATGTTCAAATATATTTTTAGTTGATAGAGGAATAACATTTGAAAAAGTATGAGGATTTTGTGAACATAATGGGATCAAGTGAGCTCAACTCATTTCATAACTCAAATTTAGGTTCTTGGATTATTCATACAAGACACTCAACATGTTTCTATTTTGCATGCATGAATTTTTATGGAATGAGTGTGAGTCATAAGATTGGGTGGGTGAATGGAGTTGTAATTCTCTAATTCCAATTGACACATATCAGGTCCCACTTTCAGTACTATTTAATTAATTTGACCATGTACCTGATCTAATTTAACCAGATAGATGATTAATCATTATGTATTATTTATTCTCATTATCTATCATGAGAATGTCATTAAAAATATTTTTTTGATACAAGGAACATTTTTTTAGTTATTTATAATGAAGGCAACAAAGAGGGAATAGATTACTACTTATAGCAGTGTTTTAAAGGAAAAAATGATTTCTTGATTCATAGATGTTAGAGGTATAATCACTAAGGAGGGGTGAATCAGTGATGCAAGATAATCAAAATTTAATTCTAATTCTTTCAATTCTTAACAATTCAACAAATACATTCATGAAGCATACAAACTATTCATTGCAATGAACAAGGAAGATAATGCAAGATCAAGCACACAACACATGAATTATGTGGGAAACCCTCATGGGAGATAAAACCCACTCTCAATATTAAAAATACATGGATTACTTATCCTATAAGATGATCAAAAACATGAGATTTTAGTGAAGCACCCACTTCACAAGGAGCACCAACCTCTAAGGATAGACAAACACCAACTTTCCCTAGATGTTGAGCACCAACACAACACCTTATAATAAGAATACCTCCATAACTTTGACTGCATTTGAATCTAATGGAGAAATAAGGAAAAACACCTCTTATAGACACTAGAAAATTACACATGACAGTTCTAGTTGTTGAAATGCCTTAGGACCCCTATCGGACCTTGAGTCTAGTTGACCACCTAGTTAGCTAACTCATCAACCTACTAACTTAACCTTTTAACCAACCCCTTTTAACTTACTTTGACCCTTTTACCCTTGAACAATCAACCATCGATGGTCATCTTAATCATTGATGGTTAGCTTGACCGTCAATAGTCAAGTCCTCACCTTCTTAACACATCACTAGCTATGTGTGATACAATGAGGCACAATTTAATATGTTCATCTTATGCAGTGCTAAAAATTTTCTAATCATCATGATCAGAAACCTCACCTCTAGGGAACCTTCCATCTTCTATCTATTTTTGCCTATAAAATGAGGGGAGTATGAGGTGAAAGGGACCCATGTTTAAGCTATCAAATGTTCTTGCATATAGGTATTCAAGATCTCCAACATCTAGTCTTCCTTTAACAACTCAACTTTTGGGGATCAACGAACAATATGATTACACTTATGAAAGCAATAAACCATGGAATTAAATCAGATAGATAAGTAACTAGAATCAGATAATAGCAAAGAACAAGAGATACAAGAAACCACCCTGAAAACTTATATTAAACTCTTTACAGAAGGAATACAATTGAAGAAACTTCTTTCTTCCACACCTCTCTCAGATGCACAAGATCTCTCTCTAGATCTCTATCCCTCAAGATCTCTCTCTCTCAAGTATAATCAACTCCAACAACTTGGATTGATACAACTCTGTATTGTTCTTCAACATTCACACACAATGAACTACTACAACCACGCTAAGCTAAGAAGATCTAATTCTACATATAGAATTAGGAGACTTGAGCATGCACTTACAACCAACAGTTAAGTCTCTTGAACAAGGGCTCTAAAAACAATCTTACTAATAATAGAGATGCGAACTTAAGACTAAGACTTAAACTCATCATGCAAACACTCGGTTTTGTCCTTGAAAATAGCATTCTAGATGCACAAGTAACCGACGTCGGCCGATCCTCTACCGACGCCGACGTCTCTTCAACTGCACCTGACCAACATCGATCGCTCCTGACCGACGCTGGTGACTGTGTAAACCTGCAACTTTGGTAATGTGCTCATATGTGAAGCTTTTAGGCTCCACACCTTAACAATCTCCCACTTGGAGATAAACAGTTGCACCAGTACCTATACAGCAACATCTTCTAGCTCCTCCATCTTCAACTCAATCATGAAGACCAACAGAAGTTGAATGAAGATTCAACTTCTCCTTTGTAACTGGCTTTGTTAACATATCAGCAGGATTCTTGTCTTTATGGATCTTCTCTAGCTTCAACTCACCATCTTCCAATACCTGTCTTATGAAGTGGTACCTAAGTTGTATGTGCTTGGTTCTTGAGTGAAAGGCTAAATTCTTAGCCCAATGGATTGCACTCTGACTATCACTATACAATCTACAACTCTCTTGCTCCCTTCGAAGCTCTTCCATGAACCATGTCATCCATATCATCTCTTTGCTAGCCTATGTGGCTGTAATATACTCTGCTTCTGTAGTTGACAAGGCAACAACCTTCTACAACTTTGATATCCAGCTAACAATCGTTCCACCTACAGTGAAAACATATCTTGTGGTGCTCCTCCTGCCATCCAAATCACCTGCCATATCTGAATCCACATAACCATGTAGAGAAGTATCTGAACCTCCATAGCACAAGTGCCTACTGATGGTTCCTCTCAGATATCTGAGGATCCACTGAACTACTTTCCAATGTTCCTTTCCTGGATTGGCCATATACTTACTTACAACACCCACTGCTTGGGCAATATCCGGTCTAGTACACACCATTGCATACATCAAACTTCCTACTGTGGAAGAATATGGAACCTTACTCATGTACTCTACCTCATCATGTGAATTAGGACATTGTTCTTTACTCAACTTAAAATGTCCAGCCAAAGGTGTGATTACCGGTTTAGCATCCTGCATATTGAACCGTTTCAACACATTGTCCACATAATCCTCTTGAGACAATATCAACCTGTGATTTTTCCTATCTCTCTTAATGCTCATGCCAAGGATTTTCTTTGCTGCTCCCAAATCCTTCATAGCAAAAGTTTGAGCTAATTTCACCTTAAGCTCAGAGATATCCTACATGTGTGATCCTGCAACCAGCATATCATCTACATAGAACAATAGAATAATATATCTACCATTATCTAATCTCTTAAAATACACACAATGGTCAGATTGACACCTATTGTAGCCATGCTCAGTCATAAACCTGTCAAATTTCAAATACCACTATCTAGGAGCTTGGTTGAGGCCATACAAGCTTTTCTTCAATCTGCACACTAACTTCTCCTTACCTTTGACCTCAAATCCTTCCAGCTATTCCATATAAATTTCCTCATCCAAATCTCCATGAAGAAATGATGTCTTAACATCTAGCTGCTCAATATGCAAATCCTCAATAGCAACCAAAGATAGTACAATCCGTATAGAAGTCATTTTAACAACAGAAGAAAAAATCTCACCAAAATCAATACCTGGCTTTTGTGCAAATCCTTTCACTACCAATCTGGCCTTATATCTCATCTGTCCATTCTCACCTTCCTTCAACCTGTAGGTCCATCTGTTCTTTAGTGTTCTCTTACCAGCTGGCAACTCAACCAAATCCCATGTTTGGTTCTCTCTTAAGGACTCCATCTCCTCAACCATGCCACGCTCCCACTGACTCTTGGACTCCACCTGTATTGCTTCTTCAAAACTCTCTGGTTCTCCACCATCAGCTAGCAATAAATAGAATAATGAAGGAGAATATCTAATTGGAGGCTTACTTACCCTTTCTGACCTCATGATGGGTGTCTGAGACTCATTCACAACACGCTGTCCACCCAAATTCTCTGACAGTGACCGACCTCGGTCACCTCCAGACTTGTTACTAGCCGATGTCAGTTCTGCCTGACTGACGTCGGTGCCTATTCTACTGACGTCGGTCTTTGTATGACCGACATCAATTTTTGTTCTGTCGATGTCGGTTCCTATCTTGCCGACGTCGATCTCTGTGTTTTCCTGCAAGTGATTATTTATTTTTCCCATGAGCTCATTTTGGACCGTCACCTCGTCCAATTCACCATTACTCTGCCCAAATTGATTTAGCTTCTTCAGTTGATCACTATACATCACTTTTTCATTGAAAACAACATCACGGCTCCTAACTATCTTGTTAGTTCCTAGATTCCAAAATCTAAAACCAAAATCATCTAAGCCATAGCCAATAAATGTGCACCTCATAGACTTAGCATCCAGCTTCTTTCTATTTTCCTTATCTATGTGCACAAAGGCTTCACAACCAAAAACTTTGAGGAATGAGAGATCTACCTTTTTACCTGTCCAAGCCTCTTCTGAAATTCCACCATCCAGAGCTGTAGAGGGTCCTCTATTAATCAGGTACACTACAGTGTCAACAGCTTTTGCCCAAAACTCTAAGGGCAAACTAGCATGCAATCTCATACATCTTGCATGCTCCATGATTGTTTTGTTCATCCTTTCAGCAATTCCATTCTGCTGAGGTGTCCTTGGAACCATCCTTTGCCTACGAATTCCATGCATATAACAATACTAGTTGAACTTATAACTGCAGAACTCTCCACCATTGTCAGATCTCAGGCACTTCAATCTTTTGCCTATTTCATTCTCAACCATAGCTTTTAAAATCTTAAAAGTCTCAAATACATCATATTTCTTCTTAATACAATAGATCCATACCTTTCTTGTAGCATCATCTATGAAAAAAACATAGTACTGTGATCCTCCAATAGAAGCTACCTGAGCTGGTCCCCACACGTCTGTGTGAACAAGCTACAACTTATGCTTCTTTTTTGTAGACCCAGTCTTGAGAAAACTAACCCTTTTCTATTTTCCAAATACACAGTGCTCACAAAATTCTAGATCCATGCTTTTCAAATCTAAAAGCTTACCTTTAGACTTAAGAATTGACATCCCCTTCTCACTCATGTGGCCAAGCCTTGAGTGCCACAATTTTGCATCCACATCTAAAGTAGATAATACGGAAGGAGAATTGTTAGTAACACAATTACACAAATAGAGAGTACCTACTCTCTTACCTCAGCCATAACAAGTGCACCCTTGGTCACCTTCCAAGATTCTGTTGTGAGAGTTACTGTACAACCCTCATCCCCTAACTTTCCTGCAGAAATCAAATTCCTCTTCAAGCTAGGAACATGCATCACATCTCTCAACACCCATGTGTTACCGTTCTGCATTTTCAGCTGCACTTTACCTTTGCCAATAATTTTACAAGGCTCATCATCCCCTAGATACACTATTCCAAAATCTCCATGAATATAGTCACTGAAATATTCCCTATTAGGGGTAGCATGAAAAGATGCACCAGAATCTAACACCCAAGATTCTATATTATTATGCAAAGAGAATATCAAAGCATCTTGTGCAATACCTGTAACCTTTGCTTCTTCTTTTCCTTTGTGTTGATTGTCCTCCTTAGGCTTTGACTAGCAATCTCTGCTTATGTGCCCCATCTTTTCACAATTCCAGCATTGTGGCTTCCTGCCATTTCTGGATTTGGATCTACCTCTCCCCTTAGACTTAGATCTTGGTCTCCCTTTCTTGCTCTTCTCTTTTTGCCTTCCCCTGCTCTCAAAACTTAAAGCATTCCCAGATGTCTCTTCTGTGTTTTTCCTGTGAATTTCCTCATTCAAGATAACACTAACAACATCCTCTACTTTTAAAATATTTGATGCAGATGCAGTATTTCTAACTGCCATTACTAAGCTATGCTAGCTTTTAGGCAAAGAACATAATATTAAAAGATCTTTTATTTCATCATCAAATACAATTTTGACTAAACTTAATTGATTTACAATACCATGGAAATCATTCAGGTGATTAGATACAGATCCACCTTCCTGCATATGCAAATTAAATAGCTGCTTCATAAGATATACCTTATTAGAAGCTGAGGGTTTTTCATACAAATTTGCTAAAGTAGTCATCAACTCTACCATTGTTTTTGCCTGTGATAAATTAGATATCACAGTAGATGCTAGACTCAGTCTTATAGACCCCAGAGCCTTTCTGTCAAGAACTTCCCATTCTTCATCATCCATGTCTATGGGATTCTTTGCAATCCCACTTAACGGTAAGTATAGATCTTTCTGATACAGATAGTCCTCTATCTGCATTCTCCAATGTTGATAATTTTTGCCATTGAACTTCTTCATTCTCAATTTACTTTCTTCTACCATTGCTTCTCCCACTCAAACAGAAATCCCTATAGAAACTCCTGTGAGCAACCTGTAATCAATACACACTACACAGATCTGAACCACCTGTTAGTGAACCTGAGCTTTGATACCAATTATTGGATATCAAACTCTAAACCTACAACCAAGGCTCTGATACCACTTGTTGGGGATCAACCAACAATATGATTACACTTATGAAAGCAATAAACCACGAAATTAAATCAGATAGATAAGTAATTAGAATCAGATAATAGCAAAGAACAAGAGATGCAAGAAACCACCCTGAAAACTTGTATTAAACTCTTTACAGAAGGAATACAATTGAAGAAACTTCTTTCTTCCACACCTCTCTCAGATGCACAAGATCTCTCTCTAGATCTCTATCCCTTAAGAGCTCTCTCTCTCAAGTACAATCAACTCCAACAACCTATATTGATACAACTCTATACTGTTCTTAAACATTTACACACAATGAACTACTACAACCACGCTAAGCTAAGAAGATCTAATTCTACATATAGAATTAGGATACTTGAGCATGCACTTACAACCAATAGTTAAGCCTCCTGAACAAGGGCTCTAAAAATAATCTTACTAATAATAGATATGCGAACTTAAGATTAAGTCTTAAACTCATCATGCAAACACTCGGTTCTGTCCTCGGAAATAGCATTCTGGACGCACAGGTAATCGACGCCGGTTCCTGCCTGCTTGCTTATGACCGACGTTGGCCGATCCTCTACCGACGCCGGCGTCTCTTCAACTGCAACTGACCAACATCAGTCGCTCCTGACCGATGCCGGTGACTGTGTAAACCTGCAACTTTGGTAATGTGCTCATATGTGAAGCTTTTAGGCTCCACACCTTAACATTAACAATAGCAAAAAAGACCTGAACCTTTATCGAATTTGCTTTTGAGACCAAATTATTGTTACTCTAGAAAAATTTATTTAGCCTTCAACCATCAACCATCATCCAAATATCAAGTTATAGATGTAATCTATTTTTTCTTTGTTTCATTAGATTTATAACCCCCCTAACCTAATTAGATCTATATGTACCTTGTTTACCAACTTCTTGATCCTTAATGAAATCATTATCAAACCTCTAACCCAACCTATAACTCTCTTTTTTGAATATATTTAGAATTCATAAAGAAATATTGATGGTTATCAAAACCACCAATGGTCACCCCTAATCATCGATGGTTACCCAAACACTGATGGTTAGCTTAACCACTAACGGTTCACCCAACCATCAATGATCACTACTTGGTACTGGCAGTATTGTTACTGATTGGTGGAGGGTACAACTTTGTGTTTGACTTGTGGTTGTAATTGGTTGTGAGTGAGAGAACTCTTCCCCTTAACCCAAATAAAACCTAAATTTCTATGTTCCTACTTGTTCACAAACCCTTTTCTAATTTTTTGAACCTGAATTCACCCACTTTGGCATGAGTATTGACCTATTTTTTCTATATTCAGTCATTTTATTTGTCAAGCATTCTACTTTCTTCTTGTATTGCATTTTATTTACTTTATGTAAGTATGTTACTTTTATCATTTTCAACTTGATTGTTATCAATAGTGGATTGATAGTCTCCTATAAATCATATGTTTCTTGGATCTAACTCACGCTAGGTAGTCCACATAACTATCTTTCTAAAACCCTTTTTGTTAGTACTTTCTTATTTGCAAGTTATTTCTTCCTAGATAAAGAGGAGTTATCCATCTTAATATGGATTACATGCACATCACCAACCAATTATTTCTACCACACCCTTATTACTAGTTTTTTATCTTTTTATAAAATTAATAAATGAGAAAAAATTAAGAGAAACATGTTGGCATACCTAGTGGGACCTAGCATCATTTTGGTGCCCTTTATTTCTTCCTTTATTCTATGTTCATTGAATAAAATCTAAAATTTCTTTTGGCATAAAATAAACCCTTTGCATATATTGATTGCTTGTTTGTTTTAGTTCATCTAGTAACTTAAAGGAAAAGTAATTAATTGTAGTTTCACACTTGTTATCACACACTTATTCAAACCACATAATCAATCAACACATCAAAATAAAATTGAGACAAGGCCCGACTAGGATTTCATCACCTAGTGGTAAACCTTACCCTTTTTTGGCAATCCTACTTAGAGGTCATTACTAAGGGGAGAACTAACTTAGTTCTTTGGTTGAGTATAAACTCTGAAATTCAGTATATTTTGGCTAAGCATCTGACACCCTTATTATTGTGGTGTGTGAAGTGAGGGGATAGACCTCAATACCAAGCCATGTACTAAAGTTCAATATATATTTCTCTCTTGAGCACCTAAAACCAACCATAGTTTTCCTCTTTAGTACCTGATCTACAAAACAAATTTTCTTCTTCACACTTTCTAAGGCATAAGCCAAAAGTGATCTAAAAATAATCCTAAGTTTTAAATGCACTTTTAGTGTATCTTTGGATTGCTTTGATTTATTTCTTTTGCTTTCTTTTTATTTGAGGTGTGATTTTTTTATCATTTCTTTCTTATTTTCTCACATGGTCTTTACTAGACATTAATTGAGAAATCAAACTAGCCAAGGACTACCTTTTTGTTCCTCTTCCTACTTTATAGAGTATACTTTATATGTTGAGAGTCCTTCTCATCATTCTCCCCTCCTACCATCTCATAGACAGTTGTTGAGGGTGATGCATATTTTGGCAAATTCTTTGATAAAAACCTTGAAACTCTCCAACACTACCTTAATAACTTATCTCACCACACTTGTACTACTTCCATTCCTTCCATGGATCTACCCTATGGTATGCCTCCCCCTCTTATGTTTGGTGTTACCTCCACCCAACCTTTGATCACCCAAGCTTATTCTTCTACTAATATCCCATCCACTACCACCATTGAAACCTAATCCTTCAGTTTTAGATAAACTACTTAAATTTAATCTCATAAAACTTCTTCCTATCAAACCACCCCAAAAATTTGATGTTTTTCACCCCACATGTAGCTGATACAATGAAAATGATCTATGTGCCTTCTATCACATTATTGGACATGATGTTAGTAGGTGTAATACCTTTAAAACTATTGTCCAAAACATGAGTGACAATGGCGAACTTTTATTAGATAATCCCAATAGCATTTTCCTAACCATGCACCTTCCACTAACCATGACAATAGCCAACCAAAATCATCTCATGCTCATGAGGTGCACATGGTTAATGTCATTATTAGTGAACCTACCATTGAGGAAACTATTACCTAAACTACCTCTTCTTCCACCCCACTTATCAAAGTGATGGAATCCTCTTCTATTCCTTTGGAAAATAAAACAAAGGAAGAAACCTCCTCTCTTTCAATTAAAGCTACCATTGACTTACCCACCTCTCCTTTGATATAAATACCAAATGAGCCAACCGTTGTTTCAACTACTTCTTCCTCCAATCTACTTATGAAAGTGGTGGAATTACTCCTCTTTCCTTTGGACATCCAAACAAATGAAGCAACTAATTCCCTTTTTCCATTTGAACAAACCACACCCTCCTTACCTACCATATAACCAAACACTTCTTCTTTGGGAACCACTCCAAAGGAAGAGATCATCTCCTCTATTCTTTCCCTAGAAGCACCATCGAACCTTCCACCCAAGAAAAAATTTAAAAAACTATTCCCTCGCCTCAACCTATGGGTTTAATATTTGAAACTAAGAACCAAGGAATCAAACCCATTTATAAATCTTTTTCTAGATTCAAAACCTAGAGTTTACCTCTCAACCCAATCTAGATAGGGCCACCTTTTGGCATTATCTTGGGCCACCTTACCCAAATAAACAAGAACATTTAACCTCACTTACATATACCCTCAAACCTATCATTACTTCAACCCCATCCTTAGATACTTCTTCCTCCAAAACCATAGGGGAATCTTCCAACCCACCTCAATATAAAATTTCTAAATCACCCTATGCCTCTTTGACTAAACCCATCAAAAATCTAAGAATACTTCCTACCCCTAGCTTGGCTCATCCATATTTGAAGTTGGACTTAACCCCATCAAGTCCACCCAAGAATACTTTGACTAAACTTATCAAAAATGTGGAACCACCCAAACTATCTCAAACTAAACCCATAACACCCCCTTCTCTTTTACCTTAAATTTTAGGACCCCTTCCCTCTATTATCCCCATTACATATTCCTCATCTAGTAAACCTTCTCCTTTTACTCTACCTACACCTATCTCCACCAAAAAAACAAAATTCCCATCCCTCTTAACTAACTTGGCTACCTCTACCTTCCTACCTATCACCAACTTCACCCTCCACCTATATATATTCCACCTCCAAACTAACCATAACCAAACAATCCCAACCAAAACCACCTACCAAAACCATTCTACCACCTCTAATTTATGTGGTAAATCTTACTCCCAAGAAGGCTTCCACTCTTAAAACAAAAAACCCAACACCTTCAACACCTTTGATCAAATCTTATTTGAATATTCTACAAAGGTTGTTGCAAACCTCTTCTTTAACCTTACCACCCATCAAACCTTTCAACCCTTCACATCTTAAACCAACATGGTTCAATGAAAATTTTATTTGCCTATACCATATGACACTAGGACATGATACATATAACTATAAATCTCTCCAAACACTAGTTCATAGCCTATGGGATGAGGACAATCTATTATCAGATGAACCTCCCTTGATCCCATTACCAACCCAACTACCAACTCAAACCATCCAACATTTACCTACCCCCCCACTCTCATCGAAGACTGAGGAAGAATTGAATTAGTTATCTAAACCAACACTTCTCCTTATCCACACCATTCATATGGTTACCTGATCAAGGGCCCAAAAAAAATATAAAGGAAAATCAAAAGTGTCCATACCATGGACCTACCCTTCCACCCCTTAACCTTCCAACTGAACCCAAACACCTTCACCACTATTTAAACATAAGGTATCCATTTTGGTGCCTCTCCTTCCAACCCTTTTGTATCCATTTAGTGTGTATTGTTGAAACAAATTCACCAAACTCTGATGAAGATTAGCTTGTATGAATTAATCAACACCTCACCTCCTCATTGTCAAACATTGATAGAGATAATGAAATCCATAGAGGTTCAAATCAAAGATCCTTAACCCCTTGTAGCCTTTATCAAAGCCCTTCAAATTTCCTCCCTAGTCACCTTTAAGGATTCAAAAATAGATTTTGTGCATCCTGAGGATCTTGATCCTCCCCTCTTCATCACAAAATATATCTATCAAACCCACATCAAAAGGGTGATGATTGATGGAGGGGCTAGTATCAACATTATCTCCTCCCATGGCTATGACCAACTTAACTTGTCAAATAACATCATGTAGTAAATTTTAGTGGTTCTTACTTTTTCAATGATACTATGGCCACTACCTTGGGAAAAATTATTCTCCATATCCATTTGGGACCTCACACAATTCCATAACTCTTTTACATTGTACAGGGTTAGTTACACTACAATATTTTACTTAGACACCCTTGGATCCATGCTATTAGTTTTTTCCCCTACACTTTACATCATTTCATTAAATTTGAGAACAAAGGTCATGCCATCACCATACCATCTGACCCTAGTCTATTTTCATCTTGAAATATGATGTACCAACCCAATGATGTTCTTTTCCTTATCCATCCACCTCACCAACAACTACCAAAAATTCCACCCCTATAGTTGATAAATATTTAATAATCCCATCCATCCCTTCTTCATAGATCTTTGTAGAGGACCCCTTAGAACCCACATTCTAAGGTCTCTCACTTAGGGAATATCACCTTCTAGCCTTGGATGCTTTCCCTACTTCTCAAGAGTATGGGAACCTTGATCATGACCCTAGTAATGACCCTAACATTGGAACCATCATCCCTTTTAGGCCACCCAATCACCAAACTAATTTCATCTATGGGAGACTCGACCATTCACTTCTTTCTTCCTCTACCACCCCTCATCAGCGATTTACCTCTAATTTCTCATATCTCAATAAACTAGCCTTTGTCAAAACATACCTTCATATGTGTACTTGGAAGGGCTTTGGCCTTGGCCTTAATGAATAAGGACCTCATGATATACCCATAATCAAAACTCAAAAACCTCAAGAGCTATTTGGCCTTGGGTTCATACTACCAGAAGAACACACCTCACCTAAACCCATCTCCACCATCAATGAGGATGTCTCATCCTCACTAACCCCATCTCCCTCAAAGTTTGAGGATTTAGATATCATCCCATCTAATTTTTTTTTATCAATACCATTATTTTTGGCCTCTTGACCTATTAAAAGGATGGCCAAACTAAAACTCTTCCTCTCATTAATCCTAAAAAGGTAGAAAATGATTCTCCTACCATCAACATAATTGAACATTAGGACAATGATTCCATTTTTACCTACCTTGATATGGGGGATTCTTCTATCCATAAATCCATTCCTCCTAAAAAATAAACCATGCTAAATGAATCTACCATTGATGTCAACCTGGGTATTCAAGATAACCCTCGCATCATCAAGATTGGACAATCCTTAAATTATGAAGAATAACAAGATTACCCTTCCTTCCTTCATGATCAAAGCATAGTATTTACTTGGTCTTATCAATATATTCCTCTAATTTACCCTTTTATTTCTCTCCATAACATCATCACCCATCCTAATGCTAAACCTTTTTGGTAAAAGCTTTGTAGGATGCACCTTTGCATCACCCTTCTAGTAAAAGAGGAACTTCAGTGCTTCTTATCTATCAACTTAATCCAACCCATTGACTATCCTCAATGGGTTTCTAACATCATTCCCATTACCAAACCCATAGGGGGACTTTGCCTTTGTATTGACTTTCATGACCTTAACCTTGCTTGCCGAAAGGATGGCTTTCCTTTGCCTAGCATCGACCAACTTATTGATCTTACAGTTGGCCATGAGATGCTATCTCTCATGGATGGTTTCTTAGTATATAATTAGATTTTGATTACCCCAAAATATCAGCATAAAACCTCTTTCATCACCCCATGGGGAACCGTTTGCTATAGATTCATTCCATTTAGTCTAAATAACACTAGTCCACCTACCAACATGCCATGACCTACATCTTCCATGACCTCATCTATAAAATCATATAGCACTATGTGTATGATCTACTTATGAAATCCAAATATCACAAGGATCATCTAAACATCCTCAAAATCATCTTCAAATTCCTTATCCATTTCTATGTTTGCCTTAACCCTAGGAAATGTATTTTTGGGGTCCTTTCTGGAAATATTATTGGCTTCATTGTCTCCCTTTGAAGAATCAAATTAGACCCTACCAAAGTTAGAGCAATCCTTGAAATGCCACCTCCAACATACCTTAAGCAACTTTTCAGCTTACAAGGGAAGCTCTAATCAATCTGTCAATTCATCTCTCAATTATCAAATAGATGTCAACCTTTTCACCATCTTCTCAAGAAAGACACCTCCTTTAAGTGGACTAAATATTGTCAATGAGCTTTTAATTCACTCAAATAATACCTTCACCACTATTTTTGAACCCTCCTAAAGAGGTTCAACCCTTCTACCTTTACATCTCTACCACTAGCCATTCCCTAGGGGAAATGCTCACTCATCATGATGAATAGAATAAAGAGCAAACTATCTACTATATAAGTCAAACACTTATAGAGTATGAGACTTGATATTCCCATCATAAGAAACTTTTCCTCACCCTTGTCTTTGTGGATTCCAAAATTTACCACTACCTTCTTAATCATAAAACCTACATCATTACTAACACTGATCCACTCAAGTACATACACTCTAAACCATACCAAAACTAGTGTATGGATAAATGGATCATGCTCCTAGCTGAGTTTGACCTTGAGTTCCTTTAGCAATAATCAATTAAAATTCAAGTTATTATTGATTGATTGGTTAAATATCATCTACCAGATAACCAACCTCTTTTTCTTATGTTTCCAGATGAGTCCATTGTGACTCTTTTTTAAGAAGATCCTACCTACCAAATTCCCATCTTCTTTGATGGCTCCAAATGCTATCATGATGGGGGTGCTAGAGTTATTCTCATTCCACTTAATGGTTAACCTCTTCCCCTTTCCTTTAAACTTGACTTTGAATGTACCAATAATGTGGTTGAGTATGAAGCCCTAGTCATAGGTAACCAAACTAATCTAGCCTTGGGAATCAAGATAATTAGTGTCTTTGGTGATTCACAACTTGTGGTCAACTAGGGAAACTGATCTTACTAATGTAAGAATGATGTCTTACTAAAGTACAAACAACTCATAGATGTAATATTAGAATCATTAGATCATTATCTTATCTAGTTAGTTCCATGATCTATCAATAAGTTCATGGATACAATGGCTTCCCTTGCTTCCCAAATCCCATCTCAACCTTATAACTCTAAATTCTTTATTACTATCCATCATTTTATTACCCCATCCTATATTCATTATGACCTTCCTACCATTTGTAATATAGAGCAATCTCCATCAGATATATGGTACAAACAAAATTTTGATTACCTCAACCTCGATATCATTCCTCCTAACCTCTCTAAGAATACCTGAAGAGACTTTATTCAGAGTACTTATCATTATAAAAAACTAGGGGTAATCCTTTACAAGCACATATTTTATGGCCTCTTTATCTATTGTCTTCATAGTCATGAAGCTTCACATGCCATCAAAGAAACTCATGACATGATATGTGGGGAACACTTTAGTAGTTTAGCTTTTGCTAAATGTATCCTTCACCTTGGCTATTATTGGCCTACCCTCAACCAAGATTATTCTAATTATGTAAATAAATTTGTTAAGTGTCAACAACATGCTAATTTACACCATGCACATACCCATGGCCTCCTAGTATCCAAAGAAATTTAGCCCTTATCACAATGGAGACTTGATCTCATTGGGTAAATTAACCCTCATTCATCACAACACTACCAATCCATCATTACTACCACTAAATATTTCACCAAGTGGGTGGAAGCCATTCCTCTCATATCAACCAAGGTCGAGAAAATTATCAACTTCATCAACCATCACATCATTTATCATTTCAATGTTCCTTATAATATCATCACTGATAATGGTAAATATTTCAATAAAAATAAATTCTAAGGTATTTGTCATGCATTTGGCATCAAGTTAAGCTTCTCCTTACCTTACCATCTATAAGCAAATGGATAGATAGAAGCCTATAATAAAACCCTTAACAAAATGTTGACCAAAGTAGTCAATGCTTTAGATTGAGATTGGCACTTGCACATTCTTTTCACTTTATGGGCCTATCACACAAGCATTTGAATTTATATGGGTGCTACCCCTTTCTCTCTAGTCTTCAGAGTAGAGGCAGACTTGCCTCTCAAAGTCCATATTCCCTCTCTTTGCATATCTTTATAGGAGATCATTTTTGAAATTGATTATCATCAAGAACATATAGCATGACTTGAACTAATTGATGAGCATCACCTTACAATGGTTAATTATATTTGTGTCTATCAAGATCAAATCAATCAAACTTATAATAAACACCTAAAAGAATAAGAATTTAATATCAAAGATCTCATCTTAAAGGAAAACCAACATGTAACCAATATAAATAAAATAAAAAGAGGTGAGTTTTCTTTCAATTGGATTGGATCCTACATTATAACCCATAAATATAGATCAAGAGCTTATCATTTGTCTTCTCTCGAAGGCAAACCAGAACTTGAGCCTCTCAATGTTTCACAACTGCATCTTTTATTTTATTATAAAAGGGATCAAACTCATTTTCTTGTCTAACTTAACCTCATCCCTTGATTTATGATATTTTCACCTTTACCTACCTATTCCTCTCCCTTTGAGTACAATTGATTACAACATAGAACCATATGATTACCCATCACAGTCATATACTAATCATAAATATGGGTACCACAACTCTACCCATGGCATGGTTCTCATGGATACTTTTTTATCTCTAATCAGATGGAATCCCATGATCATTTATCTCTCAAAACCACCCCTTTCACCTATTATTAACCTTTTTATGCTAAAATGTTTTCCCTCACAAGGGTAAACCTCTAATCCTAATTAAACTTGTCCATGTCTAAAATCTAGTGTATCAAAACAATTTGGGATACCAAAATATTACTTGGGTCATATCTCTCTAGAATAGCAAACTACTCCCTTGAAGGACAACTACCCAAAATAAAAACTAAAATTGTTTATAAGATAAATTACTCCCTTGAAAGATAGCTACCAAACATACCAACCTGAAACTCAAACCACTCCCTTGAAATATGGCTAAGTCAAATGGGTTAAAAGCAATCATTTGAATCTTCCTACATCAATCAACTTCACAACCCATCAAAAACAAAAACAATAAAAAAAAGACCCTATATCAAAATTAGAATAAGTTATCCCAAGAAAGCTATAATTAGTTTTTATATCTAGCATTAGTTGACTTCCCACATCGATCAGTCTACACCTAGAATTGCAACATGAACTTCTCCAATTTGGTTCTTAGGTCACCTATAGAAGGGGAAAACTAAGCCACATAAGGTTACCTTACCTATCCACCCATTTACCTCTTACCTACCACCTATCTTCCCTTTATACCATCTTTTAATCAAGGGATTATGAGCTTACTTGACACAATGTGGTCAAGATACATTTTTTATCAACCAAAACATGCTAATGCAAAACACTCAAAAGGCTTAGTTTCCTTAAGCAAATATAACTTTGGGTCCTTACCAATGAAAAATAATCATGCTTTTTGTTTGCCCTCTTATCATTGGTTCATGTAGACATGCATCTCATGATTCTCATTTCTTTTTCCTACATTTAGTTTTTTATTTACTTTATGTATTTTCATCACATCCTTACCCATAATCACATTACATCTCCCATAATCATAAACAACAAACATCAATGATGAAAAAAACATTGTGAACCACATTTATAAACGACACCATATATCTATCTATGATCAAAACATCATGAACCACATCATACATCATCTACTTATCATGAGTATCATCATATCCACATATAATCAAACATCATATAAACATCATTTCATAAACCCCATCAATAACCCTAATTAAAAAATTCATCATCATATCCATAAATAAAATCACCATGATCACAACATCATATGAAATCAAACCATCCATAATGATAAGCTTCATATCCAAGAACAAAACAAAAACATCATTCAACCTCATCACATGCCTAAGCTAAAGAGTCCACATCTCATAAGTGAAAAGCATAAACCATGAACCATGAACATACATCATATATGTATCATCACAAACATCATCATATATATCATGTATATCAAATAAATAATACATGTAACAATGTATGAAATCTCTCTCTCATAAACATCATGCATCATTGGTGTGCATGTTGATATCAAAATCATGTGCATAAAACATATAAAAACATATATTATGCCCCTAGGTCACCACTACCACAGGTCCTTCCTGCTCTTGCACCTACACTACCATCTATTATTGGTCCTCTTAGGGTACCTATATGTCCACTCACTATAGAATCCCACTACCCTAAAGTAACAATAGCTAGACCACCTACTAAATTGGCCCTACACTCTCCCAATCTTAGCTGATCTAGACATTATGTCATCATTATAGCCTTATAGTACCTCAATTCCTCAACCATAGCTAAGTACCATGTCATAAGAATCATCCCATGTGGTCTTCCTACTAGTGATATCATAAATCCTACCCTCTACCTTAGTATATCCCTCTCTTGAGTCACTAAACTAAGGGAGGTCCTTGCTTGATCTTGATTTCCTATCAAGGTGGTAACCTGACCCTTTAAAGTAACAATCTAGCCATATAGAGTGGTCACCTATCTTTGTAAACATATAATTTGAGCTTATGTAGCTTGTTAGTGTTGGCATTGCCTACCCATCTTGACTACCACCTTGTATCAGTGCCCCAGTTGAATGCACATCCATAGCCTATCAGCCCCCATATTCCCATCCAAAATTGACCACTACATATAGGGCCTGATACCACCCTGTATATCCATCAACAAAACTAGCATCATCTATCATTGCTCTAGCTGGTAGCTCTTCATGATCTAGTACTACATCTTATGGCTATAGCTTTAAAAGTAGAAACTTTGCATCTTCTCTCTTATACCTCTGAGAAAGAGCTAAAATTCCCTACACAAGTCCATACTACCTCCAAACTCTACCAAATGGGATGAGCTTGGACCCACCATCTTGCCTCCTATATACCCACCTCTAGCTCTACAAAGATAGAGTGTGATAGTTATAGTAAGCCCACCTACGCCAGCCCACATATGGTGTCTAAATCACATCACCCATAACCAAACCCTCTAATGCATCTCAGAACTAGTCAATGTCTCTAACACCACCTCCAACCCCTGTTAATGCATAGTCTCCACTCCATCATAGGAAGCCCATTATGAATTTCACCTAGGTATATACCTCCCATGGTAGCCCCAATGGCCTCAATACCTTAATGTGATCATATGCCCAACAATGAAGCACAAACCCAACACTGATCCCATATCACTGATGAACTCAAAATCCCCATAGCTCCTTATAAATATAAACTAACAAAATAGGATCCCACCCAAACATTATCCTACCCAATAACATATCTACCAACACTCCTAATGATAGATAGGTAAATCAATCACTAATTAAATCAAGCAATGTAAAATAAGACACCACCATTATCATCATAGTCATAAAACATCGGTCCCCTGGAGCCCTCTAGTATAATAGCCTATAGCTAAATCCACCAAAATGCCACCTAGCATGGACCCAATCCTCACCATATAAAATCTCCATATGATAATCCCTCTCCTCACTCCTAATGTGGTAAATTGGCTCCCCTCAAATGGGTAGTCATGTAATCATATGCACATCCTCTAGGAAGATGCTCATCTCTCTTATCAATAATAAAAATGTGTTTATGGTCAAGTCCCATCTCTTGATGAGGGCCATGATCGTAGTCACATCCCATGGTAGGTGTTGATAGTGAACCATGCCTCCAAGGTTGACATCCTCCATATGCATCCACTCATTCACATTCATCATATCATGAATCTCCATAAAGATCTCAAGAACCTGATCCCTCATCTGGATCTGGTCTCATGCCTACAAAAAGATGAAGTTATCTTACACACTTCATTTTCAATCATTCTACCTAGACCCACCTAACACAAACCTTTTTTATCAACCTACAACCACCAACAACCACTTATTTCAATACCTACTTAAACATATCAAACCATACACATCATGTTTCTACCAAACAACACCTAACTCTAAACCCACAACATTTTCCTACAACCTACCTAAATTAATCAAAACCAACACCTAACTATACACAATAACCTTTTCAAAAAAATTAATCATTTTAGCATGCCCTATCTTAAACCTACACCTAGGTATTTTAACTACCCCTAACCCCTTTTCAACATTTCAAAACATTTTGTTATCTCTTCTTATTTTAACCTCACCTTCCCTAAATACTTGACCATTGATGGTCCTCACAATTGTCGATGGTCAAGTGTGTTTTCTCCTTTGGTGATTGACTACTGATGGTCATGTTTAACCATCAATAGTCAAGTCTAACCACTAATTTTTATTGTGTGTGAATTTTGGTGGTAAAACCCTTGACCTGCCTCTTCCAAAACAAACCAAAAATAATAGAATTTAACAAAATAACTACCTAAATCCTATCCAATCTTCTACCCTCAACCCATATACTCTTTTAATTTCAAAATTCACTAGTTCAATTTTCCTAATTTTACTAAAACATAAATCTAGGGAAAACCCATAAAACCATATCAAATCAACCATAAAGTAATCAAATTTAACTAAATAATAGACCTAACCAACTAACTAATAATTTCAAAACATCACCTACCTCATTCATTAATCACTATCAAAGTCAGGGCTTGCATCCTACTACTCAACCACATCCTCATCCACCCTACATTATGGTCCTCATCAATTACCTCAACACACATGCTCAACCAATCAACAAATGACACCTTAACCATGCACTCAGACAAACAATCTCCCAGCAAGGTGAAAAATCAACCAAATCACCAAAGCACAAAACATGAAGGTCAAACTTGTCAAAAAGTAAATATGATATTTGTTTTTCACTTTTTATCCATGACTTTTTAGGGTTTCCCCCTGACCATTGATGGTTAGGGTGACCATCAATGGTCAACACTGGGAACCCATGATCGTCAATGGTTAGGGTCCCACACTTTTTCACTTTAGGCACATATACCTAAGTTCTTAACTTTTTAGAGATTACCTAATCTCTCCCAAACCAAATTTGAACTTTTTGGAGATTACCCTTCTCCAACCAACCATTAAACCATGTCCACCTTGATGTTAGCCATTTTTGACCTAAACTATTTACATGTTTTGTGATGACTATACCTTGTATTTTTAACTACACTAACCATTTTTTCCATGTTGACCATTCAAATTTACACCACCTAGTGCATAACTAGACCATTTGTGTTTTTGAAGGGAGCACTTCCTACATCAAATACCTAAAAAAGCACTAACCCTATCTAGAAGACTTATATAGTCACTTGATCAACTCTAACTAACATTGTGGACTAATTACCCTATCACTTGTACTTCTAGAACCAACCTTATTTTTACCAACATTGGAAACCTTAGTCTATGTGTGATCTTGACTATCTCACTTAGTCACATTTTGTGCACATGTTTGTGTTTCAAATTCCCAACCCTTTTTGTCACCACTTAGTGACTCAACATCAATCACTTATCAAACCCTGACTCAATTTTAGTTTCACCTCATCGACTTCTAGTTTGAGGGGAAACACCTCCTCTCATATTCAAGGCAAATAGACCTTTAACCAAGCAACCCATTTTTATTTTGTATCTTGTTAATTCAAAGTCGTATAACAAAAAGGGGCAAAATATAGACACAAAAATTTTACACATGATAGTTCTATTTATCAAAATTCCTTAAGACCCCTATCAAACCTTGAGTCTAGTTGAACACCTAATTAGATAACTCAATAACCTACTAACTTAACCTTTTAACCAACCCCTTTTAACTTACTTTGACCCTTTTACCGTCAAACACTTGACTGTCGATGGTCATCTTAACCATCAATGATCATCTTAACCATAGATGGTTAGCCTGACCATTGGTAGTTAGGTCCTCACCTTCTTAACACATCACTAGTTGTATGTGAGATAACAAGGCACAATTTAATATGTTTGTCTTATGTAGAGCTAACAAACTTCCAACCATCATGATCAATAACCTCAACCTCTAGGGAACCTTCTATCCTTCATCTCTTTTTGAATATAAAAAGAGGGGAGTAGGAGGTGAAAGGGATCCATGTTCAAGCTATCAAATATTCCTGTATATAGGTATTCAATCTTTCCAGCATCTAGTCTTCCTTTAGCAACTCAATAATAGCAAAAGAAACCCAAACCTTTATTAAATTTACTTTTGAGGCCAAAGTACTATTACTATTGTGAAATTTTTGTAGCCTTTGACCATCAACCATCATCCAACTATAAATCTATAGGTATAATCTATTTATTCTTTGTTTTATTAGATTTCTAACCCCCTCAACCTAATCAGATCTATCTATACCTTGTTTACCAACTTCTTTATCCTTATTAAAATAATTATTAGACCTCTAACCCAACCTGTAACTCTCGTTTCTAAATATCTTTAGAATTCATAGAGAACCATCAATGGTTAGCACAACCACTGATGGTCACCCCCAATCGTCGATGGTTACCCAACCATTAACATTTAGCTTAACCACCAATAATCATTATGGTAGAAAACAACAACTTATTTTCAGCCCCTTAACCCTAACCAAACCTAACTTTCTATGTTCCTACCTATTTACATACCTTTTACTAATTTTTGAACCTAAATTCACCCACTTTGGCACAAGTATTGACCCACTTTTGCTATATTTAGTCATTTTATTTAACAAGCATTATACTTTCTTCTTGTATCACATTTAATTTACTTTATGCAACTACATTACTTTTATCATTTTCAAATTGATTGGTATCAATAGTGGATTGGTATCCTCCTAACAAGTATATTTTTCTTGAATCTAGCTCATTTTAGGTAGTCCACTTAACTATCTTGCTAGCAACCCCTTTTGTTAGTGATTTCTTATTTGCAAGTTATTCCTTCCTATACAAAGAGGAGGTCTCCATCTTTATTTAGATTACACATGCATCACCAATCAGGTATTTATACCACACCCTTATTATTAGTTTCTTATCTTCTTCTAAAATTAATAAATTATCAAAAATTAAGAGAAACACCTCTCTTCAACCCTTCACACTCTCTTAAGTCTTCACACACAACCAAAACATCTAAAACTTCCTTTTGGATCACCCTACATTTCTTCGCTCATCCTCAGCCTTAAAATATACAAAAACTCAATCACAACATTAAAGACATGAACACTAGGTCATGCACCCATCTTTCACACTAATTTTATTCACAATTCACCCACCAAGCAAACTCACACTTCACCTTTCCTTTGCTCACCTCACACTTGTCTAGAACACTTCTTCTTTGATTTAGATCTTATATAATCTTCATCATCACAACCATCTTGGTCAACCACAAGACATTACTTAACTCTTAAGGCATCTATTCACCCAAGAAAAATATCAACATCAACATACATAGGTCACCTTTAAGCAGTACCTTCAAATAGGAATAAGTGCCCTTTAAAGTCCCATGCAGACCTATTCACCTCTTTGACACTCCACCAAGCAACATATGAACACAAGACCACTTATAATCTCATAATTCCACACAACATGACCCCTAAGACACCTTTAAGTGATAACATCCATCACTACACCCCTCTACATATATAAAATAGATCAAACATTGGCCTTATACATGAAAACACCATGAATGAAATCAAATTCAACTTTGAAGCAATAGTTACCAAAAATATGGATTGGTAAAACCTCTAAAATCCACATAGATCACCCCCAATGAGTTTACATCACTATCCAAAATCTAATTAATAAATAAACATCCAAATACCATCAAAACAAACTCAAACATCCTTCCTAGGTTCTTAACAGAAGAAAGTCAAACCCTCAGTCAAATTTGAAGATCAATAACTAAAACTATACATATGGCCCTTAGAGTAATCAATTTTGATATATTCCCCTTAGAGTAATTTACAACTTTCCTTTTTACTTCATCAACAAATTCCTCCATATGCTTAAGATATGAATCAAACAATGTATACTAGTTTCCTTCACAAATTTGAAAATTCAAATTCCAATGGTCACTAAAAATGAAAATTTGGCCAAGTATGGAAAACATTGAAATTTTCCTAAGACAAAAACTTTTCACCTTCATATATTTTTATACACACATTATCATGACCTAAAATTTGGACCATAAAAACTAGGCATAAATTTGAATAACATCATGTGGCAAAATCCTTTTGACACCTTTACATGTGTGAATGTTGATTCCATCAATATGCCTACTTACCCTGATTTGCCAAAAGACCAACTAGGCCTAGATGACCACAAAGATGAACCAAATGGAAACCTTTCACTTATAAAAACACTCCAATCACTCTTGACACCCCATAGGGACTCTACAACATGATCACATCATCAACAACATCCATCAACCTGCCTATCTAACCAAACACTGAAGGTTCATGCATGACTACTGAAGCACACTTTGTTATTAACTAGCTAACAATCTTGACACCTCAATAACTCCACCTTGGATACATCATTGACAATCCTTTAATAATCTCCCCATTTTTCATTGATGTCAACACCAACACAAATCTTATACACAAACTCTTTCTCCCTCTACAAGCACTTTCTCCCCCTTTGGCATAATGACAAAGTGGGCTTACTTGCTAATCCTGAGGACCTAAAATTCTTGTAATTTTTTTCAAATCCAACATAAATAATGGATCTCCTATGAGATATGATAAACTCCCCCTATCACTGTGTATAACACTTATTCTCAAGACTACCTCAAGCTTGCTCAAACACAACACTCTCCTTGACCATACACTGCTCTATGAAGAAAAAACACACAATAACACTAAAAACTGATTGAAAAAATCTTTAAAACATTGATAATTACTCCCCTTAAGTTATCTAATGTTATTAAACCTTTTAACATCAACATACCAACTCAAACCAATAAGAGTATTCTTAACTCCATGATCACCAACAAATGTTCAAGCCGTTAGTCAAGACCTTGAAATGAACAACTCACCTTTAGATCACTAAAATTATTTACATCCTTTTTATAATCATGATAACACACTCTTACATGACCAAGCTCTGGTCTTGTAAAAATAGTTCATCCTCTTGCTATGATTATCTTGATTATCCTTGCACCAATATAGTTTCACTTTCTTTGCTAACTGTGTTTGTTAGTCTCCATGTTTAGATCTTATTTCTTATCCATTTATAGGTACTTTAATGTTATTATATACTACACTTTATACTCAAAATCTATCTATTCCTCATACCATTCATACTACTCACAAACTTCCTCTTAGCTCTCTCACTAGCTTCCCATAGGCAAATCCAATAGGACTCAAGGACCAATTCTTGATTTATCATTTAATAGCTTAGTATTTTATCATGTATGATATCAAATGTCATTTTCCAACTACCTTAACCTCCTACAACTCCTAGATCACACCTTACCCTTCAATTTTATACACAAGACTCATAATGTCCTCTTTAAGGCTTGTAGCCCCTTTTTGACATTTCATCCTTATTTGAAAAATATACTACCTTGCTTGGGAATTTGAGAATTTATTTGACCACCTTTTGTCTTTATACAACTCTATATAAAATCTCATTCATTAGTTCACTTAGCTTCACCATTTTTTAACCACTTTCTCTTCACAATTAGCCCTTTTAGGCCTAATTCTACCTAATTACAATACAGTCCCTTAAAATTTCATATTAGGGTGACCTTACATGTTTGAAACTAATTTAATCTTTTTTTCACCTTGATTTTAGTCAAACTACAAATTTTTGGTGAGTTTGGTTAGTGGAAACTCAAGAAATCCTTAAAACCCTAATCTAGGGTTTTCTTAATCCTACACAGGCTTGAGAGGGTAAAAAAATCATTATCTTTATTTTTATTAGGCTTCAAAGACAACAAATTCCGTGTTTAGGTTTTTATTTACCTCACACATCTTCCCATATACCTTCTAGACCATGTTCAATGCAATAAAGGCTTAAGAATAATGAAAATCAGTCAGCTAAGCACTTCTTATGCTATGTAAAATTTTCAATGGTTAATTCTCATTCAATACCTCCTAAGCCTCACCTGGGAAATTACCAAGGTGTACACAACCTTATCCATTCTAATATTTAATTCAAACAAAATCTACCTATCTCCATTGAACTCTACTATCAATTATGGCTCTAGTTCTTACCAAACTCCTTAGCAGCACACAATCACATAGGATTATGAGAACAACTATACCAAACCTATTATCATTTATTTTTTCATCTTCATGATATTAAACTAAGTCTAATCAACCTATACACTTGATAGTTCATGACATAAAGATCATTTTCAAACTTATACACCACTCAATTCTTCATCGAACACTTCAAAGACCACCCAATGGATCAACTTCTTCACATACTTACATCACCATTGTAATAGTCCTTATCACCTCTCAATTACACATTACAATAAATTAACACTAATTTTATACTTAATCCCTTTCATTAAGCTTATACGCCTTTCAGGTCTCATCTAGACCTATTTGCATTATGTTTGTCCCATACACTTGAACTTTGAGCTCCATGAGCTCAAATGACCTCAACCAACATTTGTAAACCATTGATTCATATATTAAACTATCTATACTAACCTTATACAATATTTAAAATCCTAAAATCATTCATTCACATAATAACTACTCCATTAGGCTTCATTAGCCCTATTAGGCTTAATATCACAAAAATATAGTCTTTCAAAGATGAAGCATAACATAACTTGGAAAACTAAACCATGATCATATTAAACACTCAAAAAGGATTATTTAAGGCCACAAAAACTTCTTCATATGCTTTATATACCTTATCTCATTGTTTAAGGGCTTCAATGCATCACTTTATTGAGACTACTCTAAATAGTCTATATACCTAAAAACCCAATCTTTAATATCAAGATTTTTAACTCCTATGAAAACACATTCAAACTCTCCTAATGAAAATACATGGTAATTCAAGACCTCTTCAACACCTTTAAGGGTAAATACACTTTAACTCATATCAAAACACCTCAATAATACACATATAACATGTTTACTAAAACCTGCCTACAAAAACCAAAACATAGTCAAGAAACATGAACTTATTGACACATGAAAAGGCATCACCATGATTTTCTAGTGCATGTAATTGATCCAAAAGGACCCCTAGAGAAATAAAAAATTCAAACATAAACTCAACACATAACAATTTTGCTCTTTCAATCCTTCATGGAAACCTTTCATAATGACCCAAGTGAATAACTCTACATACTCACACTCAAAACCTTGATTATGACAACTCAAAAAAATTTCATCCTTAGAATAAATTTATAGTAGATACCATAAAATACATTTCAATCCATCATCATGTTGTCTACTTCACTTTAAAATACATACACTATTCATTTTCTTCATAGAACCTTCTTCATAGGGTTTGTTCTCACAAGACTGCAAGAAACCCTTGTTCTCTATCAGTCATCTCAAATAACTAAACTAATATCTAAACACTTAAACTCAAGATAATAAACACACTTATATGTGAAATTATACCTTAATCATATTTTCAAACACTCATACAACTTAAACTTGATGATGAATAATCATACTTAACTCTACAAATATACCTATTCTGCCATTGTCAATACCTTTAAGAAATAGCTATCTTACAAGGAATGGTTCTCACATAATATAATACTATGAGATTAGGTACAAAGCATGGGACTGATCTATATGGAGCTATGAAAATTTTCTAATAGCTAACACATCCTTTCACTTGGTCTGGATCACTCAAAATAACCTCTGTAATAAAAATATCTCCTTATCTTTGATTTTACTCAAACATAATCATATGCCCTTTAGGTGATCATCAATACCTCTTAATTTATTTGATAATCGATACAACTTATTAAGTCATCTCAATTCTTACTCATGCCTTAATAGGATAACTATGGTCTAGACAAGGTCTAGGATAGACGTAGTGCAAACCACCATTGTTCTTCTCCACATAAGTTAAACTTGTAGGTCACTCTAACAAGTATCTTAGGACCCCATAAATCCTTACAACCACTTCATTACTTATTGAATAATGTCTCAAATAAGCTTAGTAGAGACACTCTAAACTTCATTGTCCTAAAATAATGGAGAAAACCAATCCTCATCATAGGACTAAAATTTCTTCTCTTTGTCTATCATATCATCTTGACTAGAATGATGAGTACAAACCACTTTTGGTATTCATTACTTTATGTGTTTATTCATATGTAATATAGGATCTTTATAGGACTTGTTCTAACTTGACATCATACTAGGACATACTCTTTCAAAGTGACCAACTTCATCACAATTAAAACAAATATCATTGCTCATACCATTTATGTGATGATGATTTTGAACCTTCTTTGGCATCCAAATTGCTTTACATGATTTCTCATTCTATGATCCCACTCTAAAAATCCTTACCCTATGACCAAACTTGTGACAAGAATAAAAATGACCATTAAAATACCTTTCATACCATATGATTCTCAGTTTCTTGATGGATCTTTTCTTGTTGGTTTTCATGTTGACATTCTTGATAGGTTTTATCTTCTTATTTTCTTCTTTGGTTATCACATTGCTTTCTTCTATGAGTTTGAGCTTGACATTGGCTTGTTCAACTTCTATCTTCAATAAACTTACCTCATACTTTAACAAGGAACATTCTTCTTTTATTGAACTCAAAATTGCAGTTGTAGCCCTTAACTGATCCTCAAGAATGATGATCTTCTCTTCATCCTCTTTATCCTTATTTTCCATGTTTCTCTTCATGGAACTTATCTGCTCTTCAAGAGCCTTAATTATTGATTTCAATTCTTAATTCTCTTTCCTTGATTTCTTCATATTGAATGTATTCTTCTCATGCTTCTTGACTTAAATTTCCTCTTCATCTTCAATGTCTTCTAAACTTAGCCTTTCTTTGAGTTTATTGATTAGTTCCTTATAGCTCTTAGTCAATGTTCTTAACATTAGGTTCTCCCTTTTTTGGAGCACCGACTCTTCCATGGTATTTAATTCATTTTTTTTTATCTAAATCTCTACCTTTTATAGGATGATCTCCTTTTGACCTACCTTCATTATTCTCATGATCAATACACTTATTGTCATTTTCAGACCTACTAGAGTTTTTCTTGCTTGAATGAATCCTTATAGCTTTATGATTAGTCATGTTTGAGTACCTAGGATCTTCCCTTTAGGATGTTAGAACTTATCCAAAGGAATTGGATCTGATGCCAATTTTTATAGGTACAACCATTAAGAGGGGGATGAATCAGCGATGCAAGATAATCCAACTTCAATTCCAATTCTTAACTATTTAACACATACATTCATGAAGCATACAAATTATTCATTAAAATGAACAAGGAAGATAATACAAGATCAAGCACACAACACATGAATTATGTGGGAAACCCTCATAGGGGAAATAACCCACTCTTAAGCCTGTAAACACATGGACTACTTATCTTATAAGATGATCAAAAACATGAGATTTTAGTGAAGCACACACTTCACAAGGAGCACCAACCGCTAAATATGGACAAGCACCAACTTTCCCTAGATGTTGAGCAACAACACAACACCTTATAATAATAAGACCTCTAAAAATTTGATTTCCTTCCAATCTGATGGATAAACAAGGGAAAACACCTCTCTTCAACCCTTCACACTCTCTCAAATCTTCACACACAATAAAAACATCCAAAACTTCCTTTTAGATCACTCTACACTTCTCCACTCATCCTCAACCTTCAAATATTTAAAACTTAGTCACAACATCAGAGACATGCCCACTAGGTCATACACCCATCCCTCATATTGATTTTCTTCATAATTCATCCACCAAGCATACTCACACTTCAACTTTTCTTCACTCACCTTACACTTTTCTAGGACCCTTCTTTGATTTAGGTCCAAATACAATCTTCATCATCACAACCATCTTGGTCAGACATAATACATTATTTAACTCTTAAGGCACCTATTCACTTGAGAAAAATATCAACACTGACCTACATAAGTCACCTTTAATCAATACCTTCTTCTTTTAAATAGGCATAAGTGCCCTTTTAGGTCTCATGAAGACCTATTCACCTCTTTGACACTCCACCAAGAAACATATGAACACAAGACCACTTCAAAACTCATACATCCACACAACATGAACCCTAAGACACCTTTAAGTGATAACATACATCACTACACCTCTTTGCATATACAAAATAAATCAAACATTAGCCTTATACATGAAAACACCATGAATGAATACAAAGTCAACTTTGAAGCAATGGTTTACCAATAATATGGATTGTTAAAACCTCCAAAATCCACATAGATAACCCTTAGGAACTCTACATCACTATCCAAAATATAATTCACCAAGAAACATTGAAATACCATCAAAACAAACTCAAATATCCTTCCTAGGTTCTTAACAGAAGAAATTCAAACCCTTAGTCAACTTTGATTCTCAATAACTATAATTATATGAATATTCAAACCTCTTATAGGATGAATCTTGGAGTCCTTTACAACTTTACTTTTCACTCCATCAATAAATTCCTCCATATTCTCAATGTATGAATCAAACAATGCAGACTAGTTTCCTTCACAAATTTGAAAATTCAAATTCCAATAGTCACTGAAAAATGTAAATTTGGCTAAGTATAGAAAACATTGAAATCTACTTGAGAGACCAACTTTTAACCTTCATATATTTTTCTACACACATTGTCGTGACCTAAAATTTGGACCACAAAAACTAGGCACAAATATAAACAACATCATGTGACTAACTCCTTCTGACACCTTCACACATGTGAATGTTAATGTCATCAATCTGTTCACTCAGCCTAATTTTCCAAAAGACCAATTAGGCCTAGATGACCATAAGGATGAACCAAATGGAAACCTTTCACTTATACAAGCACTCCAAGTACTCTTGACACACTATAGGGCCTCTGTAACATGATCACATCACCAACAGCATCCATCAACTTGCCTATCCAACCAAACACTAAGGGTCCATGCATGACTACTAAATCACACTTTGTCATTGACTAGATAGCAACCTTGACACCTAAAAAACTCCCTTGACCACCTTGGAGACGTCATTGGAAATCCTCCAAAAATATATTGAGAAATAATTATCTATCCCACTAGGTCTATATTAGTCACTGGAACTTGGCTTCAATGATATTTTATCAAAAATTTAGATGTATGGCTATTTTAAGACTTTGAAACACATATAAAGATATTTTAATGTTAAAATTTGGTTTTTTAACCAAATATTAAATTTCTCAAATATCATATAAGTCCATTAATAAATAATCTATAAAAATTTCATGAGTCAAACCATGAAGCTATTCTTGCCAGTATCTAGATTAGATCAAATCATAGTGATTTGTTGGATTAAAATTTCAAGACATGTTGACTTCTCAAATGTAGATGTATTTAATTTTACCAAATTTTAGTGATTTTATAGGTAGTGCATATAAATTTTAGTTTTAATTACTTACTAAAAAAATGTAGGTTAGTGGTGCCAAATAAACTTAGATCTTCACATCATTAGCAATGTTAGTAATGAATTTCATATTATTGAAGCCAAGATAAGCTTAATAAAATTACTTTGTTATTATATAAAGGTCATTCTTGAGTTCAAAATGGGTGCATCATCTCTCTATTAGGCATGATCAAAGGCTAATAACCTAGTTCTAGATGTTATCCACCACCCTGGACGTGTTGGTAGTGGTAGTTTCTAGCCACGAATAACTGAAGGTGGATATATCAAAAAAAATTATTGTTAGTGTTTCTAGGCTCTTAAATAATAGTAAAAACATGCATCCAGGTTGATATAAATGTTACGGTCATGGGATCACATGCCATTTTCCTATTTATGCATGTTTAAAGTGATGTATTTTCACCTAGATGTCTCATAGGTAGAAATGTCAGTTAGAAGACAACAACTTATCTCTTTACTACAAAAAGGTTGTATTTCAAGACCCATTACTGTAATTTGTGCCATGGATTCATATCCAAGGTTACATAAACATAATTTGGGGTGATATTATAGGGGATTATACATGCTTGAGAGGGTTATTTTTATTCGTGCAAATAAATTATAGTTTCTATTTTATGCATGTTTTAAGTTAGCCTAAAAACTATAATTTTTCTCATATTGGGAAGGCATTATTGAGGCTAGAATGGGTAGTGAGTATCTCAAATTATCATGATCAAATGAAAATAACCTAGTATTATACGTTATCTTCCACCTTGGATGTGTTGGTAGTTCTAGTTTCTAGCCATGAAGCACCAGAGGTGGAGATCTTGAATTATTGCTTCAACTTTGACAACATTTGTTATCAGTATTTTCAAGCTCTTGAATAGTAGTGAAAACATGCATCCAAGTGGATTTGGATGTCATGGTGATGGGTTCACATTTCATTTGCCTATATATACATTTTTAAAGTGATAGATTTGCATTTAGAGTTAATCAAGGTGGAAAAGTTAGTTAGAGAATACAAATTTATCTCTTCACTAAAAAAAGTTACATTTCAGGATCCATTTTGCAACGTGTGACATAGATTAATATCCAATGTTATATTGACATGATTTGGGGTGAAATTATATGGCTTATACATGCACATAAGGGTTAATTTAGTTCATAAAAATGACTTACAGTTTATGTTTTATGCGCATCTGGAATTAATCTAAAAAACTACATTTTTTTCATATTAGGAAGGGTGTTCATGAGGCTAAAATGGGTAGTGAGTCTCTTTATTGGGCATATTAAAGGCCAATAACCTGGGCTTTGACATTATCCTCCACCCTAGTCATGAAAATGGAAAAGAAATAAGTTGAAAACTAAAAAAAGGGTGTTACACCAAGTTTGAGTATCCCCTCTACTTGCTCTAATAACACAAAAACAAACCTTAAAATATTGATTTTAGTTTCACACTCTCATAAACGTACTACAACATAGGTATAATGAAAGGACTAGCTTGCATAAGGGTTGTACTATCTACAATTTCCTTATAAATGAGCCAAAAGAGACTAATGAACATCTATAATTGATCTCAAACTAAGAAAAAGAGACTAGATACCATAATATGCAATTGAAATTATGAAATATACATTTAAATAATAAGGAAAGAGAGGCAAATCAATATTTTATTAATGGTTCAATGCCTAAGCTCGCATTATAGGTCTCCAAATGAGTAGAGTCATGTCATACTCAGAGGAGGGATTCAAAATAAGGCATTTCTAGCCCTTTTTATAAGAATAAAATGACAAGAGAGCAAAATAAGCACTATTAGACTACATAAATGTAGTTTTTACATGATAATATTAGCCTATTAAAGAGAAAAAAACAAGTGTAAATATGAGAATTAAACTCTCTTCAATGTCTTCATACCTACCACTTTGATGTCTCTCATGGAAGATGAGCATAAAAGTGGAGAGGCATTCACTGCTGATATTTTTGTCATTTGGAGTGCTTGATCATGGTGAATGTTCTCTTATAGGGAAGCTCCACTTGATAAACTCATGTATTGATTGCTTTCACTCACCCCTCTCTTCACACCTACATGTTAAAGCCTACTACATGGTTGACTTATAAATAGGCCTCTTATGCCATTTGGATTTATGGTTGAATTGGGTTGACCATCACTCCACCTCATGGAAGTATTTTCATATCTCTAAGATTAGCTTCAATTCCCCCTATCTCCATTCACTCTTAATGACCTTTGATCTCCACTATTCACATCCTTGAAGGACTAGTCAAGAGACCTATCCAATGTTTTTGTGATGTTTGAGGCATGATGGAGTTGAAATATTTGAAATCAACGTTGGAGCCTATTAGGAGGCCTCTTGAACAAGACTATAAGCTTTAATCACCATCACATTTGCTTTAAATAGTCCTTGAAAAATCAATAAACTTGCATTTGCATGTTTGACAGTCCCCTTTTTCTCTTTGTAACTTGTAACCAACTTGTTGGAATCCTAGTCCTCATGTTTCCTTGACTTATAGGCTTTCTTAATGTAATCTAGGTGCCTTGTCAAGGAGCTTAAGACCTTCATGCTATAAGTGTACTCATCAACATAACCTTTCTTGATTTTGTAATAGTTCATTCCTGTCAAAAAGACTTATAACCTAGTCCTAAGCATGTGGGAGGTGCCAATGGTCTATATTTCAAGCTTATAGAGGCTCAACTTGAAGTTTTAGACCTTGTATATTGATTATGAGAATTTTATCCCCTTCAAAAGTACCTTGTAAGTTGGTAGTCATACTTGCTAAACTCAAAAGTCCCTTTCTTATTCTTGACATTATGAAAGTACTATTGGAGACTTCATCATCATTTTGTATTTACTCATTGGTAAATACTATAACTTCATGGGACAGACCTATGGGAGTCTAATTTAGGCTTGGGAAAACTTGTCCATCTTGTTTGTAACCTACTTAGAGTCTTGAGGCCATAACATATTCACATTCTTCATAACATTTCAGACCATTTTTATAAGTTATAAAAAGGCTCTTTAGGCTCTCGGGGAACATTGTGACCCTTGCTTCATGGTTGTAGGTCTATAGGGATTCCCATGAGGTCTTGAAACTTCCTACAATCTTGACAACTAGACCTACAAGTTCCTAAGCATCCACATACATATTGTCACCTTGTTGTCTTATGTAACAAGATCACTAAGTTCAACCAAGTTGCCTGCAACTTTCCTCTTCTTGCTTATGACACATAGAAACTTTTCATATTTCATTGATAGACCTATAATTGGTAAGATCATATCAAATACCTTATTTCTATTAAACCATCAATAAAATTTTGAGTCTAGACATCTGACAAGGTTAGAAAATATTGTTTGCTTATGCCATGTGGAACCAATTGAGAGTTCCATATGCCTACATACTCATGGAAAACTTGGTATTCTCCCTTAAGAATTAGTGTCTTTCATGTTAATTGTTAAAAAACTTGCATCAAACAACATCAAATCACAAGAAACTGAGAAACTATGCCTACATATATGTTACAGGGTCTTTTGATCATGTTCAACTCATGAACTTGGTCTCAAATATAGAACATGTCTTGAAACTCCTCAAAGAAGTCTATAGACCTATATTCTTCCTCTTAACTTCTTAAAAGTCTTAGAGGATTCTGAGAAGAATGTTGCAAGATTCTTACCTTCTTATCATGTTTAGGACGATTAGAACCTTGGTGACAGATCCTCTTAAGTTTGTAACCTTGTAATTCTAATAGTCTCACCTATAACTTTCACCATTTTCACCTTCAAAACATGTTTTGAAATCTTACTATGACATCACAAGGTCATAGATATTTCTGTATGCCCTTGAAGATATTGAGAGGCATGATCCTAGTCTTGAAGTATCCTTGTACATCTACAATCATTGATTTCATCATCATGAAACTTATGTTTTCTTCTTTACCAACTTTGAAACCTTTCCAATTAATTATAGGCCTTGAGATAAGCCTTGGGAGTTTTCAAAAGGGTTTTGAATACTCTTGAGAGTTTCTCCCTCTTAATCAATCACAGAGAGCTTGAAACTCTTGACTTGTAGACTTGATAATTTGAAATTCTCCTTCAAAGATTATTTTTAGACCTTTTATAGGTTATGGTCATGCCAACCATGCAAAGTCTGCCTGCAACCTATTCTTGAACAATTTTGAGGCTTAGGTCTACTTAGTTTTGACTCAATCCTTAAGTTCTTGCATGAACATAGCTTGGGTATGAATGGCCATCCTATAAACATTAAAGACTTATTTCTTATTATAATCTCATAGCCCTACTAACCTTGTCTTATCTCACAATAGACCATGTTTGGAATCATTCTTAACCCTTGGTAAAATATTTCATTTATCCCTTCAGGAACCTTCTAAAAAACTTACAACCTCTAAGTCCTCCTTCACTTACCTTGTAACCTATCTTGAAGGGTATTAGTGCAACGGAGAAATTTTCAAGATTCACACTTCATGCATGTTTATGGAATTTTCAATGACATAGAAACATCTCATAATACCTTAAAAAATCCCTTCCTTTATATTGACTTGTAGAGCTCTTTCTTCAAGAGAAACATCCTAAAATGTATTAACAGAGCTCTTCTCAAGCTTAAAAATCATTAAATATTTGATCAAGGTCTTCATGACCTACATATTTATTTAATTTACTAATGTGTAATTGGAGGATTATTTTATTTTTTTATGGTCCCTCCAGTGAGAGGTAACACCTTAAAACACAATGGAGACCTATTCTTTTCTACAGAACTGTAACTTCTCTTCAAAATTGAAACCTCCTCAAAACCCTATAACTTGGGATCTTATCAACCTAAACCTATGTTTTAATGGTATTGAATGAAAGTGGGAAGGTTATTATTATTTATTTAGTCCCACTCATCAAGAGAAACATCCTAAAATGGATTAAAAATCTCACTTTTGTGCTTGCAGGCTTGTAGAGGTCATCTCAAGCTAGAACTCTCACTAGAAACCTTGACCATGGTCTTTAGGTGCATTAAAACTAAAAATTTATTGGTGAGTTGATCATGTATAGTCTTGAAATCATCTATAACCCTATTTGTCTTCATGCATTCCTTTAAAATAAGCTTTAGAACATCAAAGACATATTCTTGGTTTCTTAGGATTTTGATAGGGTTTTAAGGCTACTTATCTTCTTTCTGATAGATTAACATCTTCTTGAGCCTCTCAATTAGGTTATTTGGTTCAATATGATGATAAATATATCTCCCAACTTCCTCCAATATCCATCCTTTTCCATGCAATTTAATAAAGGAGTTCAAACCTTAAACTATGCTCTTATCCAACTACCTGCAAGTTTATTTTGACTTCTTAACAATGGTTCATAGCTCTATTTAATTATTTTAGTTTTACAAAACCTATAAAATATTATTTAATACCTATTATTTCCTATATAATTACCATACTATTCCATGCAACTCCTAATTAGATATGGTACATCTTATAAAATTGCTTATAGGTGCTTGTAGAGGATATTTGAGGTTGATTTTATCTTGTTTTTAAATTTAAGAGCATAGTTTTCCTCTTTGAAGGCTTTTTAGGGATTAATAATGATTTGAGGGACCTCATATGACCTTTAATTATGCTTTAGGACCATCTTACAACTTTATAACTCTCAATATTACCCTACAAAACTTAAAATTTAAAAAAAAAAACCCTCATGTTTCAAAGTTTCTGTGCCTATTTATACATGTTAAGGCACCAAGAATGGATTAAGATGTTTCTCATATGTTTGAGTAAGGTGTTTAATCTCCTCTCCATGCATGAACATCCACAAATCCTTTGTAATTTTACACTCAGGTCCAAAACCTACAACCTTCTAGGTTTATAACCTCATGAAAGTTTATTTCTCTTTGATCATTGCTTGAAACTTGTCATTTTTATCCATGAATGGATATCCTTTCCATTGGAAAACCTACATGAAATGGCTTCAAGGTCTTATCTCTTTGAACATGATTCCATTTCCATTATTTTCTTAATAAACCTACACAAAAATGATAGAAACCTCCTAATTTTAAGCTTTTAGCCTTGAAGAGACTTGAAATCATGATTGGACTTTGATCTTGATAGCTTGACTTTCATATTTTCTTTACGAATCCTAGAAAAACATATATATAATAATGAAACCTCCATGATCCTACCTTAGATGAATAATGGTTCTATGATGGTCAAGTGAATTTATCCACATTGGGGAGAATTGAAAGCCACTAAAAGGCAAAGTGGAGGGAAATAATTGATGTTAACACCATTTTGACTAGTTGTATAGACTGTAAATGGTCATGGAGGGGTTTTCAATCATTTGAATGGCCTTTTGAAACTTTTAGAAAACCCAACCTTCTTACAATGACTTTAATGACCCAACTATGACCTCTATGACATTTTATATCCTCAAATGCACTTTTTGGGGACATTTGGATGTGTTCATGACTTATTATGCCTTTCAAGGCTTCTCTTTACCTTAATATTCATTACAAAACACTCTTATGACTCCTTTAAATTACTCATGACCCTTATTTTCATTCAGAATTGGTGATTAGTTATATAAAAGGTTATCATGAAGACTTTTGGATTGAACCTCAACCATTTTGATATGTCCTCAAGATGACATGTTAGGCTTTCTTGCAAGACTAGGCATTACGGAGTAGTTTGAATTTTTTTGTACATGAACAGAGGTTTGATGAGATTTAAGACTTTATTCAAGACCTTGATATACATTTAAGACCATGAAAATAGACTCTCTAATAGGCCTAATACAAAATATGAATCCAACAGTGATTGAAATACATCATTCAATGAAGTAAGAGTACAAGGAACCTCAGTGACTCTTGCATACCTAATGTTAAACTCAATTAATCACTATGATATGCTTTAAAATAGCTCATACTCAATCATTTTTTACAAAAAATACCCCTTTCTAACTGTACAAATTCTCTAGGAATCAAGGGTGGCTAGAATAGCCAACAAAACTAACTAGGGATCTCTGATGTAATGATCTCTCAAGCATTGATTTCCTAATAAATTTAATTTCATGTTGCTTACCCTTTTATGGTGGATTAGCCTTAGTAGGCTTAATAATTAACTACTTGTGTATAATTTTCTCTTGTTCAAGAGGATGCTCATATGGAACTCTAGAAACTGTAATTACTCAATTGACATGAATGTATTTAGCAAATCCATGCACTATAGAAGGTAACACTTGAAGAGTATGTATCTAAGGGAATCTTAATGACATATCAAAGACACCCGTGAAAGGTATAACTAAAAAGGTAGTAATTGAATGTGTGAAACCCACCTATAAAGGTAAGTCAATCTCACCAAGAACTTGATGTGAGGTCCCGTTGAATGCTCTAATTGATCTGGTAGAAGGTTGTAAATCATGATGATCATAACCCAAGATCATAATTAATGTCAAGGTACAAATGTTATCACTTGCACCATTATCAATCATAACACTATGTATAAATATTTTATCAAGGTATGCTCAAATGAATAAAGAATGAATATCTAAACCATCATCCTTAATCTCATTGTCATTAAAGGCAATAGAATGTCTCTAAACCATAGGATTTATATAGCATGTATAAGTACCAATGATCACATATAATAGGTACTCATAATTTTATGGAGGAGGATGTGCATTGTATGTCATTTATAATTCTAGTTAATTTTTATAATGGTCTTGCAAATGATTATTAAATATTTTTTATTTTTAGTAATCACTATATTATGAACCTGATTCCTTTGGTGGATCATCAAATGTAATATTTTGGTCATTGATAAGGTCTTGGATCGTATGCTTCAAGGTAAAACATTTTATCATAGAATGTCCTAGTCCCTAGTGATAATCATAATAAGCATTTGCATCATATCTTTTGGGTAGACGTATACTCATATCAACCTCTATAGGATAAGGGAGATATATAAGATGACACTCTTCTAATTGTAGGAGTATTGAATTAAGAGACTCAGGTAAGCATGTAAATTATCTCCATGGTGCATTTGATAAGATAAGCCAATTAAGCTGCTAAAAAACTACAATAATCATGGTGGTTTTTTCCTTTTTAGACTCAACAGGTTTTACCTTATAACTTGGTTTGATTATAAACTTAGCATTAGTTGTAGATGTAATATATGTGTTTTCTACATACTTAATTTTGTTCAATGAGATAAGTTTCATTTCATGATCTCGAATAATGTAACACAAGTCATCAAAGGATTTAAACTTTTTAAAAATAATGGATTTATGTAAAATAGAAAGCAAACTTTGCTTGAAGATGTCTTGAAGATATTTATCTACCATAGGATTGGTAATTTTATCCAACATTATCTTGTACCTCAAGACATATTCATTGATAGGTTCATTGGATCTTTGTTTGATTTTTATAATTTGGGCATAGAAACCTTTTTGGTAATGTTAAAATAAAAGTGTGCTAGAAATTTATCTTCAATAGGTTTGAATGATTTCATATATTGGAAAGGTAAATCATAGAACCACCTCAAAGCATAATCCTTGAGGCTCCTTAGAGATAATTTGGTCAAAACTTTATCATTGGAAGCATAATCAAGGCATGCCACATAGAAAGATTTAAGATGCTACTTAGGATCACCCTTGCCATCATAAAATAGTAACTTAGGTATAACAAAATCAATTGTTAAAGGGTGAAAATATATCTCAAGTGTAAGAGGGTTATGCAACACATCTTGGTAATCAATAGCATGATGAGACTTTAAAGTATTTTGTTCAATGTGTGTAACTTATCCTCCAAGGTCTTTATAACTTGAAGTAGTGTTTGAACTATAGACCCATTGAGGTTTAAATTATCAAGTTGAATAGTCATCAATGGGGAAGTCAACATGGTTTGAGTATTAATAGGCATTGAAACCAATATTTGAGTTGAAGTAATTGGTAATTCCATTGTATATGTAGTAGTAGTGTTTTCAGGAAACAAAGGTTGAATACATATATTTTAGCCCCTTTAGAAGTATGAAGTTTTTATAAAAATGTCAACTTCACCAAATTTCTAACCCTAAAAATATAGGTTAGGGAATCTAGGGTTAAATGGGGTAGAGATAGCATAGGTTACTATGGTGATAAACTATCTCTATAGCAGGCCAATTGTTTGTGACACTTAAATAGAACATATACCAAATTTATTATACTAAAATATGCTAAAAATAAAAAGTAAAATTATGATAGTTGTTACAATGGTAATGAAAATAAGATACTTATTTGGTTTTGATGCTAATACATATTTGGATCTAGAATAGGTAGGAAGTAGACTAGAATAATATTCTATAATATTGGCCAAATTCTAGATTAAGTGCCTTTATAACTATAGACACTCATGTCAGCCTAGGATAGTTATGTTGATGTTAGTGTCTATATCTAACATAGGTATCTAGTATGAAATAATTTCTAAAATAAGATGCATCCATATGGATGTTTTTGGGTTTATCATCACCTTTACTCTAATGCATTTAGATTTGGATCATGGACTATCAATCCTTGTCAAATGATCAAGCCTTAGTTCTTCATCTTCATAGTGGTTGTGAGGAAAATGGGTTAATGGTAACATGTTTTCAAGATGCCTCAAAGACCCCTCTATCAGTAAAAATTTTATATATAGCCAATACTATGAAGAGGGCCTAAAAAATATGTAGTTATCCCTTACATGTTGTCTTAAATGTGAATCATACAATGTGTGATATGCAAGTATAATAGTGACATAGGTTGTAAGTTGTAAAATGTAACTCTTGGGTTATTCCTTAAGTACTTCAGACCTATAGATGTGTTTTCCTTATGACTAATTTGTAAATAAGAGAAAAGAGGGAGGATTTTCTAACTTGAGTGCTTGATTGAATGCTTTTGGTAACTTGCCTTGTGAGTAGGTAAGAAGTTTTAGGGTGAGGAATGAATGAGGGTTGATATTATATTTATACCGATCCCTTTAGATAATAACTCACATTAAATCACTTATTCCAACCATTAGGATATGTTTCATTTTTAAATTAGATGACTTTTAGGGCACTGGACACTTTTATCAAAGCATGACACCTACATTGATATAGGTGTCTATCCAAGACACAAGTGTTTAGGGAGCAGGAAAATAGGTATAGGCTCATAACTTGTAGAGACATAATGTAAACAAATATTAAGCATTCTAGGAAATATAAAATTCCTAGGTCATACACATAAGATTGTTCAAACCAAGATATAGGCTAAGGGGAACAAAGGAGAGCAGATACAAGACTTGAAAAAGTATGAAAGATCTATAACTAAGTGATAGGATCTATGAAGCACAATTGATTACCATGTACAAGTAACTAAATGCAGAATTTAACCAAAAGTAATAAGTAACTAGAAATCAGAAACAACACAGAATATGAGAGACAATACCCAATTGTATTAATACTCTTCCAGAAGGAAATACAACAAAGAAGATGCCACAATCTTCTTCTACACTCCTCTAAGGCTCCCACACCTCTAGGGCATAAACAGTAAATCTCTTCAAGAGCTCACTCTATCAACTACAGTCACAACAAACAACTCAAACATAGAGTTGTTGTTCACCTCCAACCAATCAGTAACAATACTGCCAGTACACCAAGTATACACACATACTCAACCGAGTACACAACGCACTCCAAGTAGATCTCCCATGAACTTGCAACAACCTACAAATCAAACCGATCTTACTTACACATGTAGATATCTCTACACCCTAAAGAACCCTTGTCCTTGCCTCACCAAGTCCTTATGATTCTCCAAACCAGTACCCTGGTGGATCTTCTACCAGATCTTGCTATCCTATAGAGCTACCTGATCATACACACTCGGTGCCCCTATGGAACTAGGAGGAGCTACCCTTGCTCTCTTCACACTGAAGGAGCTAACCAAGCTCTCTCAAACTAGCACACTTTATAATACAGCCCATGAGTCTATTAAATAGATCTCATGCAAACAATAATTAGATCTGCAGCTCAAGACTAAAATTAGCCTTTTACATGCAAACAACCAGTTTGTTAACAAATTGTTCATGAAACTGACAGTTCCAGAACTGCACAGGCGACCGAAGTTGGTCCTTGTCTACCTGGAGATGACTGACATCAGCTGATCTTGATCGATGTCAGTTGCTCTGCTCATTGGATATGACTGATGTCGGTTGATCAGACTGACGTCAGTTGCTCTACAACTCAGCAACCTCCTATTTGCATCTTGGTGAAGCTTTTAGCTCCACAACCTAACACTAAGAGGAACATCTAAGGTATAATTTTTCCAAGTGTACAAGACTGAGGTTCTATATAATGTATAAATATTTTATACACTTTAAGAGTGGCATCTTCAATCATTGGTGATTTCAATACTCATATGTTAAATTCGATAAGAGGATATCATGAGGTGCATTTGATGCACATGATTTTTTCTATAGAGCATGAACTACCTCAATATTTTACAATTAATAACTTGGATCCATTCATCTTTAGGATAAAATAGCATGTGTTGAGTATAGACCAAAGGGTGAGTGTTTTAAACTATGTACAATAGGTAACTATTATAACTTGGTGGGCAAGGCATAGAATAAATCAGTTGTAATGGGATGAGGCTTGATAATTATTATGAGCACAATTTCAAATACTAGATACCATCCAACAACATTGGCCTTTTTTTCAATAAGGGAAGTCTCCAGATATGAACATTCATAGGTGTGCATATGTGTGGTATAAATAAGGTATAGAACCCAAATATTAGGTACATATTGTTAGGTATACACTAACTGCACTTCTAACAGCATGGTACATGGATCAAGAGTGTATAAGGGAGACTAAGAATTGGCCACAATTCTAACAAGATTTTATTCAAACCTTTATTTTTGAGGATGAAAACTCAATGGTACACCAAGATCTACATAAGTTGAATATATTTTTATGTCATGGCTGAGCAAAATATCTTATAAGTACACTCTACATCACAAGAGGAAACAACCAAGGACTTGAACACATCTATCAAAAACTATAAGGAAAATAAATAGAGGAAACAACTAATGATACAACCTTGGAATTAAATCTTGGATGAGAAGGACTAGGCAAAATCCAATGATAGTGATGAGGACATGTATTTAAAAGGATTCTTTGACCTAGAGTGAGAAGTGGATGAACTCAAAGCTAAATTCATATAATAAAGTGAATATTAATAGCTAAAAAACTTACATATTCAAGAACAATAAGCCCATAGGATGGTGCAAGACTCCATTCCAAGTGGCTCTAATAAAATATATCAGGAAATGTTAAATAAATTGGTGTTAAATATTGAACCAAAATCTATGCCAAAACTTACAACATTGGGTAATTACTAGACATAGAATGAGGTGCTTGATGGATTACAAATCTTACAAGATTACCAAGATGTATTTCCAACTAAGTTCATAGAAGTGAAATGAGTATACCTTTCCTTGGGCAAGATGCCCATAGAGCTAAAAGAGTGTGTAAGGCCTATGAAGAAGCATCCATACAGGCAAAATTCCAACATGAATTTTAAGGTAAAAGATGAATTGGATTAGATGCAAGATGCAGTCATTATATATCTAGTGGAAAAGGTAGACTGGGTTAGCTTAATGGTGGTTCATCCTAATAATTTCAAAGAAATCAGAGTGTGTGGATATTATCATACACTAAATGATGCTTGTATTAATGATCCTTTTCCAAGTCCATCCCCAGATGAAGCCTTGGATTCACTCTTAGGACATGGTGTGTATTATTTTATAGAATGTTTTAATGGTTATCATCATATTCTAATTTCAATAGAGGATCATTCCAAAACCACATTTATAATAGAATGGGGATCTTTTGCATGCAAAATAATTTTGTTTGTATTGAAAAATGCTCATGTTGTGTTCTCTAGATATGTGGTCACTACCTATAAATATTTCATCTATGGTTTTATTGAAGTTTACCTATATGCTTGGGTTTTATTTTCCTTGTTCAAGGGGTGCTTATCTAAGATGCAATTTATGTTATAATGTTGTCAAGTTTTTCACTTTGCATTGAACCTAAAAAATCACCTTTTGGTCTTCTATTAGGGCACACAGTATGCAATGATGGGATTTTGGTGGACCAATATAAATCATAGTAATTGTAGGCATGCCACCTCCTACAACCTTGAATGAGATGTGATCTTCTTTAGGGCATATTGGCTAATATATAAAATTCATAAAAGGCTCTGCAACTATATGTGCCCCTATGTAAAATCTACTATGCAAAGATATTAGGCTTAAATGGATTAAGGAGTGGCCAAGCAGCATTTGTAGATATCAAGCAGAGACTGACAACAACTCATATTTTGGTTTTTATTGATTGGAGAAAATATTTTCATGTTAATGTTGATGCTTTAGGAAATGTGATAGGAATTGTTCTCACACAACAAGGAGTTGGAGGATTAAATCATTTCATTCAATTTTTAAGTTGAAAACTCTCAAATTCATAGAAAAATTAAATGGCTATAGAAAGGGAAGCTCTATCAATGGTGTTCTCTCTACAAAATTTCATGCACTACCTTCTATCCATGTCATTCAAATTATTTATTGACCACTAGGCTCTATGACACCTAGTAAATAAGCCTATGTTGGGAGGAAGAATATCTTTATGGTTGATGTTGTTTCAAGAGTTTCATTTCAAAATCAATTTCAATCTTGGGAGATAAAATGTGGGACCAGATCATTTGAGCAGAATACATAATGGAAAGGAACTAAAATAATTGCAAGATGGATCACTTAATGCTCATCTATATTGAGTCTCTATGATTATTGAAAATTTTCAAGAATAGAAAATTTCTTATAATAAGGGATCTTTCCTACACACTATGTAGAAAAGGATAAAAATTAGTTGATCACATGAGTTATTCCCTTTAGTATTATCAATGGGTTTCCACATAAAATGGGCAAATATGAAGTACTATGTAGAGTAGCTATAGAACATGAACAACCTCAAATTATAGAAGAGGCACACCAAGGAATCACATGTGGACATTTTTTAGGAGAATATAATGTGATAAATATTCTAAAAAGTAGTTTGTGGTGTCCAACCCTATTTTAAGATGCATAACAGGTAGTTAAACACTAAGGTATATGTTAGAGAATGGGAAAACCAAATCAAAGAGATGAGATGCCACTAAATCCTATATTAGTTGAGCAACCATTCAAACAATGGGGTATTGATTTTGTGGGACCAATAAATTAACCCAACAAACATAGTCATGCAAGATACATAATCACTACGGTAAACTATTTTACTAAATGGGTTGAATCCATTGTGACACTAAGCTGTAGTGCTAAGGATGTAGCCAAGTTTCTCTATGAAAATATTATAATGAGATTCAGGTGTTAGATCAAGCTGGTCAATGATAGAGGAACATATTTCCTCAATAATACCATAAATAATCTCATGGAGGAGTTTATGATCTCACACCATAAAAACATGACATATTACCCACAACTAAATAGATAAGTGGAAGCATTGAACAATATCCTTGGAAAGATGCTCATAAAGATGTAATGTCTAAAAAGATGATTGGGAGGATTAGATTCTTGTGATCATATGGGCATAAAAGAAAAAATATAAATATGCGATAGGTTTCACTTAATTTTAGCTAGTCTATGGACCTGAAGCAATAATGCCCATGGAATACATAGTCCCTAGTTTGCACATTACAATGATCATATGACCAAGAGAAAAATATTCTTAGAAGACAAAACTGATAGATTTAACCCAAATGGATGAAACCAAATATATAGCACATTATAATCAAATGGTTAATAAAAAAAGTCAAAAATCATGGCATGATCGCAACCTATGAACTAAAGAGTTTTAACCAGAATAAGTAGTGTTATTTGATGATAATAAATTAATAGCATTTCCAAGCAAGTTTCACATTAGATGGAAAGGACCCTACAATATTCATGAACTATCATATCAAGGAAAAATTATGTTAAGTGATTTACTTGGAACCATTCTTCCTATGCATGTAAATGACTATAGGCTTAAGTCTTATGGCTGGTAATCTCTATTTAATCTCATAAAAGTATCAAGAGTGGGTGTTAATTAGCATCATGTAGTTTAGGGTTTTTTTAATGTATTATTTAATTTTTTTTTATAGGTTTTTAGTATAGTAGTAGAGTGTGATCCATTTATCATAGGTCGATGAAACCAAAATATAAATTCATAGTCCCAAAGTATAACAAAGTGAGCAATTCAGCACATAAGGAACACATCATACAAGTATATGGAGAGGGATGTCACCAAATAAGTCCATAAATGATATGATGGTACATAGAGTACAAGGAAAAGACATAATAGTCATTTAAAATTTGTTAATGATGACACACTTGAAATATTACATCTTTCCCAAAAATTGATCAAGGGTTAGATTCGGTTGATGACCAATAAAGGAAACTTGACCAGTGATAAGATAACACATCAAATAAATTATTCTCATCATATAAAATAGTGCATCTATCTAGTAAAATAATAATATCATGTCATTTAATAATTTATTGCATTCAATTTCAAAGATATAATGGTGTGTGGACAACTCAACACATTCAAAGTAAGGTGTCAGGCATAATTATGTAGGAAAATATATATAAGGGCATGCACAACATTATGAAATTACATACCTTTGTGAATAATATCCCTCTATGTTTCAATCATAATTCATTATCTTACTTGTAAAGTGTTCATAGATACTAAGACCAAATGAACCAAATGCTCGCTAGTTATCATACCAGATGCCATGGATTGATCACAACTTCTCATTCTGCTCTCAAATGCCCTGAAAGAGGATATGAGCATTAGTCTTTCCTTAAGGCAAAATATATATCATGATCCATACATTTTTGACTTCATAGATGCTTCTAAATCCAACCTATTCACCCATGATCAAATAAAAGAAGAAAACCACAAGCCCTAATGCTTCAACATTTATTACGAGGATCTGACATAGAGTAATTGATAAAATTGCCAACCTTTAGGTGGATATATGAAATCATGCTCACCCTTCTCAATTGGTACAATGATGGTGCCATATATCTATCAAAATAGGTTATAATATTCATCAAACCAATCATATAGCTTAAATAATAGGGTTACTTGTGAGGGGTAAATCTTTACCCCCTTACAGACAAAGGCACCACCGATTCACCCAGACACATGAGAAAGATACATTAGAACATCTAGGGGGATTCCTACTGAATTATACAATATGCTTACGTGTGAATTTGTGTAGAATGAATTATGAATTGATTCTAGAAAATAACCAAAAATTCTAATCATTCCACCAAAGGTGCCATTGATATCACCTACCGTATGATAAGGCTCAATGAATATTTTAATTGGCCAAATAATTTGGTCTCAAAGTTCATCACAAATATTGATAAGGTCATCAACGAGACATGACAAACCTTTTTTTACTAGTTCTTGGTACTCCTAATGTAAACTTCTAGCTTACGATTAATTTTTCCAATATTACCTACACCAAAATAGGTCAATATTATGCAAAACTAAATGATTCAATGCATGGTGGTTATAAATTTTTTAGACGATTGATTCACACCCATGTATCCCCATAGATGAAATTAAATACCTGAGATAACATGCTGTGGTGACCAAGATCCATGCTAGCATTAAAATCAGAGTTCATGAGCTCTTGAAGGCACCCATCAATTTTTTGCCATTTTTGTCACTATGATCGATGCATGGGTAGAAGTTCTGAGGCAAAAGATTTATTTATGTTTATGTGTATTTTATGCACACTATATAAAATTTTAATAGGTAGCCTCTAACATTTTAGGATCAGTGATTAATCACTCTAAGGCATGAGTTACAGGGTATTTGGTTTTGTAAGAAACTTGTTAGTAGAATATTGGTAAGGTAGTTTATTTACTGCATATGGGTCAGCTATTGATGAATCTAAATCTACTTGAAATGGGTAGACTACTGAAGTTTCTAACATAAGGTGTGTTGTACCCAAAATTACCCTTTTCTTCATTACAGAATTGAGGACCCACTTTTTTTGGATTTTGGCCTTGTTTGTTGAGCCTTTTGTCTATGTAGATGTACAATTTCTATTGAATTACTCATTAGTATTTACACTTGGAAGAATAAGGTATTGATATTATACATTTTACACTAACTTACTAATGACTTTTGAGAGTTTTATACTATGCAGTATTTTTGGGACTTAGTCCTTATTCAAAACTTATTCATCAATATTTGGTCTTCAGGTTTCTTTATGTTCGGTGATTTTGTTTAAAATATTTGTTTGCCATTTTTTTATCAAGTTTTTTGTATCAAATTTTTTATTCAGAGTTTATGCATCACACATTTTATCTAAATAATTATTTTTAACAACTTATCTTTTACCAGACCTTTTCATTGGGCTTTTTGTTCAAACCTTTTCATCAAGATTTTTTTTTGGAACTTTTCAATGAAACTTTTATTTGAGACTTTTGTTTGGATAATTTTTCCAAAACATTCATCATGAGATTTATATGGTTAAGACATTTTATTTAGAACATTTGTTCTGAGGGATTTGGTTTTCAAACTTTTTTGTTTGGGATTTGTGTTTGAAAGATTTGTTTAGATATTTTGTTGACTTGGTCCCAACATAAAACCTAACTCTCAGTTCTTGACTATCAAAATCCTACTAGACTCAGCCAATAAAGCAAAAATACTTCCTAATACTTGCCAAGGATACCTACCAACTAAACTAATGATATTTGAATTGTGCAAGTAATACAAATATATAAAAATTGGACATTTAAAAAACATGAACTGGAACTAAATGTTAAGGCTGTAAACATGGTGTGTAGCTATCGATGTAGTCATTGTTCACAAATGAATTTGAATTCAATTTTTATCTTGTGAATAAAATCCATAGCCACCTATGAATCTATTGAAAGTAAATAAGCGATTAGCAGAGAGGATTTTTTCATAGAGTACATAAACAAAATTTGATCACTATACATAATTGTAATGGCATCATCATCTAAGAGTTTCAAAAGAACATTTTCATCATCACCATTCTCCATCAAGGATTCAATGGAGTTCACATACATAGTATATGATTCACCTATCTTTCATAATAGGTTTGGAAACTACTCAAAATTATGGGATGTTGTGGATATTATCAACGTGTTTCACTTGAAGGAAATATATCCACCATAGAATGAAAATTTGTTATAGACTTTTTCTCCCTCAAAAGACAAGCACTGCACTCAATAGTAGCCAAGCCTACGGTCATTCCCTACATCAACCTTCTACAAGATTTATTCTTTGCTGGTAAAGTTACATAGGATGCATATTTGCAACACATGGATCACCAAACACTCATGATGTTCATTACTAGAGATGAATTTCAAAGGTATATATCTTTTCCAATTCCATATGCAATTTTTGATAAACATAGATTAGTTTAATGGAACTAACAAAATTCAATAGATAAGTGTTGAGCTTATGGATTCTCCCTTGGGAGACAATGACCTTCAAAGGAAAGAATCTCACCCCAATTAAAAAATTCAAAATGGGGGTATGGATTGGAATTACATTATTAAGCATGATGTATGGCATGCTTAGCAACCATTTTCTCAATTTAGATTGGGTGTCATTACTACATATGATGATGATCAGTGATGCAATTTTTTCCCTAGGATAAATCATCAGCTTCCAACTAAGGGAACAAGTTCTAAATAAGATAAAGCAGCCCACTGTAGCTAGCCACTTATATATGATGTCTTATCTTCTGGATTTCATAATGGGCATGGTATATAAGGACCTTAGCAAGCTTTGGAGCTTGGTTATAAATTGCATTAGGAATATAATTTATGATTACTATCAATTTATTCATATTTATGCATATACACAAAGAACATGGTTTGAATTTTTGAGGACATGTATCCTCAAGTATGGCAAAAAATTTATGGGACTCCATTGCCTAGAATTGTATAAAGCATAGTAAAAACACTAGCTTCTAGGATTGACTACTGAATATATCTTGATTATACAATAATAATTATTATCAGTCATAAAGTCCACACCTTGTGCCTCCCCAAATATGTACCAAACAATCTAAGAGAGCAAAAAATTGCTTATCAAATTTAGTGGAGTGTTGAGGACTTAATAAAAAATAAGAAGAGAACATTCTATAGGTCACACATGATCATTGGCAAAATGTGTTATACACAGAGGAAACATCTTACCCACCATGCAACATAGAGACTAGGATCCCCATGGCCATATACAAAGGCATATTCAGCATTTTGGTATCCCATACCAACATGTCCCCTACGTCCATGATTTTTTGTTTTTGAATGTAAAGGATGATGAGCATGTCAACCAAAATACAAAAGTTACAGGCCTAAAATAAGATCATTTGAGGATAATTTAGTAAGAGCATTCAATTTTAGTGAAGGAAATTGACACTAGGATGCCATCTCCTTTGAGATGGATAAATTTAGATTTTTGGAATAGCTAGCCCCCATAGCAAATAGAGGTATAAGGGGTTCCTTCACAAAAACTTATCTTTTTTTTAAAAGTTGTTAATAAAGAGCTTGGGTTGACTAAGCTTGATCCTAGGGGAGCCCTAGGGGATCTAATTGACCTAGATTTTTTTGATAAAAAAACACAAAGCACCTAGATGTAGCTACATTAAAAACACCTACAGCTACACCCCAATTATAAGAATCCATAGTGCTATGAGTATCTATAGATAAAGTTGTTGCCTCAACTCAACAAGGCTCCTCCTTGGGAGCAAGGATGATTATTTGTTATAGGAGGAAACCAAGCTCTCCCACCATAGATAATCTAAAATTAGATCAACCACAGGGCTTGCCTTTAATTCCTTAACAACAAGTAGAGGTAGAGAAAGAATTTGACAAGGAAGAAGAGCTGAAAAGAGCCAAGGCACTAAGCCTTATGGCTGATAAAGGGAAGACACCAACCATATATGACTCAACAAGTAAGAAGGCTCAACCTTCATATCCTACTTCCCTATTTTCTTCATGTGTTTCTATTTTTGGTTTCGTTCTAAATTCCTTTATTTTGTGTTGATGATGAAAATTATACCATCAACTAATCAAATTTTTCACCTATTACAAAGGTTAAATTAGAATCATACTAGTCTAATAATAAGGTTTTAAAGGTTCAATTATGATCCTAAAGATGTGAAAAGTTTTTAAATGTTTTGAAAAATAATAAATAAATTGATAAATATAACATATTCTATTATAATTTTAGAATTTCACTTTATCAAATAATGAATCAATTCATATATGAATGTGTAATTTATTATATCCAAAAAAGAAGGCCTATGAACAAAACAATCTCTTGAAGGAAATAAATCTAATTCAATACTATATTATATTTCAAAGTAATATCTTGTTTATGATGTAATATCTTTCAAGTAACCTCAAGATAATAAACCCAAAAATATAAAGTAAAATAAAATTGAGATAAATCAAGATAAACAGACTTTATATCAAGTAAGTAATGAAACAAAACTCAACACATTAAGACACAATAAAAAACAATCTTCAAACTAAAGGGAAAGAAACTAAACAAAGTAAACAATTAAGTCTAAACAAAACAAGAATAAAACTAAAAACTAAAACAATTAAACTAAAAATATATAATCTAAAATAAATTTGTTAAATTATCTAATATAAAACTTAACTAAGTCTAATAAACAATCTAAACTAAAATTGAACCTATAAAAGAAAGGAAATGAATCAAAAAAATTAACCAATCTAATGCTAAGAGAATAAACAAGAAGATTAACTAAAGAAAATAACTTTTAAAAAATAGAAATAAATAGTAAAATAAGAAAAATTAAAAGAAAAAAGAAAAAAAATAAGGAAATAAAATGGAAAAGTAGATTTTTAAAGATTAATCTAAAATAAATTAGACTATATTAAAATCAGAGTCAATATAAAGTATAATATAAGAAAATGTGAGTCTTAAAAGAGAGAGTTATCTTAGTAAAATAGATCAATTTTATTTGAGAAACCAACATCTTTCTTTATAAATACTTCGATAAATAATTTTTATAATCAAATTAGATCAATAAAATGTCATAAATAGTGAATTTTCATCATTATTTGGGTTGAATATTTAGATTCTGCACATAAGACTGTAAAAAGGAATCATCAAAAGATGTTAAACTTGACAAACTTCAAATAATATGTTATAAATAATAATATAAAATTAGATATACCTGCTTTGTCTAAGCAATTAATTAACTATCAAAAAAAATACCATTGGGTCTATCTGTAAAAATCATGATATCTTAGAGAAGTTGGATAGAAGAGAGAAAGATAAATGATTGACTTCACAATATATAAGTCCTCAATACCTATGTTTTTCCTCCTCTTCAAATGAATTCTTAATCTCCTTTTATGCTTCAAATCTGGTTGAAAAAAATATATAACTAACCTTAGATAGTTATTAGTTTAACTTTATATTAATTGACTTTGTAAAAGTCAATTAATATAAATAGTTATTATTTAAAGTTTAATTAAGACTTAAAAATTCTTAATAGATCAGATTTTTGAATATAGACCAGATACTTTCTAATGGGTGGGGACCCTAATTAATTAAAAATAAAATAAAATAACATATATCAATAAATAGATAAATTAGAGTTTAATAAAATTCTTATTTATATTAATATCATAATGCATTTTCCAAAATTAACTTATATATATATATATATATATATATTTGTGTCTATGTGTGTGTGTGTGTGTGTGTGTGTGTCAAAAAATTAAAGTATGTTATACTTTCTAAAACATTATTACTAAAATATCAAAATTTGAAAGTAAAATATCAAATCTAAAAGTATAGAATTATGTCAACTAAAAATTTAACTTGAAAATAAAATTTTATCCTGTTGACATCTAATAATCATTAGAATCAAAAATAACGTTAATCACTGGCTAATCTTGCTCATTGACACACTCATTGTACTCCATCTCAACTACTAAAAGGTGAATTAAATTTATTTTTGAATCATTTGAGGGATCATCTACCTCCAGCTTAATCTTTTTGAGAATGATGACCTCAACTAGAGAATCTATGTCATTCTGACTATCTGACCACTTATCTGAAGTGATTAGGTGGATTTAAATGATACATTTTATGCTACTTGAAGGTTGATCTTTCAATTTTAATTTCTTCACATCTTAAAATAAGATCTTTCTAATATGATGAGAGTTCATTAGAAATAGAAGGTAGGACAAGATTAACAAATTTTTTGGCATGGGCAACTTCAATGTCAAGCTAAGTGGCTTCATTAACTTATTGTGACTCAATAAAAGATGAAATATTTCTAGATTATGTGACTATATTAACAAGTGATGTAGATTATTTTGCAAGTGGTGAGAGGAACTGTTATGAGAATGAGTCATATCACCAAATCTATGCTCATGAAATCATCGTAACCCCTATAGTTTGAAGGGTTGAAAGGAAAATTATTCAATACACTCCAAAACTCATGGTCATTAGCATCAAAGTGGATGGACATCTTGGCACCACTACCAACATACCTAGGGCCAAATTTTCTAGCCCTGAAATTACCCCTTAAAAAATTTCTATTTAGGTTATGTTGATTCACATTGTCAGAATTTTGACTCCAGCCTCTGTTATCATTTCTTCTACTTCATCCAAGTTGATCCCATCCTGACATCCTATGCATTTGAAATATATTTAAAAAAAATTGATTATCATGATTTAAAAATTAACATATATTTATTTAATATGAAACCAAATTGTACTTCAAACACATGGTCACTTATCAACAAAAATCTCTGAACTATCTTTGACTGTAATAAAATTGAATTACTCTAGTTGTATCAAATATTATTACAATACTCTATTTGATTTCATCAAAATTATTCCTTCAAAGCTATTCGTAACGTTAAAATAAAATTATATTATTATAATTTTATTTTCATGTTATATTCCCTTGAATTTTCTATTATCATTATGTATCATTAAATGAAAAAGCACATATTTTCAAAACTGAATCTTTTAATAAATATAATCCTAAGCAATAACCTACTTTTTCAAGTCATAATTTCAAACTGAAAATTAACTATCATGACTTCTAAAATATTATCATCATACTGCCCAAAAAAATTATAACATGAAACCTTAATATAATATATTTTGTCATAATTATTTATCACTATTTCACTTCTTGAACATCATTTTAAAATAATTTTTGCATGCATTATTTTTAAATAAATCTCCACAAGAACCCTTTAACAAAGAAAATACTTGACATAGCTATATTTTTTGAAAATCATTATGACTTAAGCTAAAATTAACTTATCATGAAAATAACTTATCACAATTTCTCTAAATTACCAGATATTTCAACATTTCACTTCAACAAAAATACCTAGAATTTCCAACTTAATTATTTCCAAATAAAATTCTCATGGCAGACCAGAAACCAACAAGCCTCTCTATATAATGTCTTTATGCATATATAAATTTCATCTCATATAAAACAATGAGACAGTCTTCCAAACTGATGCACAAACCATGAGAAAATCTTCATATATTTTAGAATCAACACACTATACTTACATAACATAACATGCATGACTTTTTTCAAAATTGAAACTAATATACATGCAACTTATACCTTCAAATGTTAAATATAAACAAAATCATCACTAGATAGTCACATTAAACTTTGCTTCAAAATACAAAGACTCCCAATCATTTTTATAGAAATCAAACCCCTCGAAACTCAAATTTGAGGTGTAAATATAGAAGAAGATTCATTATTTTCAAAGTTCAGACTAATATATCTCCATAAATTTACCATGCAAATTTGTCCTTCAAAAACCATGAATTCACAAAACTGTAGAAAACTTATAACTGAAAAATGTATTTACATGATAGAATAAACTCACGAAATCACTTCTTATGACATGAAAAACACAAACCCTTCCAAAATATCCATGAAACAAAACACATAGAGTTTTTCTTATAAAACCCAAAGTCCCAACAGAAATTTGAAATTGTAAATAGCATATTAAAAGCAACACTATAATTTTCTCACAAAAAGCTAGAACTAGATGTATGTTCAAACAAAAAAGACCTATGTATTCTTAAATATCATGTTTGAATCCCAGCAACCAAGACATTTGTATTTCATTAACCATCAGATAAATATCTTTATCAAAAACTAAACCATTTGCATCAATATTTCATGTGAAAAGTGATATATTTATCTATCAAAAATCATAAGTTCATTCAACTTCTCAAAACACATGCACAGATCTAAATAGATAATTTCATCGAAACCTATCAACATACAAAGCTAAAATCATATTCTTTCCCATGTAATAGAAATAATATTCACAATAACTCATAAATATTTCCAAAAAAATATTTATTTTGCTTAATGGCATACCTAGATGTGCAATCCTTTATCTTTCTACTCAAAATCTCTACCTATAACTCCAAATCTGAATTAACAGAGTATCACTTCCATGAAAAAGTTTCATAAAATGACTAAAACTAAGAAAACCAAGATATTTGTAATCACCATTCCCTGACGTAACTATCATGTAAACATGCCTAATTATCATTGGCCCATCAAATTGATATTAATATTTAACATTTTGCCAAGTAAATTAACACAGCTATCAAAATTATTGATGGCCAAAATCTTTACTAAAATTTTAACTAATCTTCATGAATTGAGGCACATACCTTAATCATTAAATCTCTTGAACTACCAAATAATCATTCAAGGATTTCAAAGCCTTGAACATGCTTCACATTAAATTACCTTTCCATCTTATAAGCCATGAAACTACCAATTCATACTACCAAATCAACTTTCCACAATGGGCTACCAATGCATTTTGTCGACTAACTTACCAATATGCCTCAAATATGAACATAGCTCAGGATAATCTAATTATCTTTTCAAAAAAAACTTTCATGCCTTTGAAAAAAATCATTTAAATCCCTCAAACTCACCATGGTTTGATAGGTTATATCATTTCAAAAACTTAGGATAAATGATCTTAGGTTAGGACCTTTGAAACCATAAGTCTCAAGACCATTAGGCTCTTTAAAAATATATAGTCATATTACTTAGAAATTAGGCTAGATAATGTTTGAATTAGAAATTTTTGGCAAATAAAAGACTTAGAATTAATCACTTAGAACTTTAAGATCCTTTTACATCTTTAAAAAATAATTTGTCCAAATATCAGAGCAACCTTGATCATACTAATGTTTTCAAAATGTTCACTATATTACAACTAAATTATGTATGAATGTGATCCATTAATCAAACTAATGAACTCATACGATGACTAAAATTTATTTTCAAAAGTAAAGTTCATAATAAATTAAATGATGTATTTGATATGAAAAATCATAAAATATATTACTTTTTCAAACTGTAATAATTTTGACTGATCCATCTGTATATTTGCAATTGAAAATGAAATAACAAAAAAACCATTATTACCAGTCAGTATCCTTCCATCTGAGTCAAACCAAGTTAAATATTACCATGAAAATATGAAAATACCAAAATATTCACCATAAATTGCTCAAATTACTAAAATTAAAAACCTAATCCAAAAATTGTTATGATAATCCACACTTAACTAAGATCAATATAAATATCTGAATATATCATGACAATGATAAGATGCTTCCATTGATAAACCATATAAAGTATTTTTATTCCAAATTGAAAATATTATATTATAATTTGATCATGAATCAAGTGAAAAACATTGATCATAAATATTCATAGTGATAAATACATATGCATATTTTATTCATTCATCCATTTATGATTTTCAAAACCACTAAAAATATAAATATGAATTCATAAACTAATTATCATCAACTTATAATTAAAAATATGCATCTAAATATACTACTAATTGATAAGGTCCCCAACATAGTTTTAAACTTTAGGACTGAGTCATCTCTATAAAAAAAAGTATTAGTTTTAAAAAAACTGATGGGGTGTGAAAAATATGCATAACACTAGTGAGCTTGTTAGTCAAGTTTGTGTAATGAAATTGAATATCAATTAAACTACCTATTGATAAAAATATAATTTTGAGAGTGTGATCTAGATAAATCATTTCTCAAATAGCTATGTGTGAATCTCTGTGATAACAAATTTCAATAAGGGATTAATTATTTGGCTAACGTGGTATGAAGAAAATAAATAATATTGTAGGGAAGTTCAGGTTGGATGCATAATCTAATACAAATACCTTAAGTACAAAATCTAAAAATTAAGTAATAATTTAACTAGATACAGTTTGACATATATTATTCATGTATAAAGAAAATTAAATCTATAAAAAGTAATATCTAAAAATAATGGATACTTATAGCAGAATGTGAAACTTTTCTATTTGTAACACTCATTGATCTTTTCAAAAGTAAAAGTAGGTATAGCAAAAGGCAAACAACAAATCAAAATAAAAACATCAAACAAAGACAGCAAATAAAAGAAACACAAAACTAAAAACAAAGCAGAAAAATAAAAGAAATAAAAGAATATGAAAAAAAGTTACTCATGAAATAATTTCAAATGATGGTCATTAACTGAGTAATGTAACCAATTTTTTTCAAGATCTTTCAAATGAAAAGCATTATTTTTAAGTATAGTGACAATTTTATAAAGACCAAGTCATAATGAATCAAATTTATGATGTTTCCAATATCTTCATGCATTTTATCCTAATATAAAACTAAATCACTAACTTTAAACTTTTTATTAGAAACTTTTTTATCAAAAAAATGTTTTAACTTTTTGTTTAGCCCTTTCTAATTTCTACAACATTATTTTTTTATATTCATCAAGAGCTATTAGATCATGCAATCTTTGTTCAATCAAATTTGTATCTTCAACAACATATTGTAAAGCAATTCTAGTTAAAAAAAATTGAAGTTTTATTAGTAAGGTGGCTTCAAATCTATATGCTAACATGAAAGGTGAAAAACCAGTGGTTATCTAAACAATAGTTATGTCAGCCTATAAAGCTTCAAAAAATTTAAGATGCCAGTTTCTTTTATTTTTACAAACTAATTTTTTTATGATTGTAATCAAATTTTTATTCGTTGACTCAACTTGACCATTACCTTAAAGGTAATATTTAGATGAATGACTAGATATAATTGAATAGTTTCTCAAAAATTCTAGAATTTCATTTAAAACAAACTAAGGTCTATTATCGAAAATAATTTCATAATGAATTTCAAATCTAGATAAAATTTCATTTTCTAAAAATGAAATCACTTCATCTGTTATAGAACTTTTGAGCGTTTTGGCCTCAAGTCATTTAGCAAAATAATCCATTGCTATTAATATATATTTATGACCAGCAAATGAAGACAAGTGTATATCTGAAATAAAATCAATGTCTCATTTTGTAAATATTTTTTTAAAAATGACAGGGTTTAATGGTATTACAAGCAACTTATCTCCACCAATAAATAATTGACATGGTATACAAAAATGAACTAACTTATAAACATCCTAAAATAGAGTAGGATAATAATAATCTACTCTTAAAATATTATAAATAGTAGTTTTTATAGCATAATATCCACCATAATTTTTTTCATGATAGCTTCAAGAACATTTTAAGTTTGATCATGCGTAAGGCATCTTAATAAAATTTCATCTCTATTTCGATAAAACAAAAAAAAATCTAATAAATAGAAATTTAAAGATTTTAATCGTAAATAATATCTTTGCTTTTTATCAAAATTATTAGGACATACCTGATTTTGAAAATAAAATATTAAGTCATGATACCATTCATTTTCAACCAACATACAATCATATTCATTCATTTCAAGACCAAATTTAAATTTTTTTAAAAAATCAAAATAAATCATGGTCTTTAAATAAGGGTTTGCATTTAACTTATGATCAACTAACTAGACCAAAATATTAATATTTGAAGAAGCATTTTTAACTAAATGTTTTGTCAAGTCATTACCTTTAATAATTTTATAAGTATTAAATTTAAGATCAAACTCTTGAATATGTAAAATCTAATTAACAAGCCTTCCTTGAATAATTGATTGTTTTAAAGATAACATAAAACATGCATGTTAGATCACACAAAAATTTAATTTCTTATCAACAAATAATGAAATTTAATTAAAGAGGAAATTAATGAGAAAATAAATTTTTCAATAAGATGGTACCTAGTTTCAGCTTCTTTTACAACTTGACTTATATAACCGATTGATTTTTCATCATTATTTTCAAATTCTCGACTAATAACAGCTTCAATTATTTTTTTGTTACACTAACATATAGAATGAATATTTTTTTTAATCTGACTTAGTAAGTACTAGAGAACTTAAAATGGTATTTTTAACATTATTAAATGTTAAATCAGTGCATTCATCCCAAGCATAAATTTTATCTTTCTTAAATAATAATTACAAAAGATTAGATTTATCAGTAAAATTTGATATGAATTTCTTAACAAAGTTTATTTTATCAAAAAATAATCTTAAACTAGATTGATCTTGGAGAAGAGGTAACTCTTTAATAGCTTTAATATATTCATAATCTATAGATATGTCATCCTTAGAAATAATATGTCCTAATAACTTACCTTTGGTGACACCAAAAATTAATTTTTTTAGATTTAAAAAAATATTATACTTTTTACATCTTATGAAAACTTCACGAGGATGATCTAAATATGTTTTTCATATTTTTGAATGAATGGTGAGATCATCTAAATAAATCTGAATAACAATTCTAATCAAATCATCAAAAATAACATGTATAGCTCTTTGAAAAGCAGCTTCTGCATTCATTAATCTAAAAGGCATTATGTTATAAGTAAAATTTCTTCTACGAGTAGTAAAATTAATTTTGTCTATCTTTACGATTCATAAAAATCTAATTATAATTAGAAAATCCATCTAATAAAGACATTATTTCTGGCCTTATAACTTGTTGTAAAATATGATCCATACTTGGTAGAGGAAAATTATCCTTAACACTAATTTTATTTAAATATTTAAAATCAATACATAATCTAATATCACTATTTTTATTCCTAACCGATACTAAATTAGTTACACATTCAAAATATTTTATAAAAAAAGACACCAGCATCAATCATTTTATCTATCTCTTTGTTAATAGTGCCTTCTATCAAAGAGCTAATTCTTCGTATTTTCTACCTTACAGATTTAATATTGGATTTTATAGATATATCATGTTTAATAATATCAGTATTATAACTTTTAAGATCTTTATATGACTAAGCAAAAATATCAATGAATTCATCATGTTGATTTTCTAGTTCATCTAAATTTAGTAATTCATAAGTCTCAATTTCTGTCTCAACATAAAAAATAGTGGAAGAAGTGAATGATTTTATAGGTGTACTAGATCAATCTTCTCTTTTTATAAAATTAATTTTATTACTAATGATAATCCATGTAATATCTTTTTTGATAAAAGCATCAATTATTTTTTACCAATCCCTTCCTAATAACATAGTATAATTACTAAGAATATCTAAAATTTAAATATTAGTCATGCATCTAATTATTTCATCTGGAGAAATCTTAATGACTATATAATGAAATTTATCATAACTTTTAGTCTGTCTAGAACCAAATCTAGTAAGTTTTTTATTGTCAATTTCATAAGATATACCTAACTGATCTATAATAAATTTTGACATTATATTCTTTGAATCACCTATATCTAATATACAATTATGGATTACCTTATTAGTAATTTTAATTGTAACATAAAAAGGAGATATATAATTTACAGGAAGATCATAACTTTGAGCATAAACAGTGGATTATTCATTATTGTCTTCTTATAAACTTACATCAATTTTAAAAAATTTAACAGCTTCATTGATTTTATCAAATTGTCTTGGAAGATTAACTGCTTCTAGTAATGAGAATCTAGCTTTGATTGTAGATAAATCATCAATTATAATATAATTTTTAGCATCAATTTGTTTAAAAATTTTAAGTTTATAATGTTGATATTGACTATCATTATAACCAGATGATAAGAGAATATTTTGATCAGTATTATCAATTGAACTACTTAAAATATTATTTTTAACTATTTTACCTTTCTCGTTAGAAGAAGAATCGTTATTTGTTATTTTATTATTTTGAGAAAAGCTATAATCTTTCTTTTTAGTATTCACAACATAAATATTTTTATTTTTTAATAGATCATTAAGAGCACATATGTTTATGTTGTCTACTATATTTTTAGATATAAGATCTTTCTCTTGAATGAATTTTTTAAATTTATGAATAGCAACACATGAATCTAGATCATGATCTAATTCACACACATTACGATAATAAACAATTTTTAAGTTTTTATTTTTAAAATTTTTTCTATTGGATGAAGGTTTATCATCTAGTTACCTTTTAATAGTGACTAGTTCATTTCTTAGACTTTGAATCGCTTTTAAAAAATTTGTATTATCTGAATTTAGACCTATAAAAAATTTATTCTTAAACTCAATACGTTTAAGTTTCTTTTCATATTCAATACAAAATATTATAGTTTCATCATATTTTGTAATATCTCTGTTCTCTAAAGTTATTTTATATTTTAAGCATAAAGCACTACAAAAGTAAAGTCTAAATATTTTTTTAGGTCTAAAGTTACGCAAGATCTTTTGAATGACTTAGTGAACCTGGTAATGAAATGATAAATGGTCTCACCTGGATCAAGAAAAAAATTCACAAGATCATTAACTAAATCAAAGTATTCTTTAGTTTTCCTAAAAGATAACTCAAGCCAGTCTTTAATATCTTTTCAAGTGTTAATAACCTTAGTATGTAAACTAATAAATGCTTGATAAGTTTTTCCTTCAACTATTTAAGCAAAAACTCCTAAACAAATATTTTTATTTATTATCCCAAGAGTAGCACAAACTAATCTAAATATTTCTAAATTATTTTTTTAAGATTCTATAAGAGCTCTAAAAAAATTTGGTATATTTAATGTTTTAAGAGAAGGTAACTTACAAATATGGTTTCCAATATTGATTGGATTTACACAAATTTATGGAGTTATAACCATTTATTTTTCTATTTCAGCTTTCTCTTCATCTTCACCTTTAGTAAGATCATTTTGATCTCTGTTGTTTTGCAATCCATGAATCAGATCATGTAACCTCTTTTCTAGTTGATATCTCATTGGAAACTTCAATAGTCTCCTCTACTTGAACTGATTGATTATCTTGAATTGATTTAACTAATTTAATTACATATTTATATCAATAGATTTAGAGGGCATAACCAAATTATAAAAAAGGAATCAAAAATAAAATGAGTTCTAAATCTAGGATTAGTAACTAAAACTCTAGCTCTATCTTCCTGAATTTTTCTATTTGTATTTAAAATATCTTGTTGAGGTTTCACGAGTAAGATTAGAATACCAATCTATCTCAAATTATACTATTTATTCTTCTTCATTTATGACTTGAATAACATCCTAAAGATTATGAGGATGATTATACCATGCATAATATGCTAGATTAAAATCAACATCAACTTGGTCATTAGCAATATCAATCTTAGGTTGAATAATAGGAGGTTGTCCTCCAAGTACCATGAGCAAGAAAAAAACACAACTTAAGACAAATAACATTTCTAAATGGGTTCCCTAATGAAATTGTCAAATTTGTTGACGATGAAAATTATACTATCAATTAATCAACTTTTTTGCCTATTGTGAAGGTTAACTTGGAATCATACCAATCTAATAGTAAGGTTCTAAAGGTCCAATTATGATCCTAAATATATGAGAGGTTTTTAAATATTCTGAGAAATAACAAATAAGTTAACAAATATAATATAATCTATTATAATTTTAAAAATCCACTTATTAAATAATTAATTAGTTTAGATATGAATGTGTAATCTATCATATCTGACAGAGAAGGCCCATGAATAAAACAATCTCTTAAAGGAAAGAAAATTGATTCAATAATATATTATATTTCAAAGTATATCTTGTTTCTATTGTAATATCTTCCAAGTAATAACAAGATAAACCAAAAACATAAAGTAAAACAAATTTGAGATAAATCAAGATAAACAAACTTTATATCAAATAAGTAATCAAACAAAACTCAACACATTAAGACACAACAAACAACAATCTTCAAACTAAACAAAGAAACAAAGTAAATAATTAAGTCTAAATTAACAAGATTAAAATAATTAAACTAAAAAAAATCTAATTTGAAATAAATCTAATAAATTATCTAATCTAAAATTTAACTAAGTTGAATAAATAATCTAAACTAAAACTAAACTTATAAAAGAAAGGAAATTAATCAAGGAATTAACCAATCAAACGTTAAGAGAATAAACAAGGAGATTAATTAAAGAAAACAACTTTTAAAAAAAATAGAAATAAACATTAAACTAAGATAAAATAAAAGATTAAAAAAATTAAAAAAACAAAAAGTAAAATTAAATTAATTAAAGATTAATCTAAAATATATTAGACTATATTAAAATTAGAGTCAACATAAAGTATAATATAAGAAAATGCAAGTCTCAAAAGAGAGTCATCTTAGCAAAATAAATCAATTTTATTTGATAAACCAACATCTTTCTTTACAAATATTTTGAGAGATAACTTTTAAAATTAAAATAAATCACTAAAATATCACAAATAGTGAAGTTCTCATCATTATTCAAGTTGAATACTTAGATTCTGCATATAGGACTATAAGGAGTAATCATCAAAAAAAGTTAAACTTGATAAACTTCAGATAATCTATTATAAATAGTAATATAAAACTAAATATACCTGTATTGTTTAACCAATTACTCAACTATCAAAAAAAGTACCATTGGATTTATCTGCAAAAAAATAACTGATTGACTTCATAATGTATAAGTCCTTAATACCTGTGTTGTTCCTCCTCTTCAAATGAATCATTAATCTATTCTTATGCTTAAAATTTGATTGAAAAAAATTATAACTAACCTTAGTTATTAATTGACTTTGTAAAAATTAATTAATTAAATAATTATTATTTAAAGTTTAATTAAGACTTAAAAAGTCTTATTAGATCAGATTTTTTAATATAAATCAGGTATTTCTTAATGAGTGGGGACCCTAATCAATTAATAATAAAATAGAATAACATATATCAATAAATAAATAGATAAATCAAAGTTTAATAAAAAAATTATTTATATTAATACCATAACGTATTTTTTTAAATTAAGTTTTATATATATATATATATATATATATATATATATATATATATATATATATATATATCATAAAAATAAAGTCGACTAAACATTTCAAAACATTATTACTAAAATATCGAAATCTAAAAGTCAAAGTATCAAATTTAAAATTATAGAATTATGTCAATTAAAAGTTTAACTTGAAAATAAAAATTTATCTTGTTGACATCCAATAATCATCAAAATTGGAAAGAATTTCAATCACTAGCTTTTCTTGATCATTGACACACTTATTGTACTCCATCTCAACTACTGAAATGTGAACCAAATGTATTCTTAAATTAATTGAGGGATAATCTACCTCCAGCTTAATCTTTTTGAGAACTCTAACCTTAACTGGAGAATCTATATCATTCTGACTATCTGACCCCTTATTTGAAGTGATTAGATGGATTTTAATCATATATTTTTTGCTACCTAAAGGCTACTCCTTCAAGCATAATTTATTGCATCTTAAAATAGGATCTTTCTAAGATGATGAGGGTTTATTAAAAATAGAAGGTAGGTCAATATTAACAAAGTTCTTATCATGGGCAAATTTAATGTTAAGTTGAGTAGCTTCATTAACTCATTGGCTCACTAGCAGGATGGACTCTTTACAAAGTAGATGACTAGATTGGCAAGTGATGCAGATTATTTTGCAAGTGGTGAGAGGAACTATTGTGAAAATGAGTCATAGTACCAAATCTACAGCCATGAAATCCTTGATAACCCCTATGTTTTGAAGGGTCAAAAGGCAAATTATTCAATACATTCCATAACTTAGAGTCATTAGCATCAAAGTAGATGGACATCCTAGCACCCTTACGAGCATACCTGAGGCCAAATATCTTAAACCTGAAACCACCTCTTGAAAAAAAATTATTCAGATACTATTGATTCACATTGTCGAAATTTTGACCCCAGTCTCTGTTATGATTACTTCTACTTGATCTAGGTTGATCCCGTCCCAACATCTTATGCATTTAAAATATAATCAAAAAAATTTAATTATCATGACTAAAAAATTAACATGTATTCATTCAATATGAAACCCAATTATATTTCAAACACATAGTCACTTATCAATAAAAATATTTATCTTTAACTGTAACAAAATTGAATTAATCTAATTGTATCAAAGATTATCATAATAATCTATTTGATTTCATCAAAAATATCCCTTCATATCTATCTGGAACTTTAAAATAAAATTATATTATTATAATTTTATTTTCACAATATCCTATTATATTCCCTTTAATTTTCTATTCTCACTATGTATCATTAAATGAAAAAGCATAAATTCTCAAAATTGAATCTTTCAATAAATATAATCTTGAGTAATAACCTATTTTTTCAAGTCATAATTTCAAACTAAAAATCAACTATCATGACTTCTAAAATATTATCATCATACTACTCAAAAAAATTACAACATGAAACCTTAATAAAATATATTCTACCAAATTTTTTTCCATTGTTTCACTTCTTGAACATCATTTTAAAATAATTTATGCATGCATTATTTTAAATAAATCTTTCCAATAACCCTTCAATAAATAAAATACTTCACATAGCTATATTCTTTCAAAATCATTATGACTTAAGCTAAAAATAACTTATCACAATTTCTCCAAATTACCAAATGTTTCAACATTTGATTTTAATAGAAATACTTAGAATTTCCAACTTAATTATTTCCAAACAAAATTATCATGAAAAATCAAAAACCAACAAGCCTCTCCATATAATGTCTCTGTGCATATATAAAGGTCATCTCATATAAATCCTTAACATAGTCTTCCAAACTGATGCACAAATCATGAGAAAATCTTTCTTTATTTCAAAATCAACACACTATACTTACATAATATTCAAGACTTTCTTTTGAAACTAAAACTGATATGCATGCAACTTATAGCTTCAAATGTTAAATATAAACAAAATCATCACTAGATAGTCACATGAAACTTTGCTTCAAAATATGGAGACTCACAATCATTTCAATAGAAATCAAAACCCTCAAAACTCAAATCTGAGGTGTAAATCCAGAAGAAGCTTCATTATTTTTAAATTTTAGCCTAATATATCTCCATAACTTTAGCACGCAAATTTATCCTTCAAAACTATGAATTCATGAAACTTTAGAAAACTTATGACTATAACATATATTTTCATGCTAAAAATAATTCATGAAATCACTTCTTATGACATGAAAAACACAAACCCTTCCAAAATATATGTGAAATAAATCACACAAAGTTCTTACAAAACTCAAAGTTTCAATGGAAATTAGAAACTACAAATAACATAGTCAAATAAACACTGCAATTTTTTCACAAAAACCCAAAACTAAATGTATATTCGAACAAGAAAGACCTATATATTTTCAGATAGCATGCTCAAACCCCAGTAACCAACACATTTATATTTCATCAACTGCCATATAAATAACTTTATCAAAAACTAAACCATTTGCATCAACATTTCATGTGAGAAGTTATATCTTTATCAAACAAAAAATGTAAGTTTATTTGACTTCTTGAAACACATATGCACATATCTGAATAGACAGTTTCATCAAAACCTATCAACATGCAGATATAAAATCATATTCTTTTCCATGAAACAGAAAGACTATTTATAGTAACTCATAAATATTTTTAAAAACTTATTCATTTTGCTTCATGGCATACCTAGATATGCAATCCTTTATCTTTCTTCTCAAAATCTCTACCCCTAACTCCAAAATTCAAATTGACAAAGTATCACTTTCACGATAAAGCTTCACAAAATGACTAAAACTAAGAAAACCAAGCTATTTTTAATCACCATTCCCTATTGTAACTACCATGCAAACGTGCATAATTCTCATTGGCTCATCAAATTGATATTATATTTAGCATTCCACCAATTAGCGTAGCTATCAAACTTATTGACAACCAAAATATTTACTAAACCTTTAACTAATCTCTATGAATCAAGGCATGTACCTTAAGCATTAAGTCTGTCAAACCACCAAATAATCTTTAAAATATATTGAATCCTTGAATATGCTTCACATTAAATTACCTTGCCAACTTGTAAACCATGAAAGTTCCAACTCATACTACCAAATCAACTTGCCACAATGGACTACCGACTCATTTTTCCAACTAACTTACCAATGTGCCTCGAATATGAACATACCTTAGGTTAATCTAATTATCCTTTCAAACAAAACTTTCATGCCTTCAAAACAAATCATTTAAAGCATCCAAACTCACCATGGCTTGATAGGTTATATCATTTCAAAAACATAGGATAAATGATCTTAGGTTAGGACCTTTGAAACCATAAGTCTCGAAACCATTAGGCTCTTTAAAAACATATAGTCATATTACTTAGAACTTAGGCTATTTAATGTTTGAATTAGGAACCTTAGCCAAATAAAGGACATAAAATTAATCACTTAGAACTTTAGGATCCTTTTATATCCTTAATAAACAATTTATCTAAATATCAAACCAACCTTGATCATACCAATATTTTCAAAATATTCACTATATTACAGCTGAATTATGCCTAAATGATAGCCATTAATCAAACTATTGAACTCATATGATGATTAAACTTGATTTTCAAAAATAAATTTCATAATAAATCAAATGATGTATTTGATTTGAAAACCCATAAAATACATTATTTTCTCAAATTATAATAATTATGAGTGATCCATCTGTATATTTGCAATTGAAAATGAATTAATAAGAAAACCATTATTATCAATCAGTATCCTTCCATCTAAGTCAAACCAGGTTAAATATTTTCATGAAAATATGAAAATACCAAAATAATCACCATAAACTGCTCAAGTTACCAAAACTGAAAACCTATTCCAGAAATTGTTATAATAATCCACACTCAATTAAGATCAATATAGATATCTGAATATATCATGACAATCATAAAACATTTTCAATTTTATAAAACCACATAAAGTGTTCATATTCTAAACTAAAAATGTTGTATTATAATTTGATCATGAATCAAGTGAAAAAAAATTAATCACAAATATTCACAGTGATAAATACATATGCATATTTTATTCATTCATCCACTTATATTTTTCAAAACCACACAAAATATAAATATGAATTCATAAACTAATCATCATCAACTTATAATTAAAAATATGGCTCTAAATATACTACTAATTGACTAAGTCCCCAAAACACTTTTAAACTTTATGACTAAGTCATCTCTGTCGCAAGAAAGTATTAGTTTTAAAAAAATTGAAAGGGTGTGAAAAATAGGCATAACATTTTAAAATATTAAAAGGTAGAATAGATCACTTCTAACCCTGATGTTTCATTATCCTCTTCTTCTCTCTTGTACATACCTTTGCTCACTCCCAAGGTGGAAAAAAATTATGCTACCACCATTGATTTATATTCCCCCCTAGTGCCACCCACATCCATTGTTCCCACTATTGATATTCCCTCTGGTACTACCATAGTCAAGTCCATGAAGAAGAAAAGGGCCACTAAAAATTTTGAAACAACCCTGGCCACTTCCTAACTTCATGTTTCTTCTACACAAATCACTTTGCCCATGCCATCCCCAAGGTTATCCTAAGAGACCACTATCATGACCTCAAGCAAGGGAAAGAGGGTGAAGCAAGTCATTACAGTCCATCCACTCCCCCAATATGGAAGTGTGGATTGGTCCAAGATCATTTGGCCCTCCCTTCCTCATATAATCCTTAAGGGAGTAAAAGAGCAACAGTCAATACAAAATCTAGAGGAGGATATAACTAAAGATACATGACAAATAGACCTTAACCAACTACTGATTCTTCCATGGGAAATTGATTTAAGAGCTAAGGCTTCCTAAATACCCAATTTCAAGATTACAGAGTTCCCATCAATAACAACCCTATTTGATAAGCCCTCTGGGAGCATTCAAAGTGTGAGAAAGAGGAAGTTGGAAGATGAAGATGGTAGGGAAATTATTCTTGAAGAGAGGTAGGATGTTAATGTATTGTCTAAAAATTAAAATAGATATTTGGGAAAATCTCCTTATAATGAATATTTTAGGTCCCTAGCTGAAGCCCACAAAGATGTTATGGTAGCATTGCATGAAGGGGAAAAATTAGCAAGATAAGAATTGGAATAAGAACTAGAACAGATGAAAGAACAACAATAGATAGTTCACATTCCAATCAGTATTAAAATTGAAGTGAAAGAGGTTGCTTCAAAATTCTATAATTCTTTAAAGGCATTGGAAGCAATGCAGGCTAAACTAGCCCCTCATATTTCCCAAACACACCAATTATTTAATCCTTTGAAAGGGGATGAAAATAAATTAAAGATATTGATATTTTACACAACTAATAAGATGTACATATATCGATACCTAATGAAACCATTAGAGGCATCTAATACCCTCAATTTGGTGGTCTTTAGAACATAAAAAGCTAGAGAATGGGTGATGGAAATTGGGGCATTGATGCCTAAATACCAAGAGCATGAAATACTCATCTTGAAAATTTTGAATGATTTAAAGTTTTCAAAGGTGAAAGATGCTATAAGTAAGTTAATAAGAAAAATTAATTTTGATTAGCTTATTCAAAAAGCTTCGAACAATTTTAAGTAGAGTTAATAGAATTGAAAGACATTGAAGTTGAACTAAGTTTTGCAAGGAAAAAGATAATTAAAGTTAAAATTTTCAAAATCAACTTTTAAAATACAAAGAGAGAACATGCAAAACTATTAAGGAAATTTGGTAGGGTACATATACCATCATTATTGAACTTAGATATTATACGGTAGTATCATAATATAGCACATAAATGTTATCTCAAGATAGAGGCAAAGAAGCAGACAGAAGCTGTTACATCCAGTTCAACACCGATGTCTACAGTCACCACTTCCACCAAATTTAATGCATCCATGCAGGCATCTACCCAGCCTTAAGGTCTAATTTTGTGCATGTAAATTTAAATAGTGGCATCAATTTTGTACTTATAACTATCTTATGCTTTAAACTTAATATAAAATTTACATTTTTATTTTTGTAAACATGCACACATTGCATGATAGTATAAAGGTTGACTTTAATTCTTAATGAATGTAAGTTAATTATATATATAGTTTTGACACTACCATTAGAACTAAAGTTCTAACTATGTCATGTAACCAAATTTTGCATATACTTGAAGGATGAGGCAACCCCTCCCAAACTCTATTTAAACATATGTAACCCACATTTGTAAAGGGTCAGAGAATATCAATATACAAGAGCAGAATCATTTTTTATTGTCAGTGAATGTGTTTGTGTATTTTATTTCTAATCTCTCTGTAATTAGGCTTATCTTTTTTTGGTTATATGATTCAATAATTCTTAGTGTGCAAAAGTTATGAGGAATTCTTTCTTGTCATGATTGATATGTTAGTTTTATATGTGCAATAGTTATTGAATGATTAGCAAATTATATTAATCATTGTAAAATTATTTGATTGATTCATATTTTTAATTTTGTAGAGGTGCTTTCATTGATATAGTTTTCTATGTATGTGTGACAATTGTCTCAAATATCTCACTTGTTTGAGTCATAATCTCCTAAGTAAGAGTGTGTAACAACTTCTCTAAAAGCAAAAAACTTTGATTAAAGTCTTTGATTTTCTTATATCAAAATTATCCTAGACTACTTGACCATGTTTGACTGTGTGTGTAACATCTTCTAGCAATAGGCATTAATTTTCAAAGTACTTGTCTACTTAGAAACCAACATGAGAGGTGATTCCTGAAGCCATAGAATCTCTCTTTCCTGCTCTACCCTTCTCTCTTTTTTGAATTTATTTTGAGACCTACCCACTATAGATTAGAAACCATCTAACCACCAAATCATCTATATTTGACTTTTTTTGGAGACCATCCCTACATTCATAATCCTTGTTGACAACCTACATGTCTTGCGTACTATTCCATTATCTAGTTGTTAAAACTACATACTTGTAACTCATGCCTTAGAATGGAGTTCACCTCTATTGAGATCTTAAAATGTTAGAGGCTACCTCATTATGAGATGGTGTGCATAAAGACTGTATCAACACTCTTTCTGACATTAGGAAGGCCCTTGATCAACTCTGATAAAAGAGGTTAGTTTTTGCATAAATTTGCACTGAAGTCACCCAAGAGAGTGACCAGATCTAGTTCTCGAACTAGTATTCTAGTCTCACCCTTATCAAATCATATGAGACTTAGATTTATACCAACTACCCTAGTCCAAAATAGAGTTAAGATACCTTCCCTAGTAAGGATCACTCACCCTGTTAATCATTCCATGGCTCAACCACCTTGGTTTTTTGGATCTTCTATTATCACCCTAGGGGATGTGAATGATTTACCTAGGAATCCTAAAAAGTATCTATTGTCCTCTCCTTCAGGAGGAAAAATGAAAGAATATCACATCAAGTCTTTCATAGGTACACTAAGATTAATGAATATGTTTCATGCAGGCTTTTTCCTTTTACACTAATAGATGTTGCTTATGATTGGTATCTTAATCTGATAGATAATTTCATCACTTCTTAGAACGCATGTTAATCTACTTTTCTTGCATAATTTGGATCGGTCACCAGTCTTAGTTTGATATACCAACACTTTACTAAGAGGGAGCCTAATGAGCTAATCCACATTTTCAATGTGATATTTTAGAATATATACACCTGGTTGAGCCTACCATATAAACCAGAAGAAGCATTGGCATTATAAATGTATAAAAATGCTTTGGATCTAATTCCTGTAGTTTTTTTGAGAAGGGTTATTTTTATCACCACCTTGGCATTGGCCTAGGCCTATGAAGAGGCCATAAAAATTAATAAGCAGCTTAATCCCCAAGTGTCTAGCACACCTAAAATCAATAATGGCTTCCCAATGTTGAATCAAGTCCCACATCTGAAGCAAAATACACCTGCACTCAATCACAATTAGTTATACATTTTGCCTCCTCTAACACAGAAAACACATCCAAATTATATTTTCTTAAGCAACCATCCACAAGGAAATGGTTACTAGTAGAATCAACATTTGAATATATATTCTACTACTATTCTCAAGGGCATTAACTCTATAAAGGTAGAGCTAAATGTTATTCAAAAGATGGTGCAGAAGTTAAGTAATGACTTACTCAGCATGTAAAGAAAGATAGGCAATGTTAATGGCCCAATTGGTAATAAGAACTTAGGGTTCTAGAGATATAATAGACCATTCAATAGGCCTACAAATAATATAGAGCAATCTAGCAAGCCTCTATAGATCAATATAGTAGAGACAGCTCTGCCCAATTAGTGCAAAATCCATAATACTTATCAATATGATGAGTTTGATTGTGTTGAATTTTGTGTAACTTTTAAAATCTTTAAGAGAGTAGTAAGTCAAGATTAGATGCATAATCCACTATAATCCCACTAGGACATAAGACCTTCAAGCACTGATATATTCTTTGAGACTCATGAGCTTCCATTCCCAAGTGAATATGACAACATACCGAAGGACAACACCGATGAGATTCACACTTTTCATCAATTCTAGAAAGGTGGTTACAATATAAGGAATAGTCAACCCTTCACAACTTTTATTCCTCCAAATAACACAACCATTCCACCAAATCCAAAAGCTAACAACAATCCACCTCCTCTAAAAGGAAATGATCAACCTCAAAACAAGGAAGAATAGAGCAAAGGAGGATACAACATCATTGAGGAGATAAATAAAATCAAATCAAACATTACTCTTCATGAATTAGCCCAGATTATAGAACAGAAGGAGCTACTATGGAATTCTATCATAGGGAAGCCCCTTTGGAAAGAACAAAAGTATCCATAGATAAAACAAAGGCTACTAACACCAATGTCATATACAAAAGAAAGCCAAACATTCCACCCTTTTTACTGACTATCAAAGCATTTAGTAAGAATATTCATAATTATTTATTTGATTATGGAGCTTCATCAATAGTGATGCCTACTTATATATGTCAAAATCTTGGCCTAACTCCAATCCCTTCAAAGAGAACAATTTCATAATTGGATAAAATAGTGGTACCAATAATTAGAAAAATGACTAATTTATGTATTCAAGTAGCATCTAAGCCATGAGTTCAGATGACTATTGACATCCTTGTAGTAGACATATTTGAAGGCTATAGACTGTTGCTGAGTAGGGATTGGTCTAAAATGCTCAATGGATATCTCTCAATGGATTTATCTGACATCTAGTTACCCTAGAGAGGCATTGAAAATTAAATCCAAATTGATAGAGAACCAAGGATGAAGTATCCTTTCACAAAGTATAATGTTAAGAATGAAGAAGTAAAATATGAATCCCCTTACCTTGGCATTTATACTTTCACTATGTAAAATCAAGTGCAAGAACTAGAATCTGAGGGTCCCAATCAGATATGGACTCTCCATTTTGGTAGTGCTAAATCTAAACAAGGATCAAGCATAGGAATTAAACTAATTGATCCACAAGGGAAAAAATTCTTGGTAGATTATAGGTTTCAGTTCCCTTTCACTAACAATAGGGTTGAATATAAAGCATTAATTTTAGGATTATGATTTTTACTTAAGAACAATCTCAAGAAGTTGCTAGTATTTAAGGATTCAGGGCTGGTAGTCAATCAAGTTAGAAAAAAATACTAGTGCAAGTTGTCTTATCTAAAAAGATATAAACATAAAACATGGGATTTGGCTAAGAGATTTTAGGCTTTCAACATAGTAGCGGTTACTAGAGACTAAAATCAAGCTACAAATTCACTTGTTTTTGTTGTTGCCAATTTGGAGCCTCTCTAATAATTCAAGGTAAATAAATCCTCCATTAAGCTATTACCTTGTCCTTCTATTCCTTACAATGTAAAAAATTTCCAAGTCTTTGTTGATGACCAATAGATCATTCAGGTTTTAACCAATTTAAGATAATTTGAGTCCCAAATCATTGATGACAAAGAAGTTAGTCATCTTTGATAATAATAGTCAAATGAGGAAGGTATCCTCCAGCTCAAAAAGATTCATCATCCAACTAGTTTCATCTCCTTAAAAAGACCATTTGATATAGATCCCTAAGCTCAATAGTAAAGGCAACCCAAAGCTAACGAGTCTGACTTCAAAAGGGAGAATTTAGGTGATGAGCATAGCCCACACTACATTAACATTAGCCTCAACTACACTCCAAAAGAAAGACAATGGGTGAAAGATTTAATCACCAAATACAGAGATGTGATTGCATGGACATATGAAGACTTGAAGGTTTATGAATCAAATGTCATCACTCATACAATTCCATTGAAACCAGATCACAAGACATTCAGATAGAGATAAATACTAGTGAATCCTATCCTGAAACCTCTCATTCAAAGAGAAGTAGAAAAGTTGTTAAGTACAAGAATAGTCTCCCCAATTAGACATTATACTTGGGTAGCCAATTTAATATCTGTCAGAAAGAAGAGTGGAGAGATCATTTTTAGTGTTAATTTTAGAAACTTGAACAAAGCTTCTGAGAAGGATAACCATCCACTACCTTCCTTAGATGAGGTGATATAGATCATTAATGGATCTGAAATGATGTCTTTTTTAGATGAATTTTTAGGCTATAATCAGGTGTTGTTATAATCAAAGGATAAAATGAAGACTGCATTTACTATGAAGTGGGGTACTTATGCATTTAATAGGATGCCTTTTGGCCTAATAAAAGTAGGAGCCACCTTTAAACGAGCCATGGATCATGCATTCAAAGGATCAATAGGTAAATGTGTAATAAATTATATAGATAATCTTATTGTGTTCTCCAAGAATAGGAATGATCGTGTAGGCCATCTACAGTCAATCTTTGAAAGATGCAAGAGATTTGGCATCTTGTTGAACCCAAAGAAGAGAATAATTGGATTTACTAAGGGCAAGCTCTTAGGACATATTATTATCAAAGAATGGATCATCATTGATCTAGATAGAATCTAGGGAATTTCAAATATTGCACCACCAAACAGTAAGAATGAGCTCAAGTCATTCTTTGAGAAGATTAATTTTGTAAGGATTTATCTCAAGATTTATAGAAATTATGAGACCCCTAAATGCAATGCTTAAATAAGATGTTAAAATATAATTGATAGTTGAGGCCCAAAAGTATTTTCAAGACATCAAATATGTTATATTTCAGGGCCCAGTACTGATTAGTCTAGATTTTACAAAATATTCTTACTTGTACTCATTTTCTTCAGAGCATACAATTATTGTTGTCATAACATTAAAGAAATATGACACTGAGCATCCAATTGCATTCATGAGCATGAATTTGAAGGATGTAGAACTTAAGTACTCCATGATTTATAAATAGATCTTCATTCTTGTCAAAGTGGTGAAGAAATTTTGACACTACATCTTGAAGAATAATATTATTATTATCATGCTTGATCATGTTGTTAAGTTCACCTTATCACAAAATTTAAATTAAGATAATGCAGAGGTAAATGGATGGCAAAGTTATAGGAGTTAGACATATAAATCAATCCTACTAAGATCATTCAAGGTCAAGGCATTATCCAACTTATAACTGAACCTAGCTCCAAAGGGGAATGGTATAGTGACATAATCTAATATCTACTTATGGGTACTTATTCCCTATAACTCAATAGAGAATGAAGGAGAGCTTTGAGGCTCAAAGCTTCTCACTACATGATCAAGAAAGTAGTTCTCTATAGGAAAAACTATGAAGGCATACATCTTAGATGTGTATCTACAGAAGAAGCTAAAGAGATTATATAAAACATAAACCAAAATATAAGTAGTGGTCAACCATTTTGGAATACCATAGCTCACAAGATCTTAAGAATGGGCTACTATTAGCCAACACTTTTCAAGGATGCTCATGTTCATGTAAACACATGTCATGAATGAAAAGCATTAGCAAAAAGAGAAGTACATGCAGTAATGTCCTTGCAATCTATTATTAAAGGAAGGCCATTTTCCCAATGGGGTTTAGTCCTAATTGGTGACATTAACCCAAACTCCTTAGAAAGTCATAAGTATGTACTTACTACCACAGACTACTGTACCCGATGGACTAAGGTAGTGGCCACAAAGAATTCAAGAGCCCAAGATGTAATTCACTTCTTGGAGGAACACATCACAACTAGATTTGGCACTCCTATTTTTTTGGTCTATGATAATGGGCCAATTTCATATCAGCTTAATTCACTAAATGGGTTCATGACAACCAGATCACTATCAGATCATCTTCTAACCATTACCCTTAGGGAAATGGATTGGATAATCAATGAATAAGAATATGTTAGATGAAATTAAGAAATCAGCTGGGGATAAGCCTTGAGATTGGAATAATCTACTAAAATATGCCCTTTGGGAAAACTAAACAAGATATAAGTAGGCCTTTAAATCCTCACCCAATCTATTAGTGTATGGATACATGCCAGTATTCCCAATCATGCTGAAATTATCGACTTATCAATTCATGCATGAATACATGAAACCAAGTGACAAAGCATAATATTGACTACTATATATAATAGAAATAAAAAATCCAAGGATTGAGGCCCTACAGACTTTTAACAAACACCAAGACATAGTCAAGAGGTGGTTTGACAAAAGAGTAAAGGCCAAAGCATTTAGGATCTCAGATCTGGTGCTTCTTTGGGATAAATCCCATGAAAATAAAGGATGTCATGACAAATTTGCCTCACTAAGGATTAAGACTACATCAGATTTTAGAGATCTTGGGAAATAATGCATTCTATCTACGGGACTTGTAGGGCAATGGACTCACATATCCAATCAATAGATAGCTTTTGAAGCATTACTTCATGGTTGCACCATTTAAAGATACCCTTGATTGATGAAGGAGCATGATAGAGGTAGGATTAGGCTAGTTTATTTCTTTCTAAGTTAGGCTTACTACTTTCTAGTTTAGTTTATTGTTTTCCTAGTGTGGTTTCTTACTTTCTTAGTTTAGTTTTGTAGCTTTCTAGATTAGACATTTTGTTGTTTCCTATGACAATCTAAATTATTTTATCTGGCATAACCAAGATATTATCCAACCATCTGAGCCCCCTATTTTATGATTAGATAGATATATAACATAAAGGGAAAATTGAAAATAAATTCACAACTTGGGGCTTGTTCATAAACTGGGTATACTTCAGTGTTTAGAGTCTTCAACATTTAGGTATGTAATCATAATCATTTAGGGTTGTGTCATAATTGAATATTTTTACCAGGTATGTGAAATTTACTCTCGAATACTTCATATGAATTTAGAAATTTTTCTTATTCTATCTAACTAAACACACTTTTTACATAAGTACTTGTTTGAAGGTGATAATCATTGGTGTAGATGTGGCTAGTAGAGATGTTTTGGTAAATCATTTATTTTATAACCATACTAGATCATAGGGGTTTTAGATCTTCTCATTCCATTCAAATTTTAAAAAAAAAGAAACAATGTGAGTTCAAAAGATCAATCAATAAATTCCAAATGAAATTCAAATAAGATCAAAGACTCACATGATGAAATAAGGTCAATGCACCATGCATCATGATCAGAAAAATGAAGGAAAGGGAAGAGAATGAACCCAAGGTATCTATTTCAAGGATATAGATGCCTGCTTGGTAGTAGAGTAATGCCTAAGCTTCCCTTGATTTAGTAAACATTAAAAAAACTAGAATGAAACCTAAAACTACTCCAAGCCTTTGAAAGGATCATTACAACAAGGGTTCGATGAGCTTCATTATTAGCACACACAGATCCATGGATGAAAAGGTAAGTATGTTATGTGGTTGTAATTGGGAGTCTCTTTCATATCTCTGATTCTAATATTTTTATGTGGCACAGTTCATGTCTGATTTTAAATTACTAATCAAAGTTATGGGTTCTTAAATACTCGAAAGTATTATCCCTGTAAGTCATCATTTATTGCATCCAACATTCCCTTCTTATTCATTAAAGAAATGAGGACCCATTTTTTTTAGATTTTGGCCTGATTTTTTGAGTCTTTTATCTATGTAGTTATACAAGTTCTATTTAATTACTCCTTAGTTTTTACACTTGGAATAATAAGGCATTGATATTATACATTTTGCACTAACTTACTAATGTTTTTTGAAAGTTTTGTATTATGCAGTTTTTGGGGACTTAGTCCTTATTCAAAACTTATTTGTTGGTATTTGTTATTCGAGTTTTTTATGTTCAGTGATTTTGTTCAAAATATTTGTTTGACATTTATTTATCAAGGTTTTTGTATTGGAATTTTTGTTCAAATTTTTTGCATCGAACATTTTATCCAAACAATTGTTCTGAATGACTTATCTTTTATTAGACCTTTTCATCAAGATTTGTGTTCGAACCTTTTCATTGGGATTTTCATCTGGACCTTTTCATTAGAACTTTTGTTCAAGAATTTTATTCAGACAATTTATCTAAAACAATCATCATTAGATTTATATGGTTGGGATATTTTGTTCAAAATATTTATTCTGAGGGATTGGTCTTTGGACTTTTTGTTCAAGCTTTGTGTTTAGAAGATTAATCAAACATTTTATTGGCTCAATCCCAACACAAAACTTGACTCCTGATTCCTAACTATTAAAATCCTACTAGACTTAGCTAATAAATCAAAAATACTTCTTGGTATTTGTCAAAAATACCCACCAACTAAACTAATGAGATTTAAACTAAGTAGGTAATATAAACATATAAATGTTGGACATTAATAATGCATGAATTGGAATTGAATGTTAAGGCTATATACATGACAATGCATCTATCAATGTATTCATTGCTCAAAAATGAATTTGAACTCAATTGTTATCATGTGAATGAAAGCCCTAGCCACCTGTAAATCAATTACAAGCAAACAAATAAGTAGTGGAGTGGATTTTTTTCATAGAGCATGTAAACAGACTTTGATCACTGCACATAATTACAATGGCATCATCATCTAAGAATTTCATAGGAACATTTTTTGCATCACCATTCTCCATTAAGGATTCAATGGAGTTCACAAACATAGTATATGATGCAACTATCTTTGACAATAGGTATGGAAACTACTCAGAATTATGGGATGTTGTGGATATTGTCGACATGTTTTCACTTGAAAGAAATCTATTTGCCATAAAATGCCAATTTGTTACAAAATTTCTCTCTTTTAAGAGAGAAGCACTTAACTCGACAGCGGCCAAGCCTAAGGTTATGCCTTGTATCGACCTTCTACAGGATTTATTCTTGCTAGGAAAATTAAACAAGATGCATTTTTTCACCACATGGATTACCAAATAGTCATGGTGTGCATGATCAAATATGAATTTCAAATGTATCTATCTTTGCCGATTCTAGATGTAATTTTTTATAAATAGAGATTGGTTTCATGGAACCAACAAAAATTAATGGGCAAAGTGTTGAGCTCATCGCTTCTCTTTGGGGAGATAATGACCTTTAAAGGAAAGAATCCCACCCCCATTAACAAATTCAAAATGGGGGTGTGGATTGGAATGGCATTATTAAATAGGATGTATGGCATGCTTAGCATCTATTTTCTCAATTTAAATTGGGTGCCATTCCTGCATATCATGATGACTAGTAATGAGACTTTTGCCCTAGGAAAAATCAAAGGCTTCCAACTAAGAGAATAACTTATGCATAAGAGAAAGCAGCCCACTCCATCTGGACACTTCTATATGATGTCTTATCTTTTATATGACATAATGGGCATGGTATATAAGGACCTTAGCGAGCTTTAGATATATAAGGACCTTGGCGAGCTTTAGATCTCAACTACAGATTGTATTAAGAATCATATTTGTGATTATTGTCAATTTATGCATATTTATGTATACACAAAGAACATGGTTGGAATTATTGAGGATGTGTATCCTCAAGTATGACAGGAAATTCATGGGACTCCACTACCCAAAATTAGAGAAAGCATAGAAAAAACACTAGCTTCTATGGGTGACTATTGATTGTATTTTGATTATATAGTAATCATGATTGTCAATCATAAGGTCCACCTCTTACACCTCCCCAAATATCTATCATACAAGCTATAAAAATAATAAATTGCTTATCAACTCTAGTGGATTGTCGAGGACTTAATAAAAAAAAGATCACATTCTATGGGTCACACATGATCATTGGAAAAATGTGTTACACATAGGGGAAGCATTTTGGATAGGTCAGTAATAAAATAAAGAGTTATCACTTGCCTACCATGCCACGTAGAGATTGAGATCCCAATGGTCATATACAAAGGCATATTTAGGGTTTTGGTATCTCATACCAACATGTCCCTTACAACCGTAATTGTCTATTTTTGAATGCAAAGGATGATGACCAAGTCCTAGAAAGGACAAAAGTTGTAGGCTTGAAAGAAGATCATTTGAGGATAATTTATCAAGAGCCTTCAATTTTAGTGAAGGAAATGCAGATTAGGTTGCCACCTCCTGCAAGATGGATAACTTTAGGTTTTTAGAATAGTCGACCCCCATAGCAAATAGAGGTGCAAGAGGATCCTTCATAAGAACCTCCCTTTTTATTAAAATTATTAAGAAAGAGCTTGGTTTGACTGAACCTAATCCCAAGAGAGCCTCAAGGGATCTAATTTACCTAGATTCCTCGAATGAAGAAGACATAAAGCACCCAATTATAGATACATTGCAAAATGCCTATAGCTACACCCTCATTGTAAGAATCCATAGTGCCAGGGGAAGCTACGAAGAAAGTTGTTGCCTCAAATAAATAAGGATCCTCCTTGTAATTAAAGACTATTATTTATTATAGGAGGAAACTAAGGGCTCCCACCATAGATAATCCAATAATGGATCAACCACAAGGCATGCCTTTAGTTCCTCAATAATAAGTAGAGGTAGAGAAAGAACTTGTTGAGGAAGCATAACTGGAAAGAGCCAAGGCACTAAGCCTTAGACTGATAAAGGGAAGACACCAATCACAGATGATTCAATAGGTAAGAAGGCTCAGCGTTCAAACCCCACATCCCTAGTTTCTTCATATGTTCCTATTTTTTGTTCAGTTTTAATTTCCTCTATTTTAAAAACTCCCAAGGTAGAAGAGATCACTTCTATCCCTGATGTTTCATTGTCCACTTCTTCTCTCTTGCACATACCATTGCTCATTCCCAAGGTGGAGAAGGATTCGCTACCACCAATACTTCATCTTCCCCCATAGTACCACCCACATCCATTGTTGCCACTACTGGAATTCCCTCTGAGACTACCATAGTCAGGTTCATGAAGAATAAAATTGTCACTAAGAAAGTTGAAATAGCCCTATCCACTTCCTAACTTCATGTTTCTTCTACACAAATCACTTTGCCCATGCTATCCCCTACATTATCCCAAGAGACCACTATCATGACCTTAGGCAAGGGAAAGAGGCCAAAGCAAGTCATTATAGTCCATCCACTCTCCCAATATGGATGTGTGGATTGGTCCATGATCAATTATCCCTCCCTTCTTGATACAATCCTCAAGGGAGAAAAAGAGCAATAGTTAGTAAAAATCTGGAGGAGGAGACTGCAGCTAAAGATATGCAACAAATAGACCCTAACCAGTTAATGATTCCTCCATGGGCAAGTGATTTCAAAGCTAAGGCTTCCCAAATTCCTAATTTCAAGATTACAAAACTCCCATTAATAATAACCCTATTTGATAATCCCTCTAGGAGCATTCAAAGGGTGAGAAAGAGGAAGTTGGAAGATGAAGTTGGCAGGGAAATTATTCTTGAAGAGAGGTAGGATGTTTATGCATTGTCTAAAAATCATAATAGATAGTTGGGAAAATATCCTTATAATGAATATTTCAGGTCCCTGGCTGAAGCCCACAAAGATGTTATGGTAGCATTGCATGAAGGGGTAGAATTAGCAAGACAAGAACTGGAATAAGAACTAGAACAGATCAAAGAACAACAATAGATAGTTCACATTTCAATCAGTATTGAAATTGAAGTGAAAGAGGTTTCTTAAAAATTCTATAATTATTTAAAGGCACTGGAAGTAATGCAAGCTAAATTAGCCCCTCATATTTCCCAAACACACCAATTATTTAATCCTTTGAAAGGGGATGAACATAAATTGAATCTATTGATATTATACACAACTAATAAGACATACATCCCTCTATACATAATGACACCATTAGAGGCATCTAATACCCTCAATTTGGTGGTCATTAGAACACAAAAAGCTAGAGAATGGGTGACGGCAACTGGGGCATTGATGTCCAAATACCAAGAGTATGAAGCACTCATCTTGAAAATTTTGAATGTTTTGAAGCTTTCAAAGGTGAAATATGCTATAAGTAATATAATAATAAAAATTAATTTTGATCAACTTATTCAAGAAGCTTTAGACAATTTTAAATAGAGTTTACAAGGGCTAGCATTGGAGGACATTGAATCTGAACTAAGTTTTGCAAGTAAAAAGGTAATTGAAATTGAAATTTTCAAAATTAACTTTCAAAATACAAAGATAGAACATGCAAAACTATTAGGGCAAGTTGGCAGGGTAAATAGACCCTTGCTATTGAACTTAGATATTATATGAAAATAGCATAATGTAGTGCACAAATGTTATCTTGAGATATAGGCAAAGAAGAAGCAAACTAAAGTTGTTACATCTAGTTCAACACTGACATCTATAGTCACCACTCCTACCAAAGTTAATGCATCCATGCAAGCATCTACTTAACCTTAAAGGCCAGTTTTGTGCATGTAAATTCAAATAGTGATGTCAATTTTGTACTTAGAGTTATCTTATGGTTCAAACTCAATGTAAAAACTAACTTTTTATTTTTGTAAACATGCACACATTGCATGATATTATAAAGGCTAACTTTAATTCTTGATGAATGTAAGTTAACTAATATATATATATATATATATATATATATATATATATATATATATATATATATATATATATATATATATTAGTTAGAACTTTAATTCTAACAATAGTGTCAAAATGGTTTTGACACTATTGTTAGAATTAAAGTTCTAACTATGCCATGTAACCAAATTTTGCATATACTTGGAGGATGAGGTGACTCCTCCCCAAGTCTATTTAAACATATGTAACCCACATTTATAAAGGGTCAAATAATTTTAATATACAGGAGCATAATCAATTTTGATTGTCAGTGAATTTGTTTATGTATTTTCTTTCCAATCTCTATGTAATTAGGCTTATCTTCTTTTGGTTCTATGATTCAATATTTCTTAGTGTGCAAAATCTACGATGAATTCTTTCTTATCGTGATTAATGTGCTACTTTTAGATGTGCAATAGTTATTGAATGATTAGCAAATTATATTGATCATTGGCAAATAAGTTGATTAGTTCATATTTATAAGTGTGTAGAGGTGATTTCATTGGTGTAGTTTTTTTTGTATGTGCAATAGTTGTCTCACATACCTCACTAGTCTGAGTCATAAACTCCTAAGTAAGCGTGTGTAATAATTTCCCTAAAAGGAGTAACCTTTAACTAAGGCCTTTGAGTTTCCTATATCAAAATTATCCTAGACTATTTGACCATGTCTAACTGTGTGTGTGCCACAGTTGCTAGCAATAGACATTGGTTTTGAAAGCACTTGTCTACTTAGAAACCAGTCTGAGAGGTGATTATTGAAGCCATAGAATCTCTCTTTCCTACTTCACCCTTCCCTCCTTTTTGATTTTATTTTGAGACATGGTCACTATAGATTTAAAACCATCCAACCACCAACTCCTCTAAATTTGACTTTCTTTAAGAGACCATCCCTCTGTTCATAATCCTTAATAATAACCTACATGCCCTACCTACTATTTTATTACCTGGTTGTTAAAACTGAATACATGTAACCCATTCCCTGGAGTGGATTTCACCTCCATTGAGATCTTAAAATATTAGAGGTTACCTCATTTTGAGCTGGTGTGCATAAAAACTGCATCAGCAAAGTGGGTAGGACTTCAAAAAAAACTTAAAAAGAGAGAAGGTAGGGCAAAAAAGGAGGCTTATAGACCACACCAGTTAAAACCTTTTAAGACTAGCACTTAAACTAGAGGTTGGATAAAGAATCAAAGACCAAAATTTATTGTAGGCTACTATAGCACACAACAATCAAACATAGTTATGAGTCAAAGGGAACCAAAATATAGTATACTTAAACACATGAAATCAAAGTTTGTCACATTTGTAAGACTGTAATAGCACATTTACAAGGGGGGATTATGATTTATATGTAAAAATCATTCAGATCAGTGATAGCTTAATATGAAAAATTGTATATAAAATATATAGTTCATACATAATTGAAATACTAATAAATTAAAATGATAGAACTTCTTACACAATCCATAAGTTGAAGAAGAATCAGATTTTGTACATCAATACTAAAATTATAGAATTTCTTATTAATCTCAACAACCGAAATTCTCCTTCTTATGGAATAGGAGGATACAAGTATATATAATTTAAGGATGGATAAGGCCTCATATCTTAATCAAAGTCTAAAAACATGTATCTAAAATAGCATTGTATGATAATCTCATGCATGTACAACAATGATTGCTCAAAATAGAATCCCTCATCCACAATACAACATATACAAGTTAATTGAATTAGGAACTAATATTTCCATCTTAATCAAAACATATGTATATGTATATGTGTCTATATATATATATATATATATATATATATATATATATATATATATATAGTAAGTGTTGATGTAACACTATTAAAATAAGAAAACTATGACGTGTTTGAATTAGACACTAAATTCAATGGAACTAGAATTGAAACTGGCATTATAACTAAAGAAGATACAAGAAGTGAATATAATCCTAATGTAAATGCCAATGTAGCTATGGTTATGGTCACTAAAAATGGCACATAGGTAGGCACAATTTTAGTATGCATCAGTGTATACTTGGGAAGATGAGCACTCTGAGATGGGATGGGCATAACACCTGGTATTGAAGTGGCTTGCTTGGATGCTCCCATCTATAGGTAAAGAGCATGACTCACCTAGAATTCAACCTCTATAGTCTCAAAATCAAGTATAGATTTTGAATAACTAAGGAAGCTAGTCCATCATTTTATTATGTATGCCTAGTGTAGCTCTAACCTCTACCTATAGTACCTGAGTCCCTATAATTTTTTCCCTCACAAAATTGACCCATTTCATCATTAGTTATATAGATAATTCCTTCAATATCTGCTCTAAAACTGTCCAGTGTTGCTCACAAAATATTCTCAAAAATTGACCTAGGCACCAATTGCCTCTGTGGAATGCTTACTTAAATGACTCTTAGGTTAGTCGAGATAAAGATAGATTCCATCTCCTAGTTTGTATATTTTTAGACCAAATCCCACATCTATTGATATTATTCAAGTACACTAACTCTTTTCACAGCAATATAATTTTGTGCCCAAGTAGCTTCAGATGATGTTATTAAATTGAGGTAGGCATAAGCCTTATTTCTTGTTACATGGCTTATAAAACATTATTTTCCATCAATATATTTTATTTTGTTGAACAATTAAAGAATATTTCCCCACTTGGGTTGGGAGGTGGCCTTTGCAGACCTTATTGAACTAATAGTGTCAAATAATTTCCTAGTTATCCCCTACAAATGTTCCATTATCTCTTTGGGAGCCTGGATAGTACTCACCTCAGGTTGCCTCTATATAGGTTGATCAAAACTTTTAAATATCTTTCATGACTCTCCCAACAACATCTACAAAAGGATAGGGCTCCTCCCTATATCTGTCTAGGTCCAATGGATTTACTTTCCTTTGTTTAGTCAAAGATAATATGTCCTCTCTTTGTTTCAGCTTGACCTGCTACTCTTCAGCAACCATAATTTTCCTCTTCACCTTTCTCAAGGAGTTTTTTTGTCTGTCAAAATGGAACTTTATTGTGGGTTGCTCAGTTATCCCTAAATCTTGTCTCCTTACTTCTTCCTATTATAAATATTGTATCAATGAAGGATTGCCTAGTGTAACTTGTTACTCTATTTGATTTGTTTGAGAAGCAAGAGTTGCTAAGGGGGAGTGTTTTGGAGGTATCATAGCCTTCAAGGAGGATATCTCTATTGTAGGAAAAGGATGAATAACCTTCCTCCATCTAATAACCTACCTCTGGATTGGTGTGTCAATTATGTATTTGGCCTTTCTTGTTTCTTGGTCGACTGAGATGGTAGGTGAGTCTACTAGAGTGTTGAGCCAAGGGCCATATCCAACTATGTAGTCAACTTAGGTGGGGTAGTTGGGGTATAAAATATTTATGTGGACATTAGATTTTCAAAATGTACCCCTTATCTTGGCTGAGGGGACTATGGACTAGTTCCACTAAAGAATGAATAGGTTATAGGGGTGCTCAATAGGTTTTGCAAATAGTCAGTAATATAATTATATGCATCCCTAGTAAATATAACAGTGATGGTAGGGCCCATAGTAGAAGGTTGGGCTATGGTATGAAAATTTGGCATTGTAGATGTTTGGGGCTAATTTATTTGATTTAAATAATACAAATAATCTAAAGAATCCACTACATCACTAATAGTTTCTATAACTATGGAAGTTGCCAAAGAATGTGAACTAAGGGGACTTACAACTAAAGGAGAGATTGTTGGGGTACTGGTTATTGTAGGTGTAGTTGGGGTTGGCCCTGTACTATGATGTGCAGCTTTCATTCTACCTCTCCTTTTGCATCCCCTTCTCTATTTGATAATAGTTCAATACCCCTAGAATTACCACTTCCTTAGTTGACTTCCTCTAATTTCAATAATTATGTCCCTCTTGATTGGGTGCTTCCCTCAATCATCCATTCATCATCTTCCTCTATTTGAGTGGTCTCATCAAAGGATTATGTCTCTTCTATTTCAGTTTTTGAGACCCACTCTTGTTCATCACCCCATATTTTGTCTTCCTCCTCACTATCATAAATATGTATAGGGTATAACCCCAAATCACACTTTCTTCTAATTTTCCTTTCCTTAGGAGAAACTTATTGCTTCTCCTCTACTTCCACCTTTTGAGGTGAAATGGGAGGGTAATTAGGCTTCCTTATGTATGTCATTATTAGATTTACAATAATAGAGGCTAGCCTGATTGATGGTGGAATGGGATATGGAGGGACTATATTGATAGCAAATAGTGAGGGAGATGGAGGGATGGTAACCACTAGAGGAATGATAGGTGGTTTAGATGGCATTCTAGTGGATAGGGGCATCACTAATGGTGGTGTAAATATCAAGTTAGGCGATGATGAAGGTGGATGCCTATGGGACTAGGGCATTAATACTAGTGGAGACAAAGGAAGATAAGTAACATATACTTGAGATAGAAAGTAATGAAGACTTACTTGTGCAATGGTTAGTGGGGGAAAAGGAAGCATGAAGAAGAGTCTAGTTGATGTGTTAGGACTTACATGTATTTGTTCTTCAATTGTGCATTGAGGTTCCACCCTAACGTGTTGTGGAGAAGTAGTAGTTGTTGTGTGTATGGGGGATCTTAGAGGTGTTAAAGCTCCTTATTCAATATAAGTGTTTAACCCAAAATGAATCTAGATTGGTTTTATCTAGATGTAATAAATTGATATATATATAAATTAAATGGCACAAGGGTGATAATCAGATCTATAATAAGATAATTAGATGCTAAACACATATATAAGTATACATTTAATTTATTATGCTGAGATAGTCTATATATTGAAAGTACAACTATGCTAGATATATAAATGACAAAAAAGTGAAATAATTAAAAAGAAAATTATGATAATGCAGTTATGGATTTAGAACAAGTGGAAAGTAGGTGGGAAAGAGATTTTAGAATAGTCATCTAGTTGTGATGTTTTTGGCTCTTTGGATAGTAATATCAACGTAGGATGGTTGTGTAGATGTTATTGTTTGAGTTTGACACTAGTTTTATGTATGGAATATCCACTAAAATAGGATGTGACCACCTGAATGCTTCTAGATTTGGGTTCACCTTCACTCTGGTGCATTTATATCTAGGTCATGGACAGTCGCACCTTATAAAATATAAAAACCTTAGCTTTCCATCTTTAATGTGACCTTGTGGAAAATGGGTTAGTGGGCACATAATGTCGAGTTGAACCCAATAACCCCACTATCAAAAGATGTTGCCTACATATCCAATACTCCATAAGAGGGCCTAAGACTCATGTAGTTTTTTCCTACATGTTGGATTGTGTGTGAATTATATAATATGTGCAAATCCAGTACACACTTAGTTTGTAACTTGGCAAATTGAGCTATTGGGATACTCCTTTAGTATTATAGACCTGTTGATGTGTTGTACCTATAATTGGTATGGAAATAGGGAAGTTTTATTCAATTAAATTCTTGATAGCATATTTTCGATAAGTGCCTTGGTCTCTTTTATATTTTTATAGGTGTAGCTAGGTGAGGAATAAATGAGGGTTAATGTTGTATTTATATCATTCCCTCTGGATTAATAACTCATATTAAATAACTTAGGCTGAACATTAGGATACATTTCATTAGAAAATTGGATGACTTTAGGGCACTAGACTCTTGCATTAGGTTAGAATAGTAACGTTGATGTTATTGTTTGTCTCAAATGTTAGTGTATAGGGAGTAGAAAAACAAGGATAGGTTATAAACTTGTAGAGATAGAAAATAAGTACATTTGAAGCATTCGAGGCAAGATAAAAGACCTAGGTCATCAATAGAAGACTGGTCGAACTAAGAGATATAGGTAAGGGCCACAAAGATAGAGTAGATGTGAGACTTATAAAAGTGGGAAAGGTGAATAACTGAGAAGAACAACCAAAGTCTAAGTTTTCTAAGTGTACAAGATTATGGTACTATATAATCATAAAATATCATCTATATTTACCCCCCTTTAGTCTAGTAATGAAATTTATAATTTAAAGTAAAGGAATGTGTACTTAGGTGTGTATGCACACCTTATATTTGTATGTGCCCAAGTTGAGTGCTTTTCTAGTGACTGACCTACAACCAAGAACATGTGATAGTATAAATTAGTGCGTATAATCCAAGTTGAAATTAATTGAGATTGATTTAAATTGAAAGAGTAAGATTTAGGAGTACATATGTGTGTCGATGTAATTGCCTTGCCTATTGGCAAGTTATTTTGAAAAAGATGTATCATTGTATGGCTCTAAAACTAAGATTAGGACAAATATAGATAAATATTTAAAGTGCATATATCCAAAGAGATAGAGAGAGATTAGAAGGCACATGCCCCCAACTTTGAAGCAAAAGTGAGTTACCACTTGGCAATTGAGATTAGCTCAACTTTACAACCCAATGATACCTATAACCTAGTGAGGCTAGATAATCATGTAACGGTTCTAAACTTGCCAATATGGAAGATAAGTATATTTTAAGCATTCTAGGCAAGATAGAAGACCTGGGTCATCAACATAAGATTGGTTGGACTAAGATATATAGGCCAAGGGGCACTAAGATAGAGCAGATGTGAGGCTTGCAAAAGCAAGAAAAATGAAGAATTGAGAGAAACAACCAAGGTCTAAGTTTGCCAAGTGTACAATACTAAGTTACTATATAATCATACAACATCATCTACAATAAGATTCCCCAAATGGGCAAGCTTGTTCCTACGTTTATTCTTCTTCTTGAGGAGGGGGTCTATAGGTAGGTTTGGAAATCCATTTTTGCTTCTCAATCACCTCGGCATCCTCCCTAGTGATGGTAGGATCATATTGGATCCTTTATACCACAATCATAGATATGTTGGCCCTATGTATCCTTATTTCCACTTTAGATTCATCTTAAACATTGATAAATATGTTATCATCATCATAACAATGGTGCACATAGTTAATCCTTACTTTTCTTTTATATTTGTTAAGATGTTTCTTACATTCTTTCTTGGGTCCTAATGTCGAAAGGTGCATGTTTAAACCCATAATGTGCCTTAATATTTATAACCAATTGAAGATGTTCCCACCTTATATATTGCATCTTGTTGATGTTAAGAGGATTTGAATAGACCACTTCTTGCTTAGCCTTCCTCAAGTCAACATCAACATTGTTGGCCAATTGGGCATCAACCTCTTTTTTATCTACTTTGTCAGGCATAATCCTCAGTAAGTATAAAAGACGTGCCTTTGTACTTTAAATTTTGATTACTGTGCACTCAAGGTAAAACTAGTAATCGTCCATGGTTTGAATAGTTTTCTTGATGGGGTATGAGATCCTGGGCATATTCTTCCCATAAATTTCTTGATACACCATGGGATAAAAGGTCTCTTTCAGCCTCTTCATGTTCTTCTTGAATCTATGTATATGAATAACAGTGAACTCATCACATATCATGTTTTTAGGGTAATTAAGAGATGGTTGCTAGGGTTGCTCATAATATGGATGCATCGGTGTAGTCATCGCATCCACCACGTAGAATATCATATAGAAATTCTCATCCGGGGAAATTTCAAGATGTGAGTTTCATAATCAAATCAAAGCTAATGATCTCTCCTAATGCAATGATTTTGTTGGAAGTCAAAATCATATCAAGCAAAGGGACCCATACTTAATTGACATAGGTGGTTTTCAAAAAACAATATATCCTATTTAGCAAAGCCATGGCAATTCTCACCCTTGGCCTGAAGACTGAAATGGGAATGGTTGAGGTAGGGCCTTAAATCACAAAGTTTCTTGGATTGTCGACCCACTATTGTAGCTTTCTACTAATGTTATTATTTTGAATCCATGAATTTACCATGTCTTGCTTATATGACATGTTTGGGAAGGGTACTTTGTAATACCTCTCAAAGTCATTCCCACCAATGTATGCAATTGGTGTCTTGTCAAGCCTAAAATGTAATATCTTTTCAGTGACCTTGTTATTCATGAACAAAGCAAATAGTAGGTCAATGCAGGGCATTACTTTAGCTTAGCCATTGCATTGTGAAGGCTAACTACTTTGATGGCTAAGAGGTCATCCTTGTATCTAAATTTAAAAATGGAGAGTTGGTCCTCATCCTTATATGGTTCAACTATGTCAATCATATCCCAAATGGCAGAGTAGTGTTTGAACTCATGGTTCAATGATGCCAAATCAAATGTTGTATATGTGTATTCGATTGGTCTTATAATTGAGTGTGCATAAGGGATTGGGATGTGAGACAAAGAATCCATTGATGTTATCTAAAAATTCTTTGCTCTTTGGAAGGCTTGTAAATTCATGGTTGCAATGGAGTTCTGGATTTATTTTGCACTTGAGCTCAGAATTCATAATAATCTTGATAGCTTGGAGGCAATGTAATTAGACTAGAAATGGTATTTTGAAATACATTACTTTGGTTGCATTGCATGTGAGAATTGAAAGCATTAATTCTTTGGTTAATGCAAATTAAGTGCAGCAATGACATTAACTCTTATTCTTGTTTATTCCTTACATTTGAATTTCATAATACTAACTTTCATGGCTTTTACTACCATGTGGCTAATTATAGATGTTTAGTCATCTTAGTATGATAGATGTCTCTTTTTCACTCTCTTTATCTTGGTTTTGATATCTTTGTTACTTGATTGCATGGTTCTAGAGGACACATTTTGGATGTCATTATTCTACTCATGGTCGAGTTGTAGCTTGCCATGCTTTGTTTGTTTGGTCATGGGCTAGTGGAATGATAACAGTTGATGATATCCCAATAATCCACTCGCTCAAGATTATCCATACAAAGGTCCATGTTGATGTCACCATCAGGGTATCAAGATGATGACATGTGGTTGGCTCTCACTGCTCTACTTTCCTAGGATTATCCGAACAAAGGTCCATGTTGACATAATTATTGGGCTAGTGGGATGATGACACATGGATGGCTCTCGTTACTCCACTTGCCTAGGATTATCCGTATAAAGGTCCATGTTAATGTCATCATTAGGCTATCGAGATGATGACATGTGGATGGATCTCATTGCTCTAATTTCCTAGGATTGTTCATACAAAGGTCCATGTTGACATCATCAGCATGTGACTTGCATTCTTTACTTAGACTCCAAGTTAGCATATTGATTCCATATGGCAAGAGGAAATGAGCTTTGAGAGGGATCAGGGGACACCTTAGCATGGAATGACATGTTTAAAACATAACATAGGCCTGACTAAAAATAGAAAAGCACGTCAGTTCAGTTAGCCATTAAATCATACATTAAGTGAACATAAGCATAAGTTAAAATCGAAGGCAAAAAGTAAATTTTTTATTATGGTCTATACACAGCTTCGATTCTTCCATACCTTTGAGACACTCTACAAATATTAAATAAAACCTTATTGATTGAATCAATAAAAAAATATAGATCAAGAAAGGTAAACAAATTCACTTTAGAGTTAAATAAATTTCCTTAAGTCTTTGCTTTCAAACTCTATGTTATAGACTTCTAGCTCAAAAAAACCTTGAATAATAGTACTTGTAAGATTAAAGTAGTGGAGACTTCTAGCTCAAAAAACCTTGAATAATAGTACTTGTAAGATTAAAGTAATGGACTATAACATAGACTTCTAGCTCAAAAAACCTTGAATAATAGTCTTTGCTTTCAAACTCTATGTTATAGACTTCATGATGTAAGATTAAAGTGGAGAAAATGAAGCACTATTTGCATTAAAATGGGGCAAAATGGATATCCATTTTCTTATTAAAAAAAAACTCCACTTTTAGTTAAGTTTTGCCTCGATTTTATCCATGTATACCAAACCCTGAATGTATTTCTACTACACATGCACATAATATATTTTCATGGAGACTCCATGTCTTAACCCACATATTTTGTTTACTTATTTATATTTGTATGTAAAATGTTGAAGGTTTTTTGTTAATAAGATTGTCTAGTTTTAAAATAGATAAGTTTTTTGGAAATTTTATCAAATTTACTAATTATTATTGATTTATTTCCTTAAGTGTATCCTAGTAGTCAATAGATACACATTCAAAAACTATAATAAATTTTGACTCATTATATAGTTTTGAAAACTTAATGTATTGTAACATTCTAGACATCATCGACTTATTTTTGTAAGTGTTCGATTACATAATTAGTAAAAAATATATATATATTTGTTAAAAAAATAAAAATTGCCATAGCTGTCTTCATCATGTCCTCCACATATCCACAAAAAACTATGAAAAAATCTGTTCATTTGATTTTTAAAAAAGCTCGGCATACACATGCTTACTTTTTATGAACTTATAAAAATTAAAGGATTAATACATAGAAATTGACCATGTTCATTTACCAAATTTGATTTACTTTTAAAAAAAGTTTAGGCTCATACACTACATTTGAAATGCAACAACTTTTCTTCTAACACTTTGATGAAATTCCTCGTGGAAGCCCCTCAAATTGTCAATCGAAGTTGAGGTACACTTGTTTTCTAAAATTGCATTGCCACTTCTGCTCCCCTTTTGGCCCCTATTACCTTGCACTTACCCCTACGACAAATCTAAAGGATGGGTCGAAACAAAGTTATGGGTTATAGTTTAACTCGGCTATTGTATGTCAAAATCCATTTATGGTTTGAAAGGATGAAACAACTTGCCTACCCCAATTTTTCAAAGGATTCTCTCTTTTATCAACCCTTAGATTTAGAATTGTCAGGATTGACAAATCATCTCAGCGTTTCAATGGTTTGGAACTACACTCATCTTTCATAAACAATCCAAAAAGATTATGCCTTTACAGAATTGACAGGACTCTCCAAAATCTTGGGTATTGTTCAAAATAGGCAAGGTGGACCTCAATTTTTTCTTTAGAGGAGACATTGTCAACCCATTTTTATCTCAAAGCAAACTCCCAAAATGGAAAAGAGAACAAAAATGCATAGAGAACAATATCCATATTATCCCTTGGCCGGGTGAGAGGACTACAATCCTTATGATATGAAAAAGGAATGAGATGTTATGTTGAAAATCAACATCATCATCAATGGATATTGTCACACCAAACACTATCCAATAGGGTCATTAGTCAGACAACTCTTCTAACACCTATCGTGCTTCCCAACTGTGTGTTTTGAAATGTTGGTCATCGTCTTGTGCCTCAGACCAATTTTTTATGGTGAGACATTCTTTGGTTGGCTCTCACATAGACCTTGCATAAGAGAAAGCATGTTGGGGGGACATCTCACCTAACCCTATTGGAAAAGTAGTTTCAAGCATGTTTTTCTTGTCGCATGTAACCAACAAAGGAGGATCACTATGTTTGTTAGCCTACATTAATCATACCAGGCATTCGTACAAAAAATACATCCAAAGCTTGTGGAAAAGCTCCACAAACAAATCCATCAATCAAAAGAAACAACACCAATGGATAAGAAATGTTATGATATGACCCCCTACTTTTCATATTTCTCTATTTTTCTTTTCATTATATGCTAAGTTGTTTGCCTTTTCTTTTTCGACTCCATGCCCTAGATTAAGGCTACTTGATTCTATTATCTTCCAAATAAGAATCCCATGTGAATCACCCTAGTTGTAGTGTTCGAAGACACCCGCTTGTAATAAAGCAAGTTTTAAGATTGTAATAATCTAAGGCAATGCCTTACGTAGTTAATTATACCTACAGGCCCAATTTTGTAAACACTAAAGCCTTAAATATATTTCAATATAATAATCCTTATGTTGGCTTGCCATCGATTTCAATGTCAAATGATCTAACGATTGACAAAATCCCAATGGATGAAAGAACCCCGATCAAGGTGGTTGTCCCTGCATCATCAATCAAACACTACACTAGACAAATGGACTAATCGCTAAGTTTGAGAACTAACATCAACCTCCTAAAACCAAGATGTCCCCCTACCATGTATCTCATTTTGATCTAGCAATGCAAATCAAAGCTAACACTCATTGTGGAGATATCAAATTTAATAAAGGCGATATCCCTTTATTAAAGTTATCGATGTGGGCCACTTCATGAAATTTAAAGCACAAAGGCAGGTCCATCTACACTATCCGATGACAATCCATGGTGAAAGATTCAATCAACAACAAACCATCTCCAACTAAAAACATGTCATAGTGAAGTCTTCCTTGCACCATTGATTCATCTTGAATCAATGATGCAAAAATTAATCAAGTGACACCACAACATGTATTAAGGCAATAGCCTCTTTAATATATACTCTTGTTAGAGCCTACCCCTTTAGAAAGAAAATGTCGTGGCAAATACATGGACTAAGCAAGGGCTCTCAAATAATAACAAACAAGATCTTGCCATCAAGGCCCTATTGCCATTGAACATGCCCTATCAAATGATATAATCATCTATAAGCTCTAATGGATAACAAAATCAAACTCTACAATCAAAAGATCAAAACCACTCCCAGCAATGATAAAATATAATCCCAAGAACATCAAACAAAGGATATGGATCGATAGAGAGCATCGATGCATTTATCAAATTATCCGACATGCTTTCTTTTGAGGAATTTGGTGGCTTGCACCACTGTCAAATGGAAAACCCTATGTGGTCCTAATGGGCGCAAGTGTCACATGTTTTTGGCCTATGATTTCTGGGAAACTAGCATATAACAATGCAAGCTCTCGTGGGCATGCATCTTTACGGCCTTCAAATTTTCTATACATCTCTATAGATATTTTAGCTACAATTGTAGCCTTGGGTTTTTCTAATATGAATGTTAATGTTTGCCTAGCCTTTGAGGTAAAATGTTTTTGAGCATCCACTATAGTATGCAATAAAGATGTTGTGACTCTTTTTGTTCTTCCTCTGAAATATGTGTGGATTGTTGAGTCTGAAAGTGTTTTCCTATAGTGTTGAATCGTTTACCTTTCGTACCTTCCTGTGTTGTGAAGACAATAAAATTAAGATTATAAATTATTTTGTACTTGTTTTTTTATTGAATAAGGTTTAAGATCACTTTATTTTACCGAATCACCTTTGTGATTTTATACATTTCATTTCCTTCTCAAACTCTTTGCACCCCCGATCATAGTAGTAGGATAGGATAAACAGTAGGATTAGCATTATGATAGAAAGGAAGTCGATCTTCTCCAACAGTTTTCTCAACCCAAAATTTATCGAGGCTTCCGATTGTGATCCTCGATATGTAGGCACCCATGTCAAACATAATCAAACAATTTTGAAGTATTGATCAACATTGACTTCAATATATTTTTATAAAAAAAATGATTGTTAAATAGTTAGACCAATAACTTCACTTGTAACTCATTCACCCAACTAAGAACTTCATCAACTCAAATGACCAAAGATTGCATTGTCTCAATAATAAGCTTTCCCGATAACAAAATAAATTTTGATGTCATTTATATAACTTTATTAAATAAAAATATTGGGACCACCATTTTGGGACACCAACTTTTTAATTAATAATTTAAAAATTACATCTTGAAGATGTTTCAAGGACTTCCACCATACAAACTTATGACTTAAAAGACACATTAAAATGATATATTTAAATAGATTATTGTCTTTAAACCATAGGACTCCACTTACGACATTTTGTTGCTCTTTAATTTTATACTTTTTTTTTCTATTTTGATATACACAATGGAGATAGAGCACGTCAACCAACAACTATAAAAAGGAATATATACGAGGGCTCAATATAGAGTAGGTTTAGTGTAACGGTTGCGAGGATACACTTGAAGAGGAGCAACCCATGTTCAACTCCCACTAGCAGTCAAGAATACCCAAAATCCACATTGATGAAATGGGGTGGATGATTCACTCTAGAGGGACTAAAACCCTGATTGTATCCCAAATTAGTGAAGGCCAACCAATCCCTCTATTCATCAATCCCAAAAAAAAACAGCCTTAAAGTAGGTGATTTCCAAAAGCCCACAATCTCCCTTATAAAAAAACTAACAATATTATGAAAGGGGTTATCAAAACATAAAAATTGAAAAACTTACAATCAGTGAAGTTATTATATTGAAGGTGCTTGAAAATGTAAAGTATCATTTATAAATAGGAAACATAACGTGTTGGAATTCCCGGGACAGTCGAAAGGGGTTATCAAAGAAGAAAATTTGTAAAACTTAGAATGGGCGACGCTGTTGTATTGAAAGTGCTAGAAAATGGAAAATATTATTTATTATTAGTAAAGATGACATGTTGGAATTCACATGGGGATACTAGAAAGGGGTTATCAAAGAAAAAAAAATTAAAACTTAAAATGAACGAAATTATTGTAATGAAGGTGCTTGAAAATGAAAAATATCATTTATCATAGGAAAAATGATATATTGAAAATCCCTTGGGGATATTCTAAAATCATTGCATGGCCTTGCATCTTAAAATAAGAATTCAGCGGTTAGTATTAAGCGAAAGTTCAAACTAGTATAAAGATTAATGATCAGTACTTGTTTTCCCAATTATCCATAAAGGAAGACAAATACGTAGCACTAAAAGAGACAAACAAGAGACACATTTTCCCTTAATGGCACGGCTATTCCTTTGAACAAATTCCCGTCTACTTTTATCTTTCAATTTGATAGTAGCAGCATTAACAACTGTTGTAAGCAAAGGAATTGTGTTATCTTCAGAGAAAACAAAAAACTATTACCTTGCATACACATGTATAGGGAAATGGGTAACGAACATTGAGTATGATAGAAAAACTTCTCCCAACTTAATTTTAGGAAAATGTCCAAATTTTGCAGAAATGTCTACCACTAGATTCGCCCATCATTTTCTTGCAAGGAAAAAGAACTCTATCCTACAAAGATTGCAGAATGCGTGTTCTATTATTTCTGGAACTACTAGGGAACTGAACTATGACCCTAGAATAAGAAACACAATTAGACCTTTGCGTTTAGATTTTCATGCTGAACTGTGACACACGACTAAGAAACAAAACAAGACCTTTTTCATTGTCACTTTCATGATAGAAACTGTGGGCTATGCACAAGCAGCCGAACTCCTCGATTCAACAATTCACAGGAGTTGCAGGAAGATTAGCAGCTGGCCTGCATAGTATTGTAGAGTAACTATGAGTATTTTTGATAAACATAGACACACTCATCATGCAAGCCAAGTAATCATGGTAATGTCTGAAACTTTCAAGGAACTTCAAATCACAGATTCAACAGATATGATGATTTTACAAATTACCAACATTCGGCTTGCTTGAAAGAATCTGTTACGCATGTTCTGTGCTCTCCAGGTATAGGATTATAATTTATACCTACGAAAAAAAAATCTATACTGTACAAAAATGATCATTGAATGAAAAATCAAATGGATGCTGCACAGGTAAGTTCCAAATCAGTAGTCATCATCATCACTCTCCTGCTCTTGTATGGCATATTCTCCATCACTGAGATCAGCGCCTCCGGGCTTGCTTTGTGTAGGATCCTGTTCACCGATATCACCAAAAGGAAATTTTCCCAGCAATAGTTGTAGGTAATTTCTAGGGATGTTATCCTGGAAATCCATGTCTGTTTTAAGTCAAGGAATTACAAGAAAAATTCCACAGCAGTAAAGCAGCTATTAGGACATCAATGCAGGTTCAAAATAAACAATAATAAAATATAGAAGGAATTAAAATCCATCTAGCTTTAATCAGTAGGTCTTGTTGATTTTAAATATGAATGTTTCTGTTAGTATGGTGCACAAGCATTATTCAGACAGTTAAAAAACATGGTTGCTGGAATTGAGGGAATCAACTTCTACTTTAGATAATTGGGTCCTTGGTCAAGGACTACATTAAATTAATAAATTCCTATCTGCTCACATTAAATTTATATCATCCCTTTTGCTGTAGATGGGCCTTGGATGATCATGCATCATAAACCTACACTACACTCTCAACCCCCAAATAGGTGTATATTTAATGTCCCCAGGTAACTGTATGTTCTCAAGGCTGATTCTTTCAACCAGTTAATCAACAAATTACTGCTTAATTTACCAATAACGGATGTAATAATTTCTTTGTTGACATTTTTTAGCATATCTCCCCATCATATAATCACTAAACTATCAGCTAATTCGTAAATAATAGATGACTTAATTTCTAAGTTGATTTTTTCTAACATATCACAACCTGGCAAATTAATTGCTAGATCAATACAATGGCAATTTCCAACCCACCCTAAACAAGACCATTGTATATGTAGTTTAAAAACTCAGACTCGACAAAATCTCAACCACCAAATATTTTGATCGGACTCGGACTCAAAAAAAACTTGGCAAAGAAAATAAATCTACAAATTCATAAAATAAACTTAAACATGTAAAAAGTATAATAAATGAATTTAAAGAATGGATAAGTCTATATTTTATTAGATTTAGATTAAAAAGAGAAAAATGCATATCGTAATATCACGGAAGCTGAAAAAGTGGTGAAAACTCCTTCCAATCTGACGATGATCACTTCATGGCATCTGAACAATTGTTGAAAGTGTGTTAGCAGGCTTCTGCAGAGCTGAAAATGTCAAAAAACAATGATTTTTACCTACAGGTTGTGTTCTAGTGGTAAATCCTTTGGAGTTTACCAACATCGGCACATGTTCAAGTCATGATCTGACTCCCCAATAGTGGCATCCCCTCCCAATTACCATAGCAAGGAAAAAACATTTGGAAAAAAAAAATTGTTAGTTGGCAAGTTTCTGCACGGAACTCGTGTCTACCTGTGAGTTTGTTAGGGAAAAACATGGTGTGTATTCACCTACTGAGTTCCTGGCAATTAACTCATCAGGTAAAAATAAACCTGCATGGACTCGACACTTGGCCGTGTACTGGCCGATTGCTTGAACTTTAAACAATGATTGTAGGTAATGAACCCTTAGGCATACGCTAGGAAGTAATGATAACATAACTTGGATAATAAATATGTCAAGGGTTTCTTGTCTTCTTAAATACCCTATTTCTCAGTGAACAAGTAGGCACCAAAGTCAGTACTACAAGCATTGTTTTCTCACTTGTTCAACTGATTCATATTTCTGGCAATATTATTGACTGGCTGATAACAATCTTTGCAAGCATATACAAACTTTTCAAAAGAAAAAATCCATTCAGAAAATTATTATACAGGTCAATACGAGTTTACAGGAAAAAATTGTTTTCTTAGTATGCTACACAAAAATATTTAAAGCTGTCTAGAAGCATGTCAAACTAATAGTAACTTATCAAAGTTAGTCACGAATGGGCAAAGAAAGAAAATACTTCGCAGAAAAGAGAGACCTAATGTCACATTTATCTGCCAGCAATTACACAGGAAACCAAACATTATTTATAACACAATTAGTTCAAGCTGAAGCACCATTAATTTTCCTCCGAAAAAGAGCCACCACTAATTGGAACTAGCTTTCCCTAAATGAAATGAGTCTCAATAACAATAATAGAAAGAGGATACAAGAATCTCGACCTGGAGATGCTCTTCCAAATCCCTGTGTCTGTAATTGAAACAAATAAATATATTATGTAAAATGTGTCAAAAATAATGCCAAATAATCACAAAGGAATATTTCATCGATACCAAGAAGGAAAGCATCAAAGACTTCTCACCTCAGGTCGGGGGTAGTCATAATCATCCATTTCCTCCTCCTCCTCTTCCTCTTCCTCACCTTCATCATCATCTCCTTCGTCTTTCTCATCATCGTCCTCTTCTTCAACCATATCAGTATTTGTCCGCATCTTCTTAGATACTTTATAGGTAATATCGAGATATAGCTATTTTCCGCCTTTCTGAAATTTATTCATCTATACTAGCATCTACCACAAACCAGTCCTAGACCTATAGAAGCAAATTGAAATTAAAAAAGGTGCAATCTAATCATTAATATTCTATCAAATTTTACCATGATGAAGTTGATTCTCATGATTTGCATTGTGAGAAAGATTTTCTGCATCTGCAGGGATTAAACCTTTTTCAACATGTTCTAGCCCATCTGAATCACTTTCATGTCTTGTTTCTTCAAAACCTGATTTCCGTTTGTATCGTTCCAGGATTTTAGCCTCTGATTGAACTAGTGTCCTTGCAGCATCACTTGGAAGTAAGGACAGAAACCTTACGCGAACATGCAAGCGCAATCTATCAAAGGTACTTCGACTAAACCACCCAGTTGATTGCTTCATTGTATATAAAGATGTTAGACTTGAATAATTATTGATACAGACTCATGTAAAAATGATCCATCACCTATAATATATTTCAAACTAATTTCAATCAGCCCGAGGAGAAAAAATGAAAATAAAACGATTAAAGGCATTCCAGTGCTCCCTTTGAAGAAACAAAGCTTTTTCAATTGAATACAGCTTTCCAAGCATACAGAAATGTAATCGAGCAGAAAAAAATATAAACATTTTGCCAGACATCATCTTATGGCATGGTATCAAAAAGTGGCTCGCAGAAAAGATTAATTACTATGTAAATGTTTTATGGGGTTACAGACTAAAACAGTTTTTCGTTCTGCCAATCCAAATTGTTATGTGAAGCAATGTCTGTCTCAATGATGAACGAATGCATTTCAAAAAGAATTATTTCCTCCATGACTGGACACTTTCACAAGATTTTCTACAGAGTCAACTGTCCTCCATCCTCATGAATATATGTGATCCGAAACAGATCAGTTATCTGTAACTACTGCACTACATGTTGTACCACACTCAATTGATTCCTTGTATGCCAAAATCTAGAACACGTTTCATTCTCTTTGGAAATTGTATATCCTAATCAAAATCTGATGCAAACTCCACCAAAGGATAGATCTCTTCAATAGATTTTCAAAATTATGGTCTGTAGAAGATTGCTTGTCAGAATGAGAAACCCTGGCTGAATCTGTCACTCACTCATCTATGACAAGTTTGCCTCGAGCTGAATGTGTAAACCCTGGCAAAATATGTCACTTTTCATTTGTAACAAGTTCACCCCAGGCTGAATGTGTAAACCCTGACCGAAACTCACTTATCCATTTGGGACTAGTTTGCCCCAGGCTGAATATGTCACTTTGACAGGAAAGGACTTGAACCAACACAAAAAAGAAAAATAGGTAGATTAAACATTGGTATAACCAAGCTAATTACAGATCAATATGTTGTACTTTTGATGATCTTAACACGTGCAGACAATATTTCTATCATGGATGGATGAATTCCTGTACAAATTTTGACTTAAGCACATTATTTTCACCATTATATCCTAAAGTCCATCTAACTCAGAATCTAGGAAGTTGTATTCAATAATTAAAAAAGTTAGAAAAAAAACAATTGTGTCCCACATGATAATTTACTATTAAAATCAATGCAAACAAAATTAAATAGACTAATCAGCTCGAAATTGAAATGAAATTCTTAAGTATTCTTGATAGAATGTTCTAAATGTGTTTCAAACAGATATCATGGGAAAATTAATGCAAATGGTAAATTTAAAGATTAATCAGTACCACATTGAACTGCACATCGCGAAGCCCTCCAATATAGTACAAGCTTGGAGGTTCATTACGCAGTGCACCAAAACGCTAGAATAGGATAAGTACTCTGAACCATACTAAAAGTGAGAAATCACAGTCAATATGTATTATGGATTATGCATTATGGTCCATGGATATTGATTTTCAAGGTCTAAGCATGAAAAGTTTAACCTAAGACTTGGAGACGGAAACCTTCAAGGCTAAGGAGGAATTAGGGACGAAACCCTCTAATTTCTATTTGGACAGCATCATTTTAGAGGCTGCAATTGAGCATAATATTCAGCAAAGGTCAGAAATTGACCCTTTGAGGTTGGTGAATTGCATAGCAAGGGTGGCAACTTGGCTTGAGGGCTAACGGCTAGGGTTGGGAGCCATCCAAAGGGTGGCAAGCTGCTCATTGGTGTTGAAGACCACAGTATTTGGGCTGCTCTACAGTTTAGAGGATTGAAGACCCCTTGTCCTAGGGTTGCATGGATAAGGACACAAAAAATATTGCATTCATCAATTTCTACGGCTAATTCAGCTTAGAAATCAGTTTGGAATATTGCACAATTATTCCACTATTTTATTAGCATTTTTCCAATCATTTATTGCTCCAAAATTCTAGAAAAAGAGGTATTTATGACAGCTGCAATATTCTGTAATTTCTAATAAATATTTGATCATAAAATGTGTTTTTGGGTTGAATCAATGTCCTAATATTCATTATAAAATTCATAAAATCACTTCTAGGGTTTGCAATTATTTATTACAGCAATTGTGAGTTTTTTGTTATCTAGGGTTTGTTGGAAAAATCAGAAAAATATTGTCTTTGGTTAGGGTTTTGTGATAAAATTCAGATTTTAGGGTTTGCCCCAATTAGGGGACATTAAAATGGTATCAAAGCTTAGATCTTGCCAATTTGTGGGTTAGATCAAAATTTTAATGCGACATGATACAAGTTGGGAAAGAGAAGCTCTACAAAGCAGGGAGGAAGCTAGAATGTCCATGTCAACCAATAGGTGACCTAATCAGACTCTTGGAAGAAGTAGAAAATGGCTTATCCAAGGTAAACCAATCACAATATGTGACAATGGAATGGACAGTGCAACCCTCCATGATTTGCTTGGTCCAACCCCAACTCTTCAAACACCCAGACAAAAAGGTAAGGTTTTTTTGTTACCAATTGTATTAGTGAAATAACAAGAATGACAGCTCCCAAGGTTCCTTACAACAGCAAAAACCATGAGAGAAATATTTCAGTTGATTGTGGAGAGTTTCCAAGGTCTAAAGGGCAACAAAGGGCCTTCTTTTGCTAGGAGGGTTACAATTCTAGGAACTATGGCAAAAATCAGATCACGTGTTTTGATGTTGGATTTGGAATGTGATGATCTTATTCCTAAAATGTTTCAGCTTTTTCTTAAAGCTATCAATGAGAATCATGCAGAAAATGTTGTAACGGCTATGCTAACAATTATGACTTTGACTCTAAATGTGATGATATTTCCTAGCAATTATTGTCTATCTTATTAGTTGATGTGAGGCAAGAACAAAAAAAATCTCTGACTACACGTGTTGATTGAAATGTTCCCAAATTAAGATAATTAAGAAATAATAGGGTTTTCAACCAAACCATTGCAAATCTAAAAATTGTGCTTCAAATTCCAGCAAACCCCCCCTGTGGGAGATGATTCAAAAATACACACAATGTTGCAAACCCTAGGCACCAATGTTGGTAAACTTAAACAGTAAATTTCAGCTTGTTATTTCAATCCAATTTCACTTCACCAAGCATACAAAAAATAGCCAAAATATTCCAGAAATATGGCGCTACAATAAATACCTTTGATGACCAAATGTGATGCCAAAATAAGGCAAAACTAGTAGAATAAATTATTAAAATTATTTCTGATTTTTCTGAATATCAACAAAGTCCAAATTGACCTTAAAACCACTACTAGGCAAGTCGCTTAAGGTCAGAAACTACAAATAAAATCCAAATCCTCACGCAGCCCTATTTTTAGGGGTCTTCAAGCTATATCCCTGTAGCGCAACCCTATATGGAGGGGTCTTCAAGTTCAGCCAAAATTCAGCCACCTCACCACCTTGTTGTGGCTCCAAACTAGGTCAAAAGGCTCCCTAGCAAGGTCATTAGGCTAGGAAATCAACACCCAATCAGCTGAAGTAGTTCGCTGCCCTAGGAGAGGGCTTTCCTATTAAAAATCTGAGTATTAAGCGCAAATACAACCCTTGGATAGAGCTTCCCTATGTAGAAAGGTGGAGGTTTTCATCCCCAACTCCTTTGTGCACTTTAAGGGTTTTGTCCTCAAGTCACTAATTAAAGCTTGACATACTTGAGCATAAAATTCAAAATCAAATTTTGCATCCTTATCAAATGATCCTTCACTTTCTTTTTATACACCTCCTCAAGGGTGGCGTCCAAGTTGGAGGGAAGGATTTAATTCAAAAAGTGTAACTCTTATAACTTCCACTTAAGTCCTTGGGTTCCCATGACCCTCAAAAAAACACAACTTAGGTGAAAATTAGAGTAACAAAGTACTTTTTACAGTTACTCTTAGAAACCAAGGTGTTTCCCTTTCTTTTTCTCTTTTCCCTTAGCGCTTGGGAAACAAGTGAGGCTAAGGGTCTTCAATCGCTTCATGTCCAAAAGGGGGACATGACACTAATTGAAAGGGTTGTTAAAAAATGTCAAGAAAGGTTGAGGCCTTACTTGACAGTACAGCAAGAAGAAGAAACTTTGGGACAGCCTAGTGCTGTAATTTTTGAGTCTCAAAAATCAGACATTTTGAGACAACAGAGATTCTCTAGTAGAGTTGTGGGCCGCAGAGCTGCAAATGATAGACAATAACGTAGTAGAGCCAAGCATTTGGGAACAGCCTAGCACTGTGATTTATGTCTCAAAAAGAAAGGTTTGAAGCATAGTTGTCAAGAGACGGATACGGGTATGGGGAGACGGGAATGGGTACAGGTACGCCATTTTTTTTTAAATAGGAGATGGGAGTACGGGGAGATGGCAATATATATATATATATATATATATATATATATATATATAAAATAAATAATATCATATATAGTATATACTATGAAATTAAAATTATTTTAAAAATATAAATTTATAAAATTATAACTTACAAGTTAATAGTTATATGTTATAAACTTATAACAATAAAATATATATATATATATATATATAAGTAAAATTATTTTTAAAAATTAAAAATAAATAAATATATAATTATAACTAATAATGAAAAAATATTAAAATTATTAATTAAATAAATATAAATATATATTATATAGTTATAATAATATTCTAATAAATTATAGTTATAAAAATTTTTAAAAAAAAAACATAAAAAAACACAACAATAAATTTAAAATAACAAAGAATAATGGTAAGCACGGCACAACCGCGAATGGTGGTGCCCTGCACGGCCACGAACGGTAGGAAAATTTTGTTTGCGGCCATGCACGGCACCACTGCTCGCGGTCGTGCCAAGCACTGCCAAGTAAAAAAAAAAAAATAGCGTTAAATAAAATGAAAAAAATCGCACCAGTGCATGCAAACGGCGACCTTCCTTGCAAACGAAGACAATATTTTTATGCATTTAGGGTTTATATATTTTGGGTACGCGGAGTTTAGATGTGAGTACGGGCAGGAGACGTGGGAACGGACAAGTAGATGTCTCCAGGCACCGTACCCGTCTCCATACCCATCTTCGTACCCGAGACGCATCCTAGGGGGTGAGAGAAGCATCTCCCTGCAACATTGGTTTGAAGTTGTTAAGGACCTTGAAATTGAGAAAGAAGAACACAAACTCTATGAAGCATAAATATTTCAGAATAATTCTATGGAAAGATATGTTTTAAAAGAGAATGTTGGATTTTGCATTGATTCTAACTATAGTTCATTTTCATTTAATGACTCTGGATTTCTTGAGGGAGATTGGAGGAAATAATTGTTAGTAATAGATGAGAGGGAAGTGCACGTCCTAACAAGGTTGGATAACACAAAAAGGTTTCTTGAAGGACTAATGCAAAATGTGAGGAGGGAACACTTAGAGAAAATTGTCACTATGGCAGATTTACATATAGTTAAGGATGCAATGGAGACAACAAAATCAACATGTTTTCATTTGGTTAAAGACAAGGTTGTGGCTATCAAATTTATAGATGATGCCTTAAATGCATCTAAGGCAATGAAGATCAAGGTTGATGAGCTCACCCTTGAGCTTGAATCAACCAAGAACTCTTTAAAAAATAGCCAAAGGGCACTTCTAGAGGCTAAAATCAGATTGATGCTGCAAAGCAGTACGAGGAGCAAGAGAATGAAGCAAGGGCAAAGGAAATCAAGTAGGTAATTGATGAGCTTGTTAGACTTCAAGAAGATTTTGATTTAGAATGTTTTCCAAAAAATCAAAAGTTGCGAGTGTAGAGTTAGATCAACAAGAAGGTTGGTTTGAACAAAAGGATGGTAATAACTTTCAATTATTTTATAATCCACTTTTTGAGATGGATGTTGAAATAGTTTTAGTTCAAATTTTATAGTGGGCGATGATAATAGAAGGGTGCAACAAAAGCTATCAATATCACCAAAAGACTCGAGGATTGGGAGTTGCAAATTCTCCATATTGATGTGGGATCTAGGTAAAATTTTCAGACCTTAGGAAGAGGCTGCAAATTCTGAGTTGGGCAGCCATTACAGCATGTGCGGATTCACCCCACTCCACGTTTGGTAAATGATGAAAATTCTGGAAATTTGTGGACAATAAGGGGAGTTAATAAGGCTGCAAATTCTGAGTTGGAGCAGCTATGACAGCATGTGGGAATCCATTACCCACCGTGTTTGGTGAGCATAATAAATTCTAGGAATTGTTGGTTAGGACAACGCTTTCATTTGTGGTAGAAACTCAACTCGTTTCATAAATAGAAAATGTTGAAATTTTGGTGAAGACTCAGCTCAATTCATGTATAGAAAATTCTGAATTTTTTGTAAGAACTCAGCTCATTCCATGTACAAAAAATTCTATGTTTGTTATGAAAACTCAGCCTACCTCACGCACAAATAATTCTGAAAATTTCTTAGTGGGGCAGCCACTTTCAAGGAGGGAAACTCAGCCCATTTGTAGCACGGTACGTACCCTTGATTTTGCAAATTCTGTGATAGGGCAGCAGTACATAAACATGAATATTCACTCATTTTTTAATAAGCATGCTTTGGGGAAGGGAATTCTGAATTCCGAAGTAGAAGATTGTGTGGAGGTCACAAACCCTCTCCATTTTGTAAACAGGGAAGGGCAAGCTAAGGGCAGCTCCAAGGATGAAAGAATCCTACATTTGTTATGCACACACATGCCACGTTGGAGGTATGATTGGAATGGATAGCATGAGGGTGAACAATTGGTAAGATTGATACTTCTTTGGGCACCCTAGCAAGGCTGCCAACTCTATGAAGATGTTCACATGGGAATTCGAAAGGTGGGCACTCAAGGGAATCACAGAAAAGGTATGATTTTAATTTTGTTCAAGTTTGTTTGTTTCATACAAAATTGTGAACCCTATCATAGGCTTGAAAGAGGAGCCTTAAGGATCATTGGAAGTCATAATGGGTGCTTTTGTACCACCCTAAAGGAGCACTACTCAGAAATGTGGGTGGAGTCTTGGCCAGAAATGGAGATTCCAGCAAGTAGGAATGGAGGATTCCACCAAGGTAGAAGAATGGCACCTCTCTAAGGTGCATGTATGGTTAAGAATGGCCAAGGGTACCATGGAGGGAAACAATTGTACATCCTTTTACCATGTTGCCCACAACAGTACCAGCTTGGGCTTAAGGGTCATCAAGTCCATGTGGAAGGTATGTTGCAAACGAAAACTTCACAAGGGTGAGTTTTTGTTAAAAATTCTCATGATTAAGGATGATAAGAAGGCTATCAAGCATGATTACAGCCCACTAACCACCGGCGACATGACAGTATATGTTATTTCTTTTGCCAAATTGAAAGATCGCATGTTGATGGGGAAGGAGGAGAGGATTACAGCTATGTTGAGGGAGCTTCCAGCCCAAGAAATATGCAAAATTCTGAGCAAGGAAGCAAGTTTGGAGTGTGTTGGCAGCTATCCCATGATTGGTGATGTGCAACACAAGGGCAGCCCCTTGTTGAGGAGAGAGATAACAATACATTGCTCTCACAACACTTCCAGAACATTTGGACAGCAGTCTTTTCACAGGTACAGCAACGAAGGCCTTCAAAATAAGGCTTTCTTTCCCTGGGAAGTGGCTGGAGACAAGTCTTATGCGAAGCCAAGTCATGGGGCAGCCCCTTAGATGTTGCAATTGCTTGAGGACAAGCAATTTTGGGCAGGGTGGATTGCCATGTCCCCCTTTGCACATAGAACAAGAAAATACCCTTAGCCTTGTTTCTTGGTGTTTCCTTTAAGCTAAAGGAAAAGGGGACTAAAAAGGGAAGCACTAATCTCCTCCTCAAATGGTAAAAAGGTAAGCACTAATCTGAACAAGTTTGAGAGCTTCATTACCTCCACAGGTAATACCTTTGGCACTCTTCGAGACAAATACAAGGATCCACGCACCTGCGACCTTTTGCAATAAAAATCTTGTCACAGGGAAGTTTTTTATTTTTAAGTTTTTAACTTTCTATCTTTTTGTTTAAATTTTAAGTTTTAAATTTAAGTTTTAATTATTTACTTAATATAGGCTACGAATTAATCTTCTTTTGAGCAAAATTGGAGCACATACAGCTTCATCCACTCACAGAAGCACAACAAGTTGGCAACAAAAAAGGCCAAGGAGTTGGTCTATGTACATTCCACATTGTGCCTTCTAACATACAAGAAGGTGAACGACAAGGAAGGGGTGACGAAGCATTGGGATGTAGATCCAGAGGATGTTGACTTGGATGATTCCATTTGCCACCATTTATTACTTTACATGGACACTTCTTTGGTGACACAACGTAGCTAGCAGGAATGGTGGGAGTGCTAGTCCTTGCGGTTCTAATGAACCACATCATGATGTTAAGTTGATGCTCTCAATGAAGAGCAATATGACGATGAATACTAATTTTGATGTAAAAAATAATAATTAATATTTATGATAATCATGACATTTGGCATTCGGTTAGCATTTTTTGGATATTTTGTTTTCTATATGTATAGTATGTGGTTAATGTCACCTAATTCTTTTTATTAGGCTAGAATTTATATATTTTTCATTATATATATACGACTGTACCCAAGGAAAAAAAATTGTCGTATCGAAGAACCCAATTCGTCAAACCCGAACCAGTACCCAAAACGAACTGGCAACGTAGATTTGTTGTCGATTCGAGCTGATAGCAACCACTAATGGAGCTAACTCCATTTTCCTCCCCCAATGGGTAGCTTCATTGAAGCATGTCTTCTTTGATTTAAAGAATAATGGTTCTTTTCCATCACTGCACACCTTGGAAACCTTTGCTCATAAATCACTCCTTTGTCATGGCTCAACAACCATTTTTTTTTTTAATCACGTCCTAGACTATCTCTTATCAATTCTCCAGTACCCATGGGGCTTGAGTGAGGAAGGGGCACCAACTTTAGTTAGGTTTTAAGTGTATTCTAGGCAGCATGAAGCTTACAGGGAGATGCCACAGTTGCCAAGTCTAACGTGTTTGTTATTTTAATTTTTATTTTATTTATTTATTGAGGGAGCAGGGGGTGTAGGGGAAAAGGCAGATGCACAAGGAGGGGTAGGGCAAGGCGAAGGGAGTGGGAGGAACTTTTCTTGTAGATGAACAAAAGTCGTAAACCTAAACTTACAAATTATTATTCAAAGGATTCTTTCTATGGCATTTTGGGTATTTTAAAGGGTTCCTACCATTTCTTTCTAGCCATATTTGCCAAATGTTAAACATCAAGGTTACCGATAATCTTTTTAATATATCCTAGGGGTGCTTACGTGTTCCTCACCTCATCGTATCGGATGAAAACCTAAATTCTATATTCCAAGAGAGGGAAAACCTCAACCTATTGGTTGAGTTCCTTCATGTCTTAGTTGAATGGTTCACTATCACTCACTCTAGAGGCCTTCTCCTTATCGAAAGAGTGTTTCACTACACTCACAGCTCAACCTCCTACTATCAAACAAGTGTCTAAAGGCCCTTCATCAATTGAATGCATAAAATCCCTTGGCCTCGTCAACCTAAAAATCAAGGGGTGCTTAGGCGCCTTCCTTGGGAGAGGGAGAACCTCAACCTACTCGATCTATTGATCATCAATTGAGTTGCTCCTCCTCAATTTGAAGAGGAAGACCCTCAATCTATCGATTGGGTGCCTAAAGGCCCTTGACCTCATGAACTCAATCAAGCGCGTAAAGGTCCTGATTTATCAATCGATTGGTTCACTATTGTAAATAAGTCGAGCAATGAATGACAAGGAACTACTCAACCCAATTCCTTTCTCCTCCAACTCCATCTTCCTCCATTTCTCTTCCTCTTCCAGTTGCATCCCATCCTTCTCTTTCTTTTTCTTCTCCTCCTAATTTTCCTAAGTCAACAAGACACTAATTTTGGTTTACGGCAATGCTCCAAAACCTCACTTATGTCATTCAACAACTTTAAAGTAGAACGTCTCAAACCCTTGCCCAAATTTTTGATCGAGGGCATTGCAAGAAGAGATAATTAATTGTCTCGAAATCCTTCTACTAGTTGAAGCAAATAATTAACTTGATCCTCATTTTTGCCTCAAATTATTTGAAGTTAGAATCTTCTTAAGCCAATTTTTACACTTCCAGAAATGTCTCCACTTCTTATTAGTATCCTCCCATTGCGAAGATGATGATTGGTAGGAAAGCTTGACTGATCAAGATACCCTCAAATCATGTCCCCATCTTAGTCATATTTGACTTGTTTCGTAGGACTGATATTCTATCTTGAAGTTCTTTGTGAATTTGTGCAACTGCCCTCTTATGTTCTTTTTCAAATTGATGCAGTGGTACCAAATTTCATTTGGATATCAAATCGAGAGGAGATTCCTCTTGAAGATAGTATCGCACCCTTATTCTGCCTTGACCTTAAAGTGCTTGTTGTACGTTCTTCCAGCTCGTCAAATTAATTCCATCTATCATACCAGAAATTGGTCAATCTTCCATCATTTACCTGCCAAAATCTTGACCTTGTATGCCTCCATATTTGTGAAACTTTCTAGGTCCATTCTTGTTGGAAAATGGTGCTTCTGTTTCCACATGTGGCGTACTTTTGTCTGATAATTTGACTCCAAGATTAGTTATAGTCTTCAATCTCTATGCTAATTTCCTTGCAAAGGCTTGATTAATCGTACACATGTTTTATTTACTCAACCTTCATGCTTCTTTGGATTTGGTTACATTGTTCCATAAGATAAGGGGTATTTGAATTTGAAATGTCTCCTTTTGTATTCCAAGAGGGACCGGCAACAAAGAGAATATGAAAACCAGCCGAGCCTGGAGCACTAATCTAGAGAGTTGGAATCTTTCGGCTAAAGTGAGCTATCTATTTTCCCATTCATTGAGATTGATCTTAATTTTATTGATCAGTCTTTCTGATAGCCTGTTTCTGATGTACTTGTATGTAGAGAAAATCCTAAAATTTGTGGGGAAAGAGTGCTTCTTTACAATCTTGACACTTGAGGATTTCCTTATTTTTTGCACATTTGTGAATATGAAAAAACCGAGATTTGTTTGAGTTGACCTTAGTGAGTTGCATTTGAAATTCATCCAAGACAGTTAAAAACATGAAAATAAAGCATTCCAGCAACCTAAATGCTCTATTATATCAGCTCATCCACTTCTGTAACACGTATGGCCACTGCAGGGTCCACTTCCATTTCATCTCGTCCACTTCCGTAACATGTATGGCCACTGCAGGGTCAATTTTGATTTTCTCACAAATCGCATGGACCATCCTATCCTATTTCACCATATGGCCTACCATCCCCTTCATTAGACACAACATGTTATCCAACATCACTAAATGCCATACCCTATGGGCCTATTGTTAAATGTCCTTATGAATAGATAAAGCGTTGCTGGAATTGACGAGAACTGTCTTTACCATTATTATATGAGCAACCTTCATCATGTTCATATGGAGCACATATTGTCCTGGATTTTCCATGGCTTCCAACAAAACCCCCTCTATGCTAGCAGGTACCAACCTCAGGGATAATGGTGCCCTAAACAAATTAGTTACCATCCATTTGAGCAGCTCAGGTTCTTTAATTCCTTCCCCCAAAGCCCTCTTCCAAGCATTCATTGCAGCATCTGTTGTTACATGAGGACTCTCATCGACTATTATATTTTCATCCATCAGTTTTTTCAATTTGTTACGTTCAATCAGCCCATAGCAGTTTGAGTGCATGTCCTCCAGAGCAAAAATTTAACAGGTTTTTTGTTTCATCTTGCACCATCCTCCTTGTATTTTCAACAGCTTTATTCTGAGCCAATCTACTGCTCTCCTCCTAACCCTAGAGGACCCACCTTGCTCAAATGGCCCATCACACTCCATAGGGCAGGCCATAGCAAAGAACTGGCTTGAAAGAATTGAAATACAGGGAGAGTTTTCAATATAATAAGTTCCCTAAAGGAGAAAGCAGCTTGAAACAACAGAAACCTTATATTTTTCACTCTCCCACAAGTAAAATTTAAACCTCAGAAAGCAACCAAGAATTTCCTGTTCCAACCCAAATGCAGGCAAACCAACACAGATTGTTTTCCCATATATACACTAGGACTAACTCAGCAGTAGCAGGAAAAGTAAACAGAGAAAACCCAAGAACAAAATCCAGCCCCCTATAGTTTTTGTTCTGTAATTTCACCTCGCAAAAATCCCAATTCCATTCTCTAATCTGAAAGACCTGAAAAACACAGAGACCTTCCTGAATGCTTTTTTCAATTACGAGGCCTAATCTGCAAAGTCTGCCATTGCCACCCATCTGCTCTGTTATATGCTTCATGCATGATAAAATTGGAAGAGAAATGGTGGTGGTAAGGCTTCAAAACCTTAAAGCATGCCTCACATGGCAGATCGTTGAGGTGGCACCCTCCCACGAGGCTATCATTTATGTGATAAGCCTTTTCCATACTATCATGAGACGACAGAGTTTTAAATCACCCCAATACACTTAAGTGTGTATCCCTTTTAATAATTCTATTAAGTAGGGGTCCTTGTGAAAACATCTTTCTACCATTAGCTTGACCTCCTTAGAAATAAAAAAGATGAACCCCTAGACTAGGTAGGTGATCTACTACCTTATTGCCCTCTGATTGTAATTGGATTGGCGACTTTCAATTTACCACTGAGCTTGGTCATGAGGTCAAAACTCAAAAGTACAAAATTTGAACAATATATAAGGTAAATGGAAAATAATCCACTTGTGGTTTGCCACAAAAGGGGTCTCATACACCAATTTCGTGTCTCACTTGGTGGTGACCTAAAATACCATCTTTACCTTTAACATGTCCATATGATTCGAATTTAATATCCTGAGCTAGAGTAAAGCGGTCTTGAATGACACCGTCAATCTGCCAACTGGGCTACTCCCTTTTAATGTCATTTGAATAACCACCTGAGAGTCCCCTTCCACTATCGGATTTGTGCAACCCCTGTCCTTTGCTATCTTCAATTCTCTTCAAATGGCTCTAACTTATACTTGGCTCTTTGACATACAACCTAACGCTTCATAATAGACTAAAATTGCAATTCCTTGGCAATCTCTTAACACTCCTCTAGCTCCTGCTAGGCAAGGGTTGCCTTTTGCGACCCCATCAAAGTTGAGTTTTAATGACTTTCCATCCAGGGCGACCACCTTGTAATGGAAACTTTATTTTTACTTCTACCAATCCCTTAATCAGGAATTTTATCCAGAGCTATTTTCCAATTAGGACAATTTTATGTTCAGTTATACCAGAGAAGTGAAACCAAAACAACCCTGAACCATATATGAACTAGAAAAAGTAACACAATCAGATAAGAAAGGTTAAAGCTGATAAAACACAAGATATGCCCCCAGTAAAAAATTCAGTAATAACAGTTGAAAGAAAAAATAAACATTTTAAATTTTAAACAATCCTTATTTCATACTTTTCAATACTAAATAATGTTCAATTCTCGATTTCCATATTTCTTTAATGTAAATGTTTAACGGTCAAAAGTTCTACACTTGTTCAAAACTGAAGATATAAATACGAATTTTGTTTCTTTCAAACTTTATCCAGTCAGGCACTTACTCTGCAAGTTGTCCGTTCTGGAGGTTTCCTGACTTGTTCTTGAATATAATCATCTTGCAAGTCATACAGCTGAAGAGAGGAGAACTTTTTATGGGGAACAACTCTGAAGGCGCATATATCCTTCCACAAAACCTTCTCGCTATTATAGAGACAAGCTTGCACCATTAGTTAAACCCCAACAAAACTTAATATGAAATTTTGCTTCAACAGCAGCTTTTTTGTCAAAGGTAACTTAAAGTTAAGATGAGAAAACTAGTGTTTGTTTGACGATCTAAATGACCCTGCATATTTGACTTTATTCTAGATACTACAAAAAATTCAAAATTCATAATTAAATAAATGAACAAGAATGTTGCTGAGTCAAGAAATACAAAGTTGAATGGAGCTTACCCTTCTTTTGAATTAGCATTTATAGATTCCCTCAAGGGCTTTGGGATACGAAAATCGACCCTTTGATATCTGCTCAACCAATTGCACAATCAGCCGTGTCTAACTAGCATAAAATTAAAGTTTATTGAGTGTAGATCAGTTTAACCCCTTGAAACTTTTTCAACTTTCAAATTACCCCAATCAATCATGCACATCCAACATAAAACTAGAGATTCATAATAAATAGATATGATTGGCAGTGTACAGTTTCTATATATTTTAATGTTGAGGGTAAAATTGAAGAATGTACCCCTTATTTTGCTACTATTACAACTTGATAGTTTATAAAGGAAAGATCCTTATCCAGGATTTTTGCTCCCACCATTAGACTCTGTAACCACAAGGGTCCACTAAGTCAAATTTAGGAAATTCAGCATATAACTGATATTCTTTATATATGTATGTAAATACTACCCCGTCTCTTTCACTGATAGTCAATGAATTCACATGCCCAAAACAAAAACTTATAGTAACTTTAAAAATTCACCCTTTATACGAGGCATATAACTGCTTTACTGTTTCCCAAAAAATTGAATATAAAACCCCATAAGGAAAGTCAAATCCTCTCTCAAACGTATAAATCTATATTCTATCCAATCCCTACTCAAAAGAAATAACTCAAACTGACATCATGAACTTTATTTTGTGCCACATAACATGTGTTACAACTTCAACAAATAGATGTCAAACAAACAAGGGGGCAATTTCCTACATTTTCAATGTATTAGATACAGTGTTGACCCATTAGAAAAGAAAATATATGTAATAGATAATCTAATGTAACTACGAATGTCCACTAGTGGCCAAAAATGGCAAAAAAAGTAGAATGAGCACCATGTGCAATGAGAGTGCCTACAGCATCTCCATCAAGGAAGAACCAGAAAAAGACAAAAGATATACAAGACTCGCCTGAGCAATATAATGTAACATCAGATACCCCCAAGAGAAGCCCTATGGCAGTAGTAGACAATGAAGATATGCTGAAATCCTGTCATCCAGCCACTCTAGCATTCATGACCAAGATGTTACAAATGATATTACTACTGATATCTGGATGAGGTCTCTAAGGCATATGTTGCTTGATCAATCTCTTAGGTGTACCAACCTTTAGGGGACAACTACCATTCAAACGCCACACACAAGTCAACTTGAACAGAAAGAGATCACCTCCCAACATTGATACACAAAAAAATTGAGAACAGAGTACCAGCTAAGAAACATGGATGCAGGCCAACTTGGAAGAAGGAATCTGCCTGCAAGCATACAGAGATGAACCAACTGCCATGGCTAGGAGTTGTTAGAGTTATAAATCGCCAACTTAAGTTTGCTTTGGCCAAGTTGCATTTTCAGACAATCACAAACCATACCTTACAAAATTTCTTTAGTCATAGTTACATAAGTCTTGGGGACAGGGGATGGGTTTTCCAGGACAGAAAAAATATTTCCCGGATTTTGGGAACAGCTGGGGAATGGCAATTAAAATATTTAATAACATATAAAAATAAATAAAATTTAATTAAACCTTAGTGATCCAACATACAAAGATAATGTCCATTGATGTCATATCTATGTCACTTACAATTAGGAGATCCAATCCAGAGCGCCCAGTATTATCTAAATATTTAAGATACAAAGGCTGAAGACTTGTTCATAGGATTTGGGTAAGGGAATCAGGGACCAAAAACTGGAGGTATGCCCTGACAACGTCACCATACCTTTTGATAAGCAACTCTGTAAGGCTGTGAAAATTTTATTGAATACTCCAGACAAAGCCACGCAGATCCAGAAGGAGCAGCAGAAATATATCAAAAAAGTACAGGGATGATTCTAGTGTGTATATACCATATATAGACATGGTTATTCAGGCTAACTGGTTGAATTTCTATAGGACTGTTTCAATCTTTGGGTAAAGTTCCAGTATCGGCCAAGGTTTATTGCAGGAACAGGTATCTAAGTGGTCAAACAACCTGGAGAAAGGGAAAGACTCCATTCTGAATCTAGCAGCACAACCGTCCTAGAAATTTCTGACAGTTTGGCCATCCTAGAAATTTCCAACAGTTGGCCGTCCTCTACAAAATAAAAGAATAAATAAATTAATGGGGATGTCATGACACGCCCGAAACATCCCCTGAAAAGGGGCACGTTTGGGGGATGCCCCACATTTACTTTGCATTTTTTGCACTATTTTGGATATCCGGGAAAACTCTAGGATGGAGGGAGCACGTCCCTGCATACCCTAATTCCCTCTAATTTTGCAGCAAAAATTGAGGAAGTTGACAGTGTTCATTGGGCAGTTAGGACGCTGATTATAACTAAAATGCATGCTGATTCGATCAAAATCAACCAATGTCATGAGGCTGAAATGGCATGCATAGAGGCAATTGAAGAAATAGCCAAGACTTCAGAAGCATTGACTCTTAATGCAAACAACGATTTATATGAAGGTCAAATCAGAGTAGTGCAACAGAAGCGGAATGGAAAGAACATTCTCTATGAAGAAAAGTTTCCAGGAGAGTTAGAAGTTGCAGAAACAGATTTGGACACAACTAAAAAAATTTTACAGGGAATTAAAGATCAAAAAGCAAAGCAACTTCAGGTGCTCACATTTGGACGGGAATCAGAAAAAATGATTTGGAATCCGGGTATTTGCAAGATGGTTCAGGTATTACTTGAGGACAAGCAATCTTTGGGAAGAGTGGATTGTCATGTCTCCTTTTTCCCATAAAATAAAAAATAATAAAGTTAATATTTTAAGTTGTCTAAGTGAATTACTTTTTATTTTATTAAAAAGTGAAAACTTAATATTAATTTATTAGTATTAAAAATAAAAGAAAAGGAAAAAGTAAAAATAAAAGTGTACTTTATTAAAGTAAAGAAAGAGGCCAACTTGAGAAAAAGGGAAAGAAAAAGTTATAAAAGAGGGTCTTGGGGGTCATTTGGAATCATCTTGTCTATTACATCTATTTTGAGTTTGGGCATTTGCTTCCAACTTCCGTATTTGAGGATGAAAACCCTCCATAGCATTCAAATTTAGAAGACAAAAACCCTCCAAGTTTCTATTGGGGATTAGAGGACGGAAACCCTCCCATCTCATCATTGGTGATTTCATACAAAAATCACATTTGGGTAGACAATCAAGTTATTTTCAGTATTCAAGTTGGCAGGAGGGGTTTGACAATTTCTAGAATAAGGTGAGGCTTCTTGGATCAACCAACCCTTGTTTCCTTTCGTGCAAGGACTGTTGTACAAGAAGCACCACGAAGGAGGCAGATCGTTGCCCCTTGAGCAGCTGTGTACTACCTAGAGACAGATCGCTGCCATTGGGCCAGAAACATAGGTTTTTGGAGGGCTGTTTTGGCAGTCAAAAATAAATTGTTTATTGACTCCGGTAGTTTATTGTTTCAGCACTTGTTTTCCCAGTATTATTTTATGTAATCAGCTGACTGAGATACAAATACAGTTGGGTTTTCAATATTCCATGTTGCATGTGTTATATTAATATTTGAATGTGAATTTCAATATTAATTATAAAATCAGAATTCAGGCAAATTTAATAAGGAGACATTTCATTTTTAGCAATGTTTTACTTTTAATAATAGCCCCAAGGGGTTACTGACAACCACTAGCATAATGGGGGCATAACACTTCTTTCCATACTTCTTCAAAAAAATCACCATTCATGGCATTGTATGGTTATCATCCATCACGTCATCCTTGAAAGTGTAGCCAACAGTTCATGCGGTATAAGATTACATTCAACACCAACAAGAAGTATTTTTTAGTCTCAAAAGGAACCTAGCCAAACCAAAATGACACCACATGGTGGCTAGAACATGAGTGAAAGACATTTTGAAGTAGGCGATTGAGTCTTTTTTAGGATACAGCCGTACAAGCAGATGTCTTAGAAGCAGCAAAAGAAAGATAAAAAATTGTCACCCAAGTTTATGGTCTTTATCAGAGCTTACAGAGGATTGGTAGCATGGTACTCAAATTGAAGTTACCTATCAGCAAATATACATCCAATCTTTCATGTTTCATGTTTGAAGAAAGTAATTGGCAATAAGATTCCAACTCAAACAGAGTTAGCATAACTAGATGAAGAAGGAAGAATCATCTTGGAACCTGAAGTGATTCCCCAAACAAAAATGAAGCAGTTATGCGCTAAGGCGATCCAGAATACCTCATCAAATGGAAAACCTTTCCATCGGAAATGTGACATGGGAAGATGAAACCTTCATGCAGTGCATCCATAGTTGATTAGCATTGAGGAAAACACTTGTTTGAAAAAGGGGGCATACTACGCCTTCAACCTATAGGATCTATTTGGCTTTGTATAGTTGGCTTCTAAGTATAACCTTTGACTTAGTCATTTGATAATTTCTAGATTTCATGATAGTGATATTAATCGGCCTAAATGGGATACGGAGTCCCCATAGCCTAATTATGCTATATATAAGAGATAGTGCTAGAGTATCGGGAATATATAGAGAATTGTGTTCTTATCATAAGGATTGTGGAGGTTGCACCCTCAAAGTAACTCAGTCATATAATCAGTAGTTTGTTGTTTACTTGGCTAAAATTGCACGAATCCGCTCTAATCTGCTCTTATTTGTGAGTTATTATTGTTATTCTATTCATGCTCTATGTTTAATTGTGATCTATTGTTGTGAATCTGCTCTTGCAATATAGTAATTTCATTACACATTATTTGCTCAAATTGCCATTATACAACTGCTGGCATAATTTCCAGCACTTAGATAGCTTTAAAATTATATGTGAAAATCTGTTTTTAAGCAAAGCACTGAAGGAACAACTTAGTTAAATCAGTTCATATCAGTTTTAGCATGTTGATATTCATGTCGGTGAATTAGGAATATGATATATATCCTAATTAAGGATCAGTTCCTGGTCACATGACTATCTATTATCACTCTGGAGTGCACCCTGCTTGAAGATGTGCAAAGCACAACTTCTCTCCAACTGATACAATGGGAACTTCTCAGAGGGTGGGTGCTTCTGTGTTGAGAAGAACCTCCAGAGAGGGCTGGTTCCCTTATGATTTTGCAATTAAATCTGAAACTATGATTTTTGGGGTGAAAAGAGTAAGAGAAAACTTTGAAAGAAAATATAAGGGGGGTGATACACCTGAATTGTTTAGAGCCTCTGAAGTTACTAAAATCAATGCACACATATAACCAAACAGCAATTTATATTGTCCCTAAGCAAAAGTGTTTCAGAGGAAGGGTTGAAAACCTCTTCAAATGACCTGCAAAAGGGTGAGATAGAGAGAGATAGGTGAAGAAAGGACCTGCAAAAGGAGAAAAATTCTCTCTTATACGCTCATGCACAATCAAATACACACTATGCTGCTGTCAAAAATCAGATTCAGAAAAATAAACTCCTTATTGATCATTGGTCTAGCATACAATTTCTTCTTCAACCTTCAGGGCCCCTTCTCTATGGCTCGATTCAGCCAATAAATAAGCTTTGAAAAATAGTCTAAATCAGTCTAAGTGTATTCCAAAAAGGGAAAAGGTCAATCTTGGTTGGTTAACTCAAGATCTCACCTCTTTTACAATGCTTTGAATATTCAATAAAATTATTCCCCTTTACAAAAATCTGCATGCTTCTCCAAACTTTGGCATAGAATATAGATGATGGAGCCAAGTTTGGAAAATGATTCTTAAAATAAACAAAACTCTCCAAGAAAACTCCAAACATGCATGACCAAGATGGCATGGAAGTGGGCAAAGGAACTCAAGTTTGACCAGTCAACTCCTTTGCATGAAATGCCACACCAAAAGCCAGTGGATGAACTCCACACGAACTGCTAGAACGTTTGAAATGTTTGGACGCATGAGAGAAGCATGTGGCACGGTGAAACAGTCAACAACAATTTTGACCAGTCCAATAACACGTTTGCATGGATAAGAATCTATTTTTGACCTTTTCTATTTACGGCTTCTAATTCATGTGCATGTATATTCCTTGTCTTGCTTGCTTGTCGAGCTTTAATATCTCGAACTTCTCTATTTATAACTTTTCTGACTGTGTTTGCTCCTTGCTTATCCGGACAAAAGTCTGTGCCTTTCCTTATTCATTCTCTAGGATTTTCCTGTGCATTTATTTGGCAATTTTCTCCTTGATTTGTTCTTTCGGATATCTTGCTTGGCCCCTTGATTTTTCTACATAGTCAAATCCCTTAAAAAAATTTGGGATTATTTCCTTCGGATTTATTTGCATAGTCAAATTTTCTGGATCTTTTCCCTGTATTGTGCTTTATATCAGACTTATCTGTCTCAGGTTTGACCTAGCAATTTTCCTGTGGATTCATCTTGTCTAAGACTTCCCTGTCTACCTTCGGAAATTCATCATGGTCATCTTTTCCCTGTCGAAATTTTTTGCTGACTAAGGATTTTTTGGCTTACCTTCTTTGGATTTCCTTCGGCCAACTTTCTACCAATTTTCCCAAAGGAATCCTTCGGACAAAAAGTCCAAAGGAATTCCTTCAGACTTTTTGTCCGAAGGAAAATTTCCTTCTTTTTTCTTTGTTTTGCCTTTGTTTATTTGTTCTTTCGGACTTTATTGTAAAATAATTTGCCTGAAAGGTACATACCCTTCGGGCTTTTTGTAAAAGCCCCTTAAAAATCATGAGATGAACATTCCCGAAGGGCAAGTGCCCTTCGGGTTTGTTGCAAACATGCCTTCCTTTCTCGAAGTAAGCCTTCCTGAAGAGCAGGTGCCCTTCGGGACCCCTGTCAATGACCCTTCCGAACTTGAAGTGTACCTTGGATTTTTGAAATTGTCCTCCAAAAGATTAAAAATGACCCTTCGGCCTTAAAAAATGAGCCTTTCTGAAGGGTAGGTGCCCTTTGGAATTCTTTTCAATGACCCTTCCGAAGGGCACATACCCTTCAAAAAAAATAAAATGAACCATTCTTTTGAAAGAGAACCCTGTCAGATATTTTGAAATGGCCTTTGAACTTTTCCCGAAGGGTACCTATCCTTCGGGATTTTTGAAATGATCCCTCCCAAAGGGCACATGCCCTTCAGGGTTTTTGAAAGAGTCTTTTGTCATTTTCCCGCCAAAGAACTGCCCCTTTGAATTCTTTCGGACTTATTGTCCGACACTTTGGATTTTTTGTCTCCTGATTTCCTTCGGACAAAAAGTCCGAAGGAAATCCACTCCTTCCCGAAGGGCACATGGCACTCGGATTTCTTCAAATGGTCATTTCTGAAGGGTGGGTGCCCTTCAGATTTTTAAGTGTCCTATTTCCTTGAGAAATGCCTTCGGGCTATTTGAAAAGTCCTTTGAATAGCCAGGTGACCATTTCCTTTCCTTCGGACAAAAAGTCCGAAGGAAATAAACCTTTGTACATGATCACTAAGACATTCTTTGGGACTCTTTACAAAGTCCTTTGAAAACTCTTTCCCTTCGAGAAAATTGTCTATTTCTTAACCCGAAACAATTCTTGCTTTTGCAAGCAAACCTGTAGGCTTGTAGCTTTATAACTGTATATGATATTTCGAAAAGGAGATATGGCGTTTGAACTTGCTTTAGGTGTCCTGCCCTTGAACGAACTGTATGCTCTATATGGTGGCTGTAGAATTTCAAAGAGAAGACTGTAGGAGACCTTTTCATGCACTTAGAAGCTAGCTTGTTGGTTTGAACATAGATCTCCTTTTGATAATAAGCAATTCTCATTAAAACTTGAAAAAGACCTTTCCTATTTCAACGTATCATTCTTGTGAACAAAATTGATTATCACTGCTGTAGGTCTTCATTATGACTGTATTTGGATACTTGACTGCCTACATACCCCCTTTATTTATGCTTTGATAGTGCTAATTTCACAAGTTGATCAGCTGTAGGGATTTTGACTGTTCTGGGGAAAATTTCGAATAGTAGGGGTAGTAATTTGGCCTTGACAGGCCAAATTACTAACACTGTCACCATAAATTAGATATGTCTTTGCTGGTGCCTTGGTGAGGTTATTTTACTCTGTATTTTATGTTCTCGTGATAGCATTTCTTCTAATTCTTAACACATTAAGTCTCAAGATCCTTTATCTTCTTTAAAACTAATGTTATGGTGAGTAAAAGGCCACAGTGAATCCATGACTGAAGGGACATTGAGGAACCCCAATGGTTGCAGAAGATATTCCAGTAAACTGTCATGCTATGTCAAATAGTACTGAGGCTCTAAAGGGAATTCTCTTCTCAATTTATTCTTGTTTTATATTCCATTTGGTTGGAAATACTAGATTCAATCCTAAAAAAGTTTAATTGACATACTAGATTCATTTCAAAACAAGTTTAATTGGCATACTAGACTCTTCCAAAAGAAGTATAGTTAATTAATATTCAAGGCTTTATTGGTTCTTTTTAAACATATTTCAACTCCACTGCTATGTAGAATCAGATATCACAAAGGAAAGAGTGATAGAGGCTCTTACATGCGTGATTCTGGGTCCTTTCTGGCATCATAACCGTTCCTAATCCAGAGTGTGCGATATGGACCACACCCAAAGTAATATGCTGTTCTAAAAAGAAGCCTGCATGGAAAAAACTAATGTAAGCCCTGAGAAATAGCGTATGTGTTCCAACAGAAAGTTCAACCACAAACCAATACAACCAGAAATTTTAAAGTAAAAAAAACGCTAAATTTTTTTATTTATTCATTTTTAAAATTTAAAGAAAAAGATTTATATTATGGAAAGATCAAAAGATACATATTCTACTGTGCCAGGCCAAGAAGCTATTGGTTCAGGCCTGGGAATTAGACACAGAAGCAAACATAGTCATCACAATCATTGCTAAAAATCTAACACTAAAATTCCATAAATTGTAAAAATCAAATGATTACATTTTGAGTTCCCATTTGTACATCAAGAGTAGAAAAATAGAAAAGATGAGAAATGTGTGATGGAAGAGGTAAATGGAAGACCTTTTCAGATGATCATATGTAATCTTTAGGCCATCATCTGCCAGTCGTTCCTGCAAGGTGCGTTTTGGCCAAATCGGTCGCTCCTCAAAGAGCTTGGATACAGCAGATTGCAAAATCCAGTCATTTGAACCCTTCATAATTTTGTCCTCCCAATTTATCTTTTGTGGAACTTGTGTGACCGTCAAATCAAACAACAGATTAAACTATAGCCTTGATGTATCTTGTTAACCTAAAAAGCTTCCACATATATAGCATATACTCTACAGCTGAAAATAAATAATTAAAAATTGAACTGAAAACTATTCACTTTCTAGACCATCAACCAAGGCCACCCTTGTCAACTATAACTTGGTTTTCACACATCTGCAACCCAGATATTAACTAAACAGGCACTTCTTAATAACTACCTATGTACTTTTACTAGAAATGACCGAAAACAGAAAAGGCAGTACATAACAGTTCTTTGGATATCTTCTATCTTGAAGTCAAGCCCAAAGCATGGAGTTATATCCATCTGCACAAGAGACGAAAATAGAAATGGCTAAGTTTCAATCAAAATTTGAGCCAAACAATTGTTACCAAAATCTATTTGTGTCGGTATGTCTCTAGCAATTTCATTCACTAAGATTTGTGTGTTCCGCTACCAAAGGATAAGTGAAAACACACTTTTCTTCCATAAATATAATTAAACAAGTAAACCTCAAATAACCCACAACAACAGCATTAACAAACATCAAGATGATGATGTAAAAAATTTGCTTCAGTTGTCAAAAGTAGGTGACATTCCCACCTGATTCTCTAACACTTAGGACTTCACATAAGAATGTGTGGTGAGTAATTGACATCTCACAAACACATGCAATAAAGGAATCCTATATGAAAAACATAATCTAATCAAATTAGTTGCAAACAGGCACACTTGAACAATGATTGCAACCAGTAATAATTAACAATTGCAACCTTCATCCTTTAAAAAATTAAGGGAAATAATGGATGGAAACAAGATCTGCTAGGGTTTTCTAAGAAACTTCTTTTGGGTTTTCAATAGCTTGGTGTTTGGCTCGAGAAGATCTGAAAAGCCTTCAGAAAGTGGAATGGGTGGGGGAGGCTCACCCTACCCCGTTAGGTTTTCTTACAGGCAGAAAGTCACAGGGTTAAAACCCACAATATCCAAGAAGGAGGTGGAAGCAGCAATGGAAAAGGTCTATCGAATTACGCTAGAATCTGTGTGGAGTTAGATATCTCGAAGCCACTCCCTAAGAATGACACATTAAAGTGAGGAGAGATAGAGTGGATACAACTGTTGTACTATGAAAGCATTCCTTTCAGATATCAAGGATGCCATGAAACAGCCATTTGGTAAGATAATGCCCTCAAATACAGAAGAGCGTGGAGAGCTCCAAACCAAATGTTGAGGTTAAGGAAACAGAAGATGGTTTTATCAAACCAAAGAAAAAATAGGTCATCAAAAGCAAAGGGAAAAGTGCATGGGAAATGGAAAAGAAGGATGAGATTTTAAGAAAAGAAGGGGAACCATCAAAAGACTTAGAAGAAGAAAGGGTGTAAGAAACCTAAATGAATGATCACAAAAGGCTAGAAGAAAATGACTCCCTAAAGGCAAGATACGGTTTCAAACAGAATCTGGAAAAGCTCATTGAAGATCATGTTTCCCAAGATGCACAAAAAGGAATGAAAGATTCACAAATGCAAATAGAGGAAGGGTCATTCTCAGAACCAGAAGATATCAGCAGTCAAGGTAATGATGATGAATCCTTAAAGGCTCTAAAGGAAACTCCCTTCACTTTTGGGAGAAAAAAATAAGAGGAAGAAGGCCAATGTAGAGAGCAACAAGAAAGGGAGACTCAAAACCTCTAAGAGAATTCAAAAAGAAACAAGAAAAGAGCAGATAGCAAGTAACCAACCTCAGTTAGAGGATATCTTGGTGGGCACCAAGAAAACTTAGTATGTTTAAATGTTAATCATCTCTTGGAATATTAGAGGGCTTAATGCCTAGAACAAGAGAAGGCTTTTAGAAAGGATGATTGTAAACTATAGGCCTGGGATTATTCTGCTCTAGGAAATGAAATTGAACGAAGAGGCTACTCAGCATTGGAAGATGGCCAGATGATTCAAGATGGACATGATAGGGGTGGGAGCCATTGGGACAGCATGAGGTCTCATGACATTGTGGAATCTGGAGGAGATGGAGATAACTTGCCAAACCACCTCTCAGAATTGGATGGAATGTCAAGGGGAAGTATAAATTTTCCATTATCGATTGCTATGGCCCTCAATCTCAAGAGGCCAAGGACAATGCTTGGAATCATATCCTTCCAACTATGGATAACAAAAGACAAAAAATGGATTGTGGGTGGTGATTTCAATGCGAGAATCAATAGTAAGGAAAAGAAAGGTGGGTGATCTATTTCTCAGGGAGATAGTAACTTCATCAAATTCATTGAAGGGGCTGATTTGTGGGATGTGAAAACAAAAAAAAGGCTAGTCCACTTGAAATAACATAAGGCAGGGAAGCAATCTCGGAAAGGGTTGATAGATTTCTAACCTCCTCGTACTAGTGGGATCACAATGGAGTTCTAGAAGCGGAAGTTCTTATAGAGAGCGGCTCAGAGCAATAGCTTATATCCCTCACTTTGATGGTAAACCCAACACCAAAGAACACCAACTTCAAGTTTGAAAAAAATGTGGTTGAAATACCCCAGGTTCGAAGGAATGATAAAGGAAGAATGGGAGAAGCCCACCTCTAGGTACGTAACTAAAATGTTCCTCTTCACTCAAAAGCTCAAAAAACTCAAAGGTAGAATTAAAGTTTGGAAATGGGAAGATGTTCAAACATTTTCAAGCAAAATAAGTATTTGAAATTAGCCATGAATCAAATTCAACACAAAATAGGGGGAAAAGGACTCTTTGATTCTTTGGAAGAGAAGGAGCGAGGGCTGGCAAAGCAGTTGGAAGAGATCTACAAGAAGGAAAAACTTTTTTGGAGATAGAAATTGAGGGACAAATGGATCACGGAGGGAGACAGAAACTCAACTTTTTTCCATATGACTACAAAAACCAGAAGGCAAGCTAATTTCATTGGGAATGTTGAAAATATGAATGAAGAGATAGCAGAGGACCCTCAAAATAATTTTGAGACTCTGATAAGGCACTTCGAGTTATCTCTTTCTGAGGAAGAGGTGGATCGAAGAGAGGCTTGGAATCTTTTCCTCAACAACATCCCCAACTTGATCTTGAAATCTCAAAACAAGAATCTCCAAAGACCCGTTGCTTTTAAGGAAGTTAAAGCAACGCTCTTTGGCCTAGCAAACAATAGAGCTCATGGCCCGGATGGGTTTCTGGCTATGATCTTCCAATATTTTTGTGAGACAATGGGTTCAAAGCTCCTTAGAGTGGTGAAGGAATCCAAGAGCTCATAGTCAATCCTCAGAAGTATGAACACTACCTTTTTAGCTCTCATCCCCAAAAATAAAGAAGCCGGGAAACCTAAAGACTTCAAGCCCATATCACTTTGCAACACGGTCTATAAAGTGATCTCTAAAATCATAGCTAACAAGTTAAAGAAGTTGATGTCCCTGATCATCTCAAAAGAGCAAGGAGACTTTGTTGAAGGCAAACAGATCCTAGATGGTAGTGTCATGGATTATGAACTCACCCACTCTCAGAATAGCAGCAAGTGGAAAGGGCGATTGATAAAATTGGATATTTCAAAAGCTTATGACAAAGACAACTACAATTTCATGAATAAAATTATGGGGAGATTTGGATTTCATGAAGGGTGGAGAAAATGGGTCAAAAGTTGCTATGAGACCACCAAATTCTCGGTACTCATCAATGGTGCCTTGAAGGGGGGTTTTTGGTAGCACAAGAGGGTTGAGACAAGGTAATCCCCTATCTCCCTATCTATTCCTCTTTATGGTGGAAGCTCTAGGCCAATATTCAAAAATATAAAGAATGGCCAAATGATTAAGGGTCTTCAATGTTCTATGAATGGGTAAAGGCATATACATCAACAATTTGTGGATGACACGATGTTGTTTGCCTCCCCCCATCTTCACGAAATAAGGGAAATCAAAGATGCTTTAGAGCTCTATGAAACATCTTTGGGGTAAAAGGTAAACAAAGGGAAATTCAAAATGTTCCTTCTCAATTGCAACCAAATGGAGCAGAATTTTATAAGTAGAAAAATGGGCATCGCAAAAGTAGACTCCTCGAATAACTATTTGGGAAATCCTATGTTCATAGGAACATCTAAGAGACAAATTTCAAACTCTCCTTTGGATAAAATCAGGGCCAAGCTCCCATTGTAGGAAGGTAAAAGGTTGTCGATAGCGAGAAGGATTGTTATTATCAAAGTAGTGCTCAAAGAGATTCCTTACTATTGGATGTCTATTCTTCAAGTTCCTAAAGAAGTCTTAAATAAGATCAACTCCATCTTGAGAAATTTCTTTTGGCAAGGTATACAAAATAAAAAGTTCCCTTTGGTGGCATGGTACAAGGTTTGTACCGCTAAAGAAGATGGAGGGTTTAGTCTTTTAAATCTACAACTGATTAGCAAAGCTGTAATGTCCCCAAATGACACAATTTTTTGAATTCTGAATTTAGTAAAATCAACAAACCCTAGTTGCTGTAATTGCACCTCTAAACTAAAAATTAACTCCAATTCAACTTGAAATAAATGACAAATAAATACCTTGTGATTTTGGCCACCAATGGCTCTTTCCGCAAAGAAAGAAGAGCTTGAAATGAATATTTCAATCCTTCAAACCCTAGCGCCACACTAGCTGAATTGATGTCCTTTTCCACTCAAATCCCTGCTCAAGCTTCCACAGATTGTAAACAAAATCATCCAAAAATCACAACAATCATATCATCCATGAATCATCCACGAATCCCCTTACAGATCTGCCCTCAACAAATATTATTTCCTACGAACAGCTGAAAACTTCAAAAATTCACAACTCCCTCAATACTTGGAATTATAATGCAAATAAGAGCTCAAACTGATCATAAAAATGATGACTATCAAATAAAAATAATTTAAAAAATTTCCTTCTATGGGAAGATCACCGAAACTTGCTCCAAAATTCTGAAAACCTTGGTTTTCAGAATTTACCTCTTCAAACATCAAATCCTCAATCCCAAACAAGTCGCCACACTTGGGAAAATTAATGCAAATAATAATCAAATTTATTAAGCATCAAATGAACCTCAAATAGTCCACCAAACCTTCACGATAGCCTCTCAAAGGAAATCACCCCACTCTAGGGCAAGTAAAAAAACCTCCTTTAGCAAAGGTGGCGTCAAAAGACACCTTTTGTAAAGTAATCAACTCCATCATTACAATTTGGAAATTCTTTTCCTCTTCCTTTCTCAAGGCATGCTATAAGTCTCATTTTTAAGCTCGTGGTTTAGACCTTGGTCCAATTCCAACTCGATTTTTCTTCAATTCCATAAATTTGGTGAGTGATAGTTCTTGAATCTCAACTGGAAAGGCTCTATACTAAGTGTAGCTGGCAGCAATGTCATCAACTATGGAAGGCTGAGTTTCCATCACCGGAATTGTTTCTTCTCTTGGAAGGAAAGTATGTCGGAATGACCTAGATGAAAAATCACTCATGGTCCTCGGTGACTGAATATTATTGTTTGCCTTTGAAGAGCTTCTTTCACCATTCTGATGTTGCATGGTATGGATCAGTCGCGTCATCATAAATCCACTCTCTCTTGCCCTTAGGCAAACTTCTCAAACCTGGCATCATCAAAAAGACTCGCTGCCATTGTATCTTCTCCTAAATCACACGCTAGCAAGATTCAAGTTCTTATACCATCGAAATGTTCCTTTTAGGGCATAATTAGAACAATTTGGGTTTTCCAACAAACCCTAACATAAACACATGCAATATCTGATTTTTTGATTCAAACCTTGAGCAAATAAAATTCAGAATTCTGTGGATGCCAATTTTAGGGCATAAATACAATATTTCATTCACTAAAATACTTGCCAAAAATTATAAATATTATAGCTGAATATAGTACCTTCAAACCTTATTTTTCTGAATTAAATATAGGACTGAAAATTATAAATAAACACCAGCTGAATATAGGAATGTTTAGTTTCCACAAACCCTCAACAAATCTGCCCGCAGTATCAAATGTAATCCTTCCAACAGGGTCACTGCCCTAGGGAAGGTCTCCAATGGTGTTTGTTGCCTTATCAGAGTCTGCAAGTGGTTCACTACCCTAGAAAAGGGCCTCCAATAGCTGTGTCCCACTCATTATGCCCTTCAAATGCTACACTCCACACCCAAACTACCCTAGTAATCTGGGAGTGCCAATTTCTACTCAATGTAACCCTTGAAATAGAGTTACCCCATTGAAGGTTAACGGTTTTTGTCCTTACTTCAGTCTACCAATAAAGGCTTTCGTCTGCAATGGATGCAAGTCAAGCAAACCGTGCTCAAACTTATGATTTCAATTGATAAAAATGATATGATATTCACAAATGAATCTCATCTCCTTTTATTGCCTTTTCCTTCCAAAATCATTCCCAAAAAGGGACTCTCCACTTGGGGAGGGAATTTTAAATAAAAAATCAACTTCCATTATAATTTCACTTAAGGGCTAACTTGCCCGTGACCAAAAAGGTCCCCTCTTTAAGTCAAAAACAAATTAGAATCAAGTTGCCAACATAAGTCACTTTTTGGCAACTAAGACATCATTATTTTACTTAAAGTATTTAAAAATACTTTTTATTTTAATAATAATATTATTATAATCTTGAAAACGGGGACATTACAATTAGTCATATTATTCGGAGTCGTAGTGTGTGCATGAGTTGTACTAACAACTCACTTTTAGATTAGGATGTGTTAGTTAGAGAGATAAGGTGAGACTCATTGGTAGGAGCAATAATATGTATAAGAAGCTCTCTAAATTTGAATAAAATTAACAAATTTGATTTCCCTGATATGGTATCAGAGTATGGCATTCCTCGTGGAAAACTTGAGTTCTAAATTTTTTTTGCTAGGGGCAACTCAGTTTCTTTTTGCCCCAAATAATGGTATCATGTTTTTTGTGATCCATTAGTTTAGAACAGAGTAGTTTTGTAGATGGTGTTAGCATATTCTAATGTATTCAAGCAAATATTAAGGTCTTTTGGGCTTCTGATCTTTGTGCGTTCGGCTGTGCAATTACTCAACTTCGTGCACGATTTTGTTGTTGCTAGTATTTTGAGGTTTCAGCACAGTCAAATTCCACACCTATGTTACATCCATGAGTCTGCCCAAAAAACGCATGTATCATTGACATGAAAGTGTGTACATGTCATATCTTTCATCGTTGACCATGCTTATTCTGATCTTCCACCCCCATCATGTAAATCTTGTTTGCTCTATGTGCACCACAATTCAGTTCATGGGATGGATAGCATATTAGTAGGCTTTGCAGCTATCATACTAATACATCGATAACCTGATCTATGCATATCCACGTCATCTTAACAATCATCGTGCGTGTCTAGTCTCTCGTGTAAAGGACTGTGCATAGATCATTCAAGGTTGGCATATCTTTGGATATTTTGTGCTCTTTGCAAACTACCCACCATGCGTAACTAATTTTCTACGAAACCCATGTTTTGGATTAATGTTATGCTAGGCTCAATCCTTTCATGCATCTACTGGCTATCATCATTCAGACCTCGTCATGATTCATTTATGTCTTTCGTGCTTCGACAAAGTTTGTCAAAACCATGCAAATCCATTAATTCTATCATGCATCAATGATTTTGTCAACCAAATCCACCATCACGTGTACGCAGACTCAACCAAGAGTACCACCATCAATCCATGACAGCAATCCCATGCAAGCCTACTTACGTAAGAATGATATATGTCGAAATAGATTGAAGCTATAAGATATAGGTGTTTGGTGGTTCATTTAGATATTAGGTTTCATAATATTATTTGTTTTTTATTTATTATATAGTTTCAAGATTTATCTTCAATTTGTTGATTAATATTAAAGTGGTCTACAAGTAGAAATTGAAAAGTTCATATTTCAGTACATTTAACAATAACGTTGTCAATTAAGTCTATAGATTTCTTTTGTATAGTTTTGTGTCAATAGTACTTGTTTAATTAATAGTATGTTTGTCAATAAGAGTGTATAATAGGTTGTCAATGAGATGTAAAAGGATTGGTGAAGTGGTTTGGTTGTTCCCAACCCCACCCAAGTTCAAATCTCACAGGGCGTTTATAGGCCGGATGTGGCCGTTTACACAATGATTTCAAAGCGATCATAGTAATAGCCATTTATATTCGTTCTATAGTTTTCTTAGGGACTGGGCCCCCACTTTATGCCCTAGAACCGGTTGTAGCTCTGGTCAAAAGCTAGTATCGAGCCAAAAAAAAAGTTTATAATGGGTCCCTTTTTCAATGTGTCAATTTTATAAATTAGGTCTCTAGTCTAAGTGCCTTGTAAGTTGCCATTAGTCCCAGGGCTGAATAAATCATGTGTGTCTCCTCTTTAAATTGTTAAGTTATACTCTCTATAAGGACGCATTATCAGGGGAACACAACATCCGGTCAAATGTGGCAATCCATTCTAAGGAGAGGGTAAATTTCATAGTTCTCTAAGTCTTGGGGGCGGGGGGACATGGGAACGTGGGGATGGGGTCTCCGAGATAGTAAAAAAATTGTCATATTTTGGGGATGGCAATGGGACGCCTATTTAAATAATATATAAATATTAATATTTATATATTTTAAATATATTCAATAAAATTTAGGCGTTTGAACTTTATTTAATATTTTTTAGGGTACTTTCAAGATTAGGGTTCAATTTTTTTGTGAAAATGATAACTTTTATTGGGGTGGGGGTTTTGTTTTAAAGTAAAAGCATCAAAAATAATTAAAAAAATTGGGGACATCCCATCCAAGTCCCCTAGTCCCCAAAACATTCAAGATGTTCGAGACGTCACCAAAATCTAAGGGGTGCAACACCACGTAACACTGGTAAATTTGCTATTAGATACATGGCATGCAATACTAATCTAGTCGATTGAGCTAAGTCACAAAAGATGCTGGAGGAAACGAAAGGAGGCAAATCAGGGTCTCAAGTTCACCGCTAACTTAGAGGTTGGCAATTTGATATAATGACAAAACGAATACAACCAAAGACTACGTAACCAAAAAAGTTTTTAGTCATCAATGACAATGATGAGTACTCCAGCTGCAGAAAAATCAATAAAAATTGCACCAAAAAAGACTAAATCCAAAAATGGTGTCCAATTAAAATGGGGACCATTTTTGTTGCTCTTGATCAAGTGGCAATGATCAAGCACAATGTCTGAAAACACATTGTTCAGTGAGGTGGACAACATGTCCAATGAAGGCATAGTGAAAACTCAATCCCACTATTTGATTTATACATGCTCAGTAAGGCCCAACCAACAAGAGGAGCACATTTTAAACGAAAGCGGAGGCCCATGCCACATTTACAGTGAGTAGCATGTATGTCCCTACTTGCTTGTTATAAAAGTCAGTATGACCTTAGTTCGACTAATCTCGTTTTGAACCGTGTTTGTCCGTTCACAATTCTAGAGACTAGATAGTGTGTCTCTATCCGCATCTTGTTTGTATGATCTTGGATTAACATGTGTTCCTATCCATGGTCAAAGTGGTAGTGAGGCGGTTCCCATTACAATTGTCATTTGTAAGAACTCAATGTATGTTCTATTGTAATGTCCCCAAATAGGACAATTTTCTAAATTCTAGATTTATTTGGAAACCCTAGCCAAAAATGTAAAATTCTGATTTTTATAACAGCAAACCCTAGCTGCCAAATACTTCCAAAAATAACTCAATTATGTTAAACCCAAAGTAACAAGTTGCTGATCCAAACAAGTAATTGTAGCCCTTCAAAAGAGGAATTAATCCTCCAAACTCTAGGTGCCCCAAACTGAAATATTGAATTGAAAATTGTAATTGTTCTACCATACAACAAACCTCACAAAACCATCAATAAATTGCACAAATATTATTGAATTGAAAGGGGGAATTTTTATGAATTTTCTAAATATATTCAAAGCCAAAAAAACCCCCAAACCAAATAGCTCAAGCTGAAAAATTATAGAAAATATCATAGAATTATTCAAGGCAAGATTGACCCTCAAAACAAGGTCAAAACCCCTCCAAGTCAAGTCGCAATTATGCAAAAATATTAAAATAAAATCATGTCTTTTAGGGCACAAAATAACCCAAAAGCATGAGAATTCATCCACCAAGCAAGTCGCCCACTTCCAAAAGCAAGTCGCCCACCTGAAAATAGCAAAAATTGTGTTTAAAACACCCTTATAAAAATTGATAACTCAATCGCAGCCTCTATGTGAAGCTACCCCAATGAAGAAATGGTTCGCATTCTCTAACTCTTTGCTTGAAGGGTTTCGTCTTCAAATCAAATGGCTTAAGCATTTTCATGCTCAAAAACCAAGATTTCAATATCAAACATAGCATGAACCTCTCCAAATGATTCCTCTTTTGCCTTTTATAGCCTTCCCAAGTGTGGCGCCCAAAAAGGGAATGGAGAGTAACTCAATTATTTAATAGACTATTTCCTTATGATCTTTTTTTTAAATCACTTAAACATCCATGACCCTTGAAGGTCCCCTCTTTAAGTGAAATAAGAAAACATAAAGTAACTTTCAAAAGATATATTTTACATATATTGAATCATAATCACTTAATTCTCTTTCCCTTCTTATTTGTCCCTTAGCCCCTGAGAATTAGTTAAGGCTAAGGATCTTCAATGATGTCTCTATCAAAAGAGGGACATGACAATCCTCCCTGCCAAAATTGTTTGTCCTCAAGCAATAGAAGCAACCAAAGTGTTATCTCCACCATAGGCCTTGTGCAAAACTCAAACCTAGGCGCTTCCCAATGAAGAGAGCCCTCTTGATGAAGCCTTCTACTATTGTAGATGAAGTTTTCTTGTTGTTCATGTAAGCTGGAAATGAAAAAACAGCAGTACCATTTCCTTTTTCCTCTTGCCATTGAGTCCATGTATTTCAAAAATGCCAATAAGATGATGAAAACAAGAAAAACTTCAGAATTGGCATCATAAAGGTGGCTGGAAAAATGCTCTCTAGCAAGGTGATTTTCAAGTATTGGGGCCTTGATTGCCCTTATATCAGCACCTGCACAAGAAGCAAACACATTAGTCCAAAAAAAAGTCTTACATTTCACGTTTGTATCTTTGACAATGCCCTTTTCATGAGGGATGGCTGCAAATTCCCCGTTGCTAGGCATGGTACAGCCCCTAGCATCCTCTTTATCAGCCCTCAAACTGATTTTTCTTTCTAACGACTTGCTGCTCCAAGTGTATTCAGCCTTATGCAACTCATAACCACTCCATGTATCCTTGATTCCACCTCTCAAATTCTCAATTTCGAACCTCCCAAGGGCTGGAAACTCACATGTGGGAGTTGTGACTCCATCCTTGGTCCGCATACTCATTTGGCTTCTCGCCTTAGAGCAAATCAACTCCCTAAGAAACCTGAACCAATTGTTATGTGGGCTGTGTTGGCCTCCAACAGCCCTGCAAATCTTCAAAGGGGCCAACCAATTCATCACCAATTTGACCTCCAACAAACCCTTCACGTCTAGGCCCCATAAGGAAAACATTATGGATCCAATCAATAAGCCAAAGGGATGAGAGTTATCAAAGAAATCAGAACTGAGGAATGTCAAAGAGCTGCCTCTTATATACATGTTCCCTTGCAAGGGACCCAAGGGAAATATGTTACCAAGACAGGCATTCATAATTCTCTTAAGACCTTCCATGTGCCATGCCCTTTCCCGTATATCAAAATAACGACTCCTCAACTAGTAAAAAATAAACAATGCTGAATTCTCTTGCACGCATACCTTGTGTGGAGATGTCATGAAGATGGGGGCCATCTTGCCAAGGTTCCCTTGTGGGCGTCACATGTTCCTTTCTTGGCTGCCTTCTAACAACATTGTCCTTTGGTGCAACCTCCAATTCCTTGAATTGAATGACCAGCTGACCCATGGACTGTCCCAACATACAATTGACGATCCTAGGAATACATGTTGAGTCCAACAAGCATTGGAATTGCATACCTTGGGGAAGCAATGCATCAATTGGATCTTTGACACCAAGGAAAGACCCAAACTTCCTTGTGAATTCAGACTTTATAAGGTGTTGTACATCATTCCTTTTCACCTCATTCCATTCACATATACTCAGCTGAAGTTGCCCATTTGTCCCTTCGCTAACACCAACACCAAGTGTCCACTTGATTTCAGACCTTGGGGTGCATTTATCTAGCTGGGTTAGCACCTTGTCCATCACCTTTCATAATATATACTTAGTTGAGTTGACATAGAAAACTCTGAGTTTTTTAAATACCAAAATTCAGACCTTGAAATGAAATTTTCAGAATGGGTTAGGGGCTGTAAGGTGCTCAAAAAAAGTAGAATTTGACCTCAACCGTCAGCTGATTTGTCCCTCCAAACTCGTCATTCTTGTAACCCACAAGACTCTGAAAAAATTCAGCCAAATCTGATTTTTGTTTGTATCCTTTACATTGGTCTTTTAATATTTAATGCAAATTCCAGATCTGCCCTCATGCCTTAGAAACCAACTCATACAAAAACAAATTTGAAAGTTTTTTACATACCTTAAAAGCCGCTCTATGACCAATTTATTGATTTCTTTGTAAGGGTAATTCTTTTCCATATTTGCTCTACTCATCAAGCCATGTATGTGACCCATTCTATCCATGAGAGTTGGTTGTTCCAACTAAGGAAAAGCAACTTGCCTTGCTGCCCTTATCGGCATTTCTTCATGAATCATGCTCTCCATTCTTTTGGATGTTGCCCCCTTGGATGCCTTATCATGCAACCCATGTAGAATCACTTCTTTCCCCTTCACATCAAACTTGAGTTCCATGGTTTGGTAATTTTGTGTATACTCCCCAAGGGAGTGCAACCATTGTATACCAAGTACTAGGTTGGTCTCCCCAATACCAACCACATAGAAATCATCCTCAAGGAGGTGTGTCCCAATCATGATGCTCAACTTGGGGACTTTAGTGGTACAAGGGATGGTGAAGCCATCTGCCACAGTCACCCAAAAACCATTAAACTCAATAGATTGCAACCCACACAAAGCAACCAATTTCATATCAATGAAATTATGAGTAGCTCCACTATCATTGAGAATGGTGACATCTTTATCTTTCGAATTACCCTTCACATGAAAGGGATAGTATCTAGGAGCCCCTGATAAAGAGGCAAAGGTGCCATCCAAGTCCTCTCCTCCAAGGATCTCCAAGTGTTCTTTTTCATAAGTGGCTACCCCCTCTTCTTTATCCTCATCTTCTTCATCTGAATGCACTTCAATGTGGTGCACTTGATCCTTTCCACGGCAATGGTGACCCAGTGTCGAAGGGTCTTTATAATCAAAGCACAACTTATTCCTTCTCAATCTGGTCCTTGTCTCATAATTCCCTCTTTGCAATTCTCTTGGCTGTCCCAAACCCTGCTGGTTTGGCTTACCAAACTGCCCCAAACCCTGCTGGTTTGGCCTATCAAATTGACCCAAAGGAGCTACTCTTGGTGGTCCAAAAGTGCTGCCCCTTGGCTGCCCCCACTTATTGTCTTTTGGCTGTCCAAAAGGCTTGAAAGAATTAGTTTTTTGTGAATTAAATGGCATAATTTTACCTTGTGGTGCCGAGGACTAAAGATCGAGGGCCTTTTTGAATGGCTCCTTGGAGAAAAAAAGGGTCAAAAGCCTTGACCAAACCCCTAATAGAATCAGCCAAGCCCTCCATGAAAAGAACCACCAACCTTTTTTCTAAAACATTTGTTACCATGACTGAAAACTTCTGAAATTCAGTCACATACTCCTCTATAGCATCATTTTGTTTTAATTGTGCCAACTCTCTAAAATGTAGCTTTGGATCAACCCTATCAAATCTTTCAATAATCCTCTTACTAAATTCTTCATATGATGAAATGAGTCGGTGCCCTTGAGTGACCAAACCGTGATACCACCATTCATAGGCAGCCCTTCCAAGTGCAAGGTAGCAAATGGAATGGCCTCTTTTTCCATTATAGGCTTAAGAGAGGTGTATGTATCCACCTTTTGAATCCAAGCCCTAGTGGAACTCTTGGGGGAACCATCAAATTTTGAAAGTGAGAGTTTTTCCAATGGATGGTAGAGTCCTCCTTGGCTGCCCTTGTGCTTTTGGCCAGCCCTATTGCCACCCATTTGGCCATGCTTCCATGAAGTGAAAGCTAAAAAATTCATTTAATCCCTAAAAAGCGCTGGATATGTCATGTATTCATCATAATCTCAACAAATTGTCCCTCAATGTGGGTTGCACTTCCCCATTTGGAATGATTTCTTCTTCTTTCAAAAAAGTAGGCTGGTTGGGCCTAGGTGTAGCTCCTCCAACCCCTTTAGAAAGCTGATCCATGAAGTTGTGACTTCCAGAAGCACTACCATCCCCATTGGATGGTTTGTCACCTCTCATCTCCTTCATAGTGTGGACAAATTCCGCCATCATAGCAATCATTGTCCCTGGGCCTGTGTGTACCTGTCAAACCTTTGTTTTTCAATGTTTTCTACCTCATCCCTTTGCTAATCCAAGTGAGACATAGTTTCTATTTGTGAAATTTCTTTCACTTTCTTCTTACTCAAGAAATATCTTACCTCTTTGTCACCCTCTTGCATGTATCACCTTGAAAACCCATGGCTAACCAAGATATGGCTCTGATACCATTGTAATGTCCCCAGATAGGACAATTTTCTGAATTATGGATTTATTTGAAAACCCTAGTCAAAAATATAAAATTCTGATTTTTGTAAGAGCAAACCCTAGTTGCCAAATACTTCAAAAAATAGCTCAAAAATATGATAAACCCTAAGCAACAATTAGCTGGTCCAAACAAGCAATTGTAGCCCTTCAAAAGAAGAATTAATCATCCAAACTCTAGGTGCCCCAAACTGAAATATTAAATTGAAAATTGCAATTGTTCTACCATGCAACAAACCTCACAAAACCATCAATAAATTGCACAAATATTATTGAATTGAAAGGCAAAATTTTTATGTATTTTCTGAATGTATTTGAGGCCAAAAAGGCCCCCAAACTAAATTGCCCAAGTTGGAAAATTATAGAAAATATTATAGAATTATTCAAGGCAAATTTGACCCTCAAAACAAGGTCAAACCCCCTCCAGGTCAAGTCACCACTATATAGAAATATTACAATAAAATCAGAATGTCTTTTAAGGCACAAAATCGTCCAAAAACATGAGAATTCATCCACCAAGCAAGTCGTCCACTTCGAAAAGCAAGCCACCCACCTGAAAATAGCAAAAATGATGTTTAGAACACCCTTGTAGAAATTGATAACTCAATGGCAGCCTCTATATGAAGCTAACCCAATGAAGAAAGAGGGTTTGCATCCTCTAACTCTTTGCTTGAAGGGTTTATTCTTCAAAGCAAATGGCTTAAGCATTTTCATGCTCAAAGACCAAGATTTCAATATCAAACATAGCATGAACCTCTCCAAATGATTCATCTTTTGCCTTTTATAACCTTCCCACGTGTGGCGCCCAAAAGGGGAAGGGAGAGTAACTCAAATATTTAAAAGACCCTTTCCTTATGATCCTTTTTTTTAAGTCACTTAAACATCCATGACCCTTTTAGGTTCCGTCTTTAAGTGAAATAAAAAAACATAAAGTAACTTTCAAAAGGTACATTTTACATATATTCAATCAGAATCACTTAAGTCTCTTTCCCTTCTTACTTGTCCCTTAGCCCCCGAGAATTAGTTAAGGCTCAGGGACTTCAATGACATCCCTATCAAAAGAGGGACATGACATCTAGTTTGTACTACCCCTGTTGGATTGACAATATGTTCCCATCCAACATCGTTCACCTCGAACTGTTGTATGTTCCAGTTCTTTTGCAGTACCGCTCCTTTCCATTTGAACTATGTTTGTACTAGGGGGGCATAGTTGGAGATTTACCGTGTTTAAAACAACATAGTCCACTGTTGTATTAATATAAATTAGTAATATTAGTCTAGATTAGTGTTAGTCATATTATTAGGAGTCATAGTGTGTGTGTTAGTTGTAATAACAAGTCAGCTTTGGATTAGGATATGTTGGTTGGAGAAATAAGGTGAGACTCCTCATTAGTAGGAGCAATAATCTGTAAAAGCAGCTCTCTGAGTTTGAATAAAATTAACAGATTTCATTTACCTGATATTCAGTGCATGCACATAAAGAAAGATAAATATCTGTTACCTGTCCAATAGCATTTGGTCAAATAACAGCGTACTGGTAAATTCAAGCAGAACATTCGACAAGTGAACATACCTCCCACTGTTGTTGCATGATTTTTTCTTGTTTCTGCTTTGCTTTTACAATGTTAGAAGGCCTTAGCCTGGACAAAAAATGAAAAGATAATCATAAACTGTCAACTAGCAGCAAAGAATATGAATATGTAATAGTAAGAAAAACAAAAAACAACAAATCCCTGTGATAAAACACATGCATAAATATAACAATAATAGATTTTGTGCTTATCCAAGAACTTACCTAAGGCCTCTCATTTTTTGTTTGATAAGACAGAATGCTTCAATGCAACTCAAATTCAAAAAACTGTCAAATCATAAAGATAACTTATCCCAGGAGTGAAATAAAAACACATGAGAAACAACTATGGCATCCAAATAATTATCCCATGTATGACATCAGACAAGCCATGTTCGAAAAATAATATAAGAGGTTCAATAAATGACGACAATTTTTTTTAAGAAAATATCTCGAAGCATCTAGAACTTCATTCATATAGACTTTCCAATTTAGGGTCAATTAAACATTACAGAGTGAGAATGGGTCGACGTTGACCCGCTCCCCAAAACACAAGCCTTTTATACACAGCCTCCAGAAAAAACAAAAACGTGATTTAATTTTTCAATTTGGAGGTTTTTTGCTACTATGGATAACATTAGTCCTGCTAGACAGCCAATTCCCTTATGCTGACAACACAACCATGTCCACGTAATAGACAGTTACAGTTGAAGTTACCTTCACTGTCAACCAGGTGGAAGAATAACTCTAAACACAATTACACAAATGAATGACATTATAAAAACTTGTGTCCTTACCACCCTTAGCTATTAGTCATGTGACCTTTTGATCTCTAACCTATTTAACTAACTTTATTAATCATAATTGCACCACTTGAACCAGTTATTCCCTTGAATTGGCATTAAGATGGAATGCAAACAATAGAGAGTATAAAGGATCAGATAGCTTTCCACAGATTAGCTTCAACCATTTTTGCAGATCTCGTCTCCAAAAAGGGAAGACTTTCTTGGTAAAGGAAACCCTTTCTTGTGTTTTGAAAACATAAGCATCAAGCTTAAATCTTTTGGGTTATATTCATATTGTAAATTTCTTGTACCTTTTATTTTGCCAGTTTGTGCTAGGAAAAGCCTACATCCCGTTGGACTTACATATTTTAGGCTATCGGAAAATATTTTCAAGTAATTCTGAGAAGTTTCGAAAATGCTGTGGCTTAGCAAATTTTATTTTCCCATGATCTGTCTCAAAGAAAATACAGTTGCATAAATCCTCAATGAAGCAACTTAATTGAAATAATACTAGAAGGCATTAATTGTGTATGAAGAGTTATACAATTTAAGTCCGTCCTGTTTTTCTTGTAGATGGTTAAGGAAATCAAATTATAAGACCATCATTTCTTTCAAGGACAACATTTGTTTTGCATATAGTTCAATTTCTGCTTCATATTGACTTGTGGCACAGTAAATGTTACATACATACATACACACATGCATAAACACAGCAATAGACACAGGCATTTGAGCTAATGCTCCACTTTTGAAAGTGTCTTCATCTTTGTATACCTTCGGCTTCGACAAAGGAGCTCATTTGAATCGTATAGCAGATTGCTCCATGTTCCAATACTTATTCTTCTACATTTTCTTCCGTGGACACCTTGGGTTTCTGTTTTGGTGTCAATCTGTTTTGTTTACAACTATGGGTCTCATTCTGGGTATGGTTATATAAGTTACCCAGAAACATAAACAGGTGCGGGTGTGGGTGCGTGAAAAAGTAAGTTTCCAGGAACCCCTGGAAACGAAACAGTGTGGAAATGTCTATATAAAAATATTCTAAAAATAGAAATATATAAATATAAACAAAAGTACACGTAATATCCATGTTTTGTCCACAAGAGATCCAAAATCACACAAAAACAAAAATACATTGCTTGTCATCAAGAAGTACCAAAATATTGGCAAGGGCAGCTGCAAAAGCATCTGAGTTGGGATGCTCTGGCCAGATATCCCAAAGCTTGGTTGAGACTTCTTTGTAGTCATCGCTCAAATTGGAATGCACATACACTAATTCCTCTACCTTAGGGTTAGGGGGTTAGGCGTGGGGTTAGTTTTTATTTTGGTTTAGTCTTTTAAGTTAAGGGACATGAACCCCACCCAGGATTCATTCCATAAACGGCTTGGCAATGCTAGGTTATTCCCAGAAGTGGTCCAGAAACGCAAGTGTTTTGTCCCAACCAAGCATTTCTCCTATGGATTCAGGATCATTTTTAATACAGGAAACATTTTAGGGGAGAAACATGCTCAGGGGCAGGCATTTCCTACAAAGTAGATTAGTACAGATACTTGTCTACCTCTACTATCTGCTCTTCTAAGGGACAACAGCATCTTCTTCCTTTTGGATACTTATCGTACGTATTGGCCCTTTCTTGAGGTCTTGTATACGCATTAAGAGCAAATTCTTGATCATGGGAACTTCTTCCTAAAGGGTTCCTTGAACGCTTATGCCAGGTCTTTCACATTATCATTAACAATTATAGTGCCACTGCCAACATCATCCAAATATCATTGGGCTTCTTTTATTTCATCTCTACACACTGGAGTCCAATGCTTTGTGATGTGTTGGGAGGAATGATAACAAAATATTCCTCAATAATAAATTATTAGTTATATGAGGATATGCAGAAAAGTTTGTGGCAATAACCCTTCTTCTCACACATTAGTAGAGATATTGTCAACATTACATGCCTTCAATTTTATTTGGGGAATTTCGTTAAAGATCATTGGGATAATCCTACATTGCAGGGGTACGCCCTCCCCCCCGGCGCCTCCTGTTCAGAGACGCCTCCAGCACAAGGACGTCCCAGGTACTCCTGGAAGCGTCCCAGAGGCATCCGTGGACGTACCAAAAACGTCCGGCACGACCACGGACGCCTCCAGGAGTACCCGGGAAGTCTCCAGGCATGCCCGAAGGATTCCAGCAGAAAAATGGCAAAATTTTTTTAAAAAAAACCTCAGAAAATCCTTAAAAAAAACCCTAGAAACTAAGCAACCCTAAATATAAACCCAGTCCGAACCCAACAGTATTGAAATAAAATAAACATTTAAGTATAAGTTTAAGTTATATTTTATTTATATACTTTCAGGATGTTTGAGAGGGGTTTCGGACCGCTAGGAGCTATAATGCAAATTCTAGGTTTTGGAGGATCCTATCATATTTCAGAGTTAGTCAGATTCCAGGGTTTCAGGGTTTCAAACTTAGCCATATTTTCGGGTTTCAAGATTTCAAGGAGACATCATAGGAGGTATGAAGGCTGCATGAAGGGATGTATGCGTGATAGAATAGTATGAGAATATCTCTCGCAAAGTGCCACAAGCCGATCCCACCCCATTCCCTGTGGACCCCTTAAGGCATGCACTCGTGAGATTCAATGCACCGATGAGCCCTTGTGAGAGAAAGTGTCAGTAAATGATAAAGTTGAAAAACAATGGTAGTGGCATTCATGATTTTGTGGACAATCGAGATGATTTATTCTAGATTTGAATGTACATATTGTCTTTGAAGTAATGAATGAATGAATATTATATATTTTTAAGTGTTTTATCATTTATAGACAAATATTTTCACACTATGTAGTTTCAAGTGTTTTACTAAAAAAATGAGTAATATACAATATACACACACACAGACGTATCCAAATCAAGGTTTTTGAAAAATGACGTACCCGAGACGTCCCCGTATCCGTACCCGTACCCATACCCAAACAACATAGGGATAATCAAAAAACATTATTCTTTGTATCACCAATTGTAACTATAAGTATCCATCAGTCATTTATTAAATAACTAGCTTTCATTTGTTCTAATACTTAACCATTTCATTATTTCTTCTTATTTGCATATCTTTACTTCAGGTGAGTACATTAAAGCATTAAAATAATAGCTATATTGAATATGGTAGTAAGTTACTGTTTGACAAAAGGCAATCATGTGATACAAACAAAAGAAGTTGAAAAGAGTAAAGGAAATACGTAAGTTAAAAGTCATAAGTTTAACTAAGCAAAAAAATGTCTACCCTGAATATTGATCTAAATTGAGCATGCTCATACATCCAACACCATTGCAAAATCTAAGAACCTTTGAACTTACACTAATTGTTCAGGCATGTCCTTCAAGGAAAAAAGTGGTGGTACAAGCATCATCAGGTCGTCTTGCTCTATGTCCATAAGAGTGCCTTTCTCTAAGACACAAATTTGCAAACAAAGACACACAGTTAATCTATCTGCTCTATCCTAAAACTAGGATTTTATAGATAATGAATGAACAATTGGAAGTATATATCAAGTGGTATGAAATAGACCTACTGCATGACTATAACTGAATTGTACTACCACTTATTCAGCTTTCCTAAACCAATTAGGAATCTAGAAATCTTACCAAAACCTGGATCAATGAGCCCCTTTTTCTTGTTTCTAGAAGCCTCAGCATGAACAGCCAGTACATATTGATAGTCTACCATGCCTGCATTAGTAACGGAATCCATAAAATTAGGGTCTTTTCAGTACTCTCATCTCAAAGATACTAAAAAATGGCTACATTGCAAATTCATAATATTCATGAATACAACTCAAATTCTTAACAAGTTTGTTAACAGGATAGGATAGATAAAATTTGTGAGATAAAGAAACTCTGTACTCCCACCATCAAAACTATATGCATGATCTACTCTTGAAACTATATCGGCTCTTAGCTCCTCATTTGATGACTTCTGTGCTTGTGAACTATACATTTCCTCGTTATCTGAGGTATCCTGTCCCTTCAAACTCCCTGGAACAAAATTTTCTGATCCAGGAATCTGCATATCAAGATCTCTATCAATAGACTGCAAGGAAGTTTCATTCCTCTCAGAAGGTAAGATGGCTTGAGAAATAGAGCTCTGTCCATCTTGTGTAGTTTTTCTTCTAATACGCAGCAAAAGACAATTACTTTGGCGGAGCTCCCCGAATGCAGGATGAGAATAAGGATCTTCTGGACGGAACCTAAGCTCAATATAATTGGTATCTGAAGATCGTGCCTGCATTACAAGAGCCTTCCCGTGAGATCAAAAACAACATAACCCAGCTCAAGGACCAAACAAGTCATCAAGAGCTTCGCAACAAAATTCTGACTAGGAATCATGAACAAGAATTTATCATTGATAAATTAAATTAAATAAAATAAACAAATTTCAAACTCACAATAAATGAGATTTTAAATATAAGCAACAAATTCCATGTTCCTTTATTGCACCATGTATTATATGCAATAATCCAGTAAGCAATCAGACTAAGATTGTCTTTAGGAATTTTGGCACAGCCATTAGATTTTTTATTGCATCTCTGTTCGCTGCTAAGAAAAAGCCTCACTTGCATATCAGGGAAACTGTGAAAACCATAACATTCTGTGCAGTATCTGCAGATTCTACCAGAGTATCTTCCATGGGAGCTTAAGAAATCAGCTAGCCAGCTAATTAACAATTTTGCTACATTGTTTTAAAGGTCTCCTGTAAGTATCATTATTACCAAGTCATGCCAAGCTCATAAAGGCATCAGAATTGCAAAGTTGTGCCAAGCTCCTGTGACTACAATCGAAAAAATAAAATAGAGTAGCTTACAAGCTAAAGCTACCATTTCACATCAAAATGCACACTCTCCATGTAAGCTTCTTAGCAAAAGCGTTAATCGATGCAGTCGTGGTTAGAGAGCTCAATGAAGAACTGCCTTGGACCGCGACTGCATCATCTGGTATCAGGGCTTAGGTTACAGCTCTGGGAAAGGAGGAAAAGAAGTTCAACTCGGTGGATAATGAGCTGCGTAGGATTGCGACTGAGGAACGCAGCAGCGAGCAGCTGTGGAGAGATGCAGGTTGTAGAATAACCTGCATAGTGGCTGAGTTGTGGAAGTAAAACGTCAGAGGAGCGCATAGAAGTAGGAGTTGCTAAGGTGAAGCACCAACAGATCATCGACAGGAGGGAGTCAGATTGCAAAAGAGAGAAGTGGTGAAGCACTAACAGGAGGTAGTCAGAGCGCAGAAAAGAGAAGAGGTGGAGCGCCGACAGATTGTTGACCATTAGGCAGTCAGTGCGCAGGGAAGAACACATCTTCCAACCAGAGCGTGTCCGCAGATGCGTATAGAGAGAACACAAAGAATATGGCTCAACAGAAAGCCAAGGTGAGATGTGACCCAGAGTTGCAGATTTCGAGGATGATTGAGGAGATGATGTTGAGAGTGCATGCGTTGCAGAAAAGGACAGTGCAGGAGGAAAAGAGGACTGTTGGGACAAAGAATCCCATGAAGAAAGGAGAACCCTGTAGAGGGAAGAAATACACTAAGGTTTTAGGGCACACTGAAATTTTAGCCTAAAGCTGAGGCACCTGTGTTTTCAAAAAAAGAAGACCAAGAAAATTTGATGAAATGGGTGTTGGATTTGGAGCATTGTTTTGCATGGTATTGAAGATCCTAAGAAAGTAGAGATTGTGTAGAAGTGACTGTGCGATAGCACAATGAAGGGCTAGAGAGATCTCCAGAAAAGGAGGATATGGAAAGGCAAGAAGAAGGTCAAGTGTTGGGACCAGTTGGTTTTCAAGCTGCAAAGTCAAGTAGTGTGCCCACAGGATCAACCTGAGTGGTTGAAAAGACTTGAAGTCTTGAGGCGCAGAAGTGCAGAAGGGAAGGTTGCATTGGGAGGCAATGCACGGGAAGAGTCATCATTTGAGCGGTGCCAATATGTTATGTGGAACAGCAAGAAGGAAGGGGATTGTGTGCAATCCTTAAATGAATAGATCCTCACAGTGGATTTGGAGGATGTGGTAGTTCTCGAGTTGGAAGGAGGAGCTCTAGAGCATTTTTGGCAAGAGAAGATTTCCCTGGAGGAAGCACAAGGTGATGGAGCAGAGACGGGTGCCGAAGAAAAGGAGGAAGTGTGTCCTTCTGCAAAACCAAGGTCGTTGCACGCAGCAGGCACGAGAGTGTAGTGCATTTGTTTGAAGACATGACAGAAGAAGAGGAGTTGGAGCAAGTGCCAATGGATGAAGAGGTGAACAATAGTGAAAATAGCATTGCGCCAATGGAAAGGGAAGGCAAGGAAAAGAGAGTTGTGTAGGAGAAATGTGAAAGCAACAGCAATGCGGAGGAAAAGTGCCCTTTGAGAGGCACAAAGTTGAAGGGATGAAGGCACACAAGTTTGTTTGTGTGAGGCATGTGCTTAATGCCTAAAGGAAGAATGATGAAGAGAAGTCCCCCTATAGCCAAAGAGTTTTACTAGAGACAACAATATATTGTGCCAAACTGAAGATAAGCACAAACAAAGAGGAGATGGAGTAACAATGGAGGAGACCAGCTTAATGAGACAGGTTAGTTTTGAGCAAAAGGAAGGACGCGCATAGAGAATGTTGTGATGGTGCACGCGAAGGTATGTGCAGATGGGCCCATGGGGAACTTTGCAATGGAACACATTGAGACAAGCAAGGTGATGCATAGGAAGATAGTAATAATGTGCGGGAAGAAGAGCTCCTTCTAAGGGAGGACAAGAGTACAAAAGAAGAGCAGAGGCAAATAAGAAGTCTTAGTTCCTGTGGGATAGAGGTTTATTGCGTAGAAGCAACAATAGAAGAGATGCAAGCGTAAGTCCAAATGACACCTTTGGTCATGGACAAAGGAAGGAAAGCATAGAAGGGAGAAGAGCATGTGGGAAAGACTCTATAGAAGGCATCTGAGGATGAGCAAGAAGTTGTACGTGTAGGAGCAGCCTACACCAGTGTAGAGAAAAGGACTCTTAGGAGTCACGAAGGAGAAGGGGGCGCAGGTGTCTTTGTGCACAACATACTAAATATGTTGAGGAGAAAAGGTGAAGCAAGGGGTCAACCTGAAGCTAATAAGGAGAGCGCAATATTAATTGCGCACAACATGTGGAAGTTGTTGGAAGAAGGTAGAAGAGCGGATAGCGATCAGCCTAAAGCTAATGGGAGGAGAATGGGTAGAGGAATGAACAAGGAAAAGCAGCTGTGATGTTAATATAAAAGCAGCTGTGATGTTAATATCAGCCGAAAGTGCAAAGTTGAGTGCGCAATGGCAAAAGAGTGGATTAAAGCGAAGAAGAGCAAGGGCAACGGGAGTACCACGCAGAATTGCCTAGCCAGAGGCATGAGGAAGATGGAGGAAGTTCACAGTATAGCTGCACAAAGACATCTTGTGGAAGGCATAAGGGGGGGACGGAGCACAAGTATATCTACTAGCCACAGGCGAAAGGATTGAGGAAACAAGAAGGAAGACAATGCGCATAGTAGGTGAAAGGTAGTTATAAGCACACAGACAATGGGAAGAAGCAAGGACAATTACAGACCTTTGGTAGAGGCAGACAAACAAAGGTGGGTGCAGACCCACACAAGCGAAGAAGAGAAAGGAGGAACAAGAGAAGGTGTGCACAGGGGGTGAGTTGTATGGTGTGCACGAGCGCATGAGAAGAGAAAGTGAATGAGACACTTGGTGGAGGTGGACGGAAATAAGTGGGCGCAGACCCACAAGAGTGGGGAGGAGAAGCTAGGCGGAGGATGGTTTATGGCTGGGAATAAAGGAAGGAAGCTAAAATCAAGCCTGCTTAGGTACCATACTAGGTGGAAGGGAACACGGTTGCCTTGACAGCCAACCAAAAGAGTGGTTCTAACACTCATACCCTACTTGTAAGCAAAAGCTTATATTTTAATTACCTAGGATGTCTGATGCAAGAGCATCCCAGGCAAATCAGCAATCTTGCATCACCAAGGATGGCTAAGTCTAGTTTTGCAAATATTCCAACTTGCGAGGCACAAGCACACAAATTTTAGGGCATGATCTTTTGTCGAGCGTCAAGGTTGGAAGGTTTTGGGGTTACGTAGGTTGCATGGTGCAATAGTTTTGAGCTCTCCAAGAGTTGCACAAAGGAAATGTAGCATGGTGTTGCATAGATACAGTAGAATAAGGGCTTACAAAGTTTTGGCGAAAGCATGGAGCATGCATAAAAGAAGGTAGCGCTGAAGTCCCGAAGCAAGACGAGGCTTGCATGGCAATGTGCAGAACGATAGACCTGCAACGAATGACAAGTGCATACGTGCAAGAATGGATTAGCGCAAAAGGATTGATCGCAAGGGTTATGATGCACGAAGAAGTAAAGAGGCAGCGAGCAGTTTTCTAAGGGCCCGGAAGTTGGATGTTTTTTTTGGTTTGCAAAGGATCGCAAGGTTCGCAGAAGCAAACGAATTTGGGGCGCAAGCATAGTTAATAACAACTTCCAATGTCTGAACAAGGTTCGTGCACAACGCTCAATACACAACTAGAAAGGGGCATGCAAGGATAATTTCTCTTGCACATAACATGGGCATAGTCGTGCAAACAATCAATGCACAGAAAAAAAAAAAAAAAGGATGTCACAAGGGGAACTATGTGCGTAGGCATAGAAGCACATAAGGAAATTTGGTATGCAAAACCTTGGGCACAAAATAGGGCAGAGTACTATAAGAAATGCAGCTTCAATGCAAGCTTACAACCAACCCACGTAGACCTACATCTAGCTACCTAGACTTTCAGCTAGTTGTGTAAAGGGCAAGTAAGCGCGTAAGGTAGGAGTTGGCGAAACAAATGGACACAGATCTGCCTTGACAGGCAGTTGAGATTTAGTGAAGGATCTTCATAGGGAGCTATACTTCTAGAGTAGGCCTACTGTACAACTCTGGCGTGTGATACATAGCAATTCATTGAATGAAGTTGTCGGCTTATGTGTGGAAGTCATGAGAGGAGCATCAAGAAGCTCAACTACTATTTAAAGGGTTGCAAGGCCAACATTTGAAGAGGGAATATAGAGAGCTCCTGAGGAGGAGATTCTATCGGATTGCAGATATAGAAGAAGAGGGTAAGAAAAGCGCTGTGGCCTTGAGTAGTGTATGGAAATCTAACAGTCTCCATAGTTGTAACCTAAAGCTTGGTTGCTGCAGCTTGAGACCAACCGTAGCCTGTAGTTAATGCCCTGGAAGTAACATTGTAACCTGTTTTTGAGATTAATATAAGAAATATGATTTCTATGTTTTCAGACTTGTTTGTGCGGGAGAGTTGAGTGTGTTAATTGGTTGCATGGTCCAAGGCAGTTCTTCATTGAACTCCCTAAACACGATTGCATCATTATCCAGATTTGAAAAGATCCTTCCAAGCTGCATATACATCAAAGAAGTTGAACAAGAAGAATATAACCCCCTAAATGTCTTTAAAGAGAGGACAATGAGGCTGAGAAACAGAGAAATAAAAGAATCTCATTAACTGCACAAACTAACTAGTTAAAGAAGCTAAAAGAGAATCTGCAGCCTCCAAAAGAAGATTAGGACTGATTGAGGGCAATTAATCTCTCCATGAGAAGACAGATGTCACAGCATGAGATAACATACCAACAATAAGTAAAGAAGTAGCTGCATGAATACATAAATGCATGGAAGAAATCCTAATCATCAAGAAGAAAGAATATTAAACCCTAACCATGAAGACAGCCATCGCCAAGGTAATGGTACGTCAGCCAGAGAATCCAGTAGGTAGCATATGAAAGAACAAGACAGGCTAACCCATAGGAAGGAGGTATCTTCCAAATCAGTATCAAAATGGAGAATTCCTAGGCAGACCTAAGAATGGAAAATTCACAATTGATGGCATGTATAAATGCAACCCTATGGGGCATTTTTTGCATTCATCAAAACTTATTTCCTTCTCAAGAAATGTTGCATTATACAATAGATATATGGCAAATTGGAATAATTTTTTTGCGTTTATGTATCAACCGTCATCATCTTGTTTGAACTATTGTTATAGTGTCTCACTATACCAAGGGTCTACCTCCTATGCAATGCATTTAATGCATATACAAACTAATTCATGATGTTGTTTATGTGATAATCTTGTTGTGAAAATGCTATATCAGTTTCATAATACAAGTATATGAATGCATAAGCTTAAGATGTATGGTCTACAACGATAGATAAGCTCTATGTTAGTAATGCCCTATGTTACTATTAAATGAACTAGTGAGCCTGATTCAAAACTAGGCAGTGGAAATAGCTATCGGATGGCACCTATCAAGGATTGCTACGATAGTTTTGTTAACAGCTGTACTCATAGTCTCACCCATAGTCACCGCATTCAAATTCGTATTCAAATTCGCCGAGCAAAAAATTCGAAAAAAAAGGTAACTAAGAAATTTGAGATAAAATTCGTGATTAAATTCCACTAATAGAAATATACTTATTTTTTAAAATATAGCAACCCACCATTAAAAAAATATCACATTTCATATAAATAAACATGTCAAAATAACTTTCAAGTTTCCACCAAGTATCTCATTAAAGTTATTAATGTTTTGTTCAAAACGATTTAATGATAATCTGCTTTCCTAAATTCCACATTGACTCAAAACAAAAGCATAAAAGGAAAATCAGGCTCCGGTTTTTCATCTCATTTTCAAATAGAACAAAATCTGTCCAAAATTTTAGACTCCAAAATTTATCCTAAATTGATTGAAATAAACAAACTATGAAAAGTATGTTTGATACTGAATACTAAATTTAATCACGATTTTGAATGAATTTGAACGAATTGAATGAATTTGATCAAATTTGAACGAATTTCAAAAAAAATCTTGTCATTTGGCAAATTTAATACTTATTCATCATTTCCCCTCTGTGGTGAATGAGTATGTGCATGCCAACCATAGTTACCAGGTTCAGAAATCCGAATGGGTTCGGGAAGCCAAAAAAATGCAGAAATGCGGAATTCTAAAAAAAGTTTGAAAAAAAATCCGGTAAAATCCAGTTCGAAAAATATATGTATGTATGTATGTATATATGTAAAATATTTTAATCTACTAAGGAATGAATCTATATTTAACACTTGCAAAATTGAGAAATGCATGAGTTTCAAACTTGAATTACATTAAAAAATCGCTAAATGTCCATAGTTTAGAGCCTAAGCTCAAAATTGATACAAAGCTTATGTTTCAAACATTTTCAACATCAAACCCTACTTCAAAATCAAAACTAGCATTAGCATTAGCACCAGCACCATCAGCAAATCCTCTAACAAGATCATCAACACTATCAATATTTTCTTCAACACCTTCGAAGGATGGTTCTACTTCTCCAAGATGAAGATTGTCATCTTCTTTTGCAAAATTGTGCTCAAGCAATCTTAAATTGCTATGAACAAATACAAGATCTGAGAGCTTTTTGGCTCCTAGTCGGTTTCTCTTATTAGTATGGATTAAATAATGCATACTCCAATTTATTTCGCATGTAGAAGCATTGGCACACTGACTGTGGACACGCACGACAAACTTTTGTAACTCTAGAGTAGAAGAACCATACGTTTGCCACCATAAATAGGGATCCATACTAACAATGTCTTCTTGTGCTTCCTTGAGGGAAAACAAGTCTTTTTGGTTCTTAAATGTAGTTAGTTGCCTTCTCACCTTAGCCTTCTCATTTTCATCTTGAACCAACCTATCTATTGTTGTCAATACACCATTCTTTACCTCCTCATCTGCATCATGATCCACCTCTATCAACTTTGAATTCAAATAGCAACCTATTGCATGGATAAGTCGAAGTAAAATGTTCCATCGGATGTCCACAATGTCCCAAATACATTGAATTTCATCACCTTCACCTGCCAATACTTTTTTGATTTGTTCTTTTGCTTGCTTCATGCCCTCATACACAAAACTAATACAAGGGTTCATGCCATCAGCCAATCTCAACAATTGGACTAGAGGCTCCAAAACCTTTAGGGTCTTCTCGGCACCTTCCCAAAATGAACTACCCAAGATAATTCTCTCAATGTCTTTTGCAACACTTTCCTTAGAAAGCTTAGATTGTGCCCATTCTTCACTAACTACAACTCTTCTCAATGTTGTCATCTCCTCCACCTACCTTTGCAAAGTGTTAAAATTAGATGCAAATCTTGTTTCAACTAGAGAGAGAAATTCACGCTTTGCAAATGAACGATACAAGCTCAACGTCAAGCGGTGATTAAGTATACACTTTGAAATTTGTTTTCCTTCTCTAACAACATTATTTACCCACTCCAACTGTGCAAGATCTTCAAGCAAAAGATCTAAAACATGAGTTGCACATGGAGTCCAAAACAAATAAGGAAACCTACCCATTAGAAGTTCCCCTGCTGCTTTACAATTTGTTGTATTATCTGCAATAACTTCGACAACATATTCCTCTCCAATCTCCAAAATAGCAGATTCAATGCATTTGAAAATGAAATCTGCATTCTTCACATCATTGCTTGTATCAACTGATTTCAATTTAAATGCATTCTCTATAATAACTTGGACGACATATTCCTCTCCAATCTCCAGAATAGCAGATTCAATGCATTTGAAAATAAAAGTTGCAATCTTCACATTATTGCGTGTATCAACTAATTTGATAAACATAAAACCTTTAAGACATTGAGTCAATATATTGAGGAGGGGTCTCCGCTTTGTGTCAGATCACCCGTCACTTATTACAATGCAGCCTGATTTTTTGCATTGTCTTTTCATTTAATCTAGTTCACTAGATATAGATTTCACCTCCTCTTCTAGTAGAACAACTCTTAGGCTTTCAAAAGATGGCATTGTGTACCATTTCCCAAAATTGGAGATCCCCTCTACCATTGCTTTCATATGTGGATTTAAAACAACATTGAAGGGGATGGCATTTACATAAAAAAACCAAGCCACCAATCTGTCTACCTCATGTTTTTCCTACGGCTTCCACATAGCTTTCAAAGAAGACTGGGATTGGGACATTTGATGTGCACTTTCGCTAGCTTAGGTAAACGCTAGGGAATATGTTGAACTAGAAAATGAGCCAAACTGTGTCAGACTGCTTTGAATTTTGGCCTTCTTTGAAGATTCATACGCTAATGCAATTGTCTTTATTTCATATTTACTTCGAATTTGACTCACAAATGTTGCATACATGGGGTTCTGCGACGCTATTAAAAAAATATTCATTTGGGCCTCTAATATAATGGTTCCGAACCCTTGTAGTCCTTGTGATATTTAAGTCACAAAGAGTGCATTGTAGGTTTTTGAGATCCACATCTCGCTAAATAATATATTTCTTAAAGCAGTTGACTTGCCATGATGATAAGTCATCCTTTGCAGCTTACCCTGCAAAAGTTTTATAAACATTTTTTATTACATATTTGAAAAACTGTAAATTTTTTATTTTAAATTTAACTAAATGGTGTATATAAAATAAAATTATAAAACTATAAAATATATATATATCAAAATAATATTAAATTTAATTTTAAATGACCTATAAAAAATAAAATGACGTAACTTTAAAAAATAAAATATATCAAAAAATTATTATTTCTAATATAAATAAAATCTAAATGTATTTATATTTAATGTTTATTTTAAATATTTATATTTATTTCTAAATTTAAATTTTATTTTAATTTTATGCAAATAATGTTTATAAATTAAAATAATTCAAATTGTTAATAGATTTAATTTCATTTTATAATTATAATATTTATATTAAATATTTTTATTTTTTTATATTTTTTTTAAATATAAATTTATTTTAAATATTTTTATTTTTTTATATTTGTTTTTAAATATAAATTTTATTTTAATTTTACATAAATGTATTATTTAATATTTGATATTATATTACAGGTTGTTGCTTCGGTAAAAAGCTTCGTATCTATCTAATAAAAATATTTGATATTATATTTATATTTATTTTTTTTAATAAATATTTATTTACTAAATAATTAAAAAAAACAATTATAAATTTATATATTTATAATTGTTAAAATTTATAAATATATATATATATATAATAAAATTATTATATTTAATATTTGATATTATATTTATAAACTATTAATATATTTATGATATTAAATATTAAATTTATATTCATTTTTTTATATTTTTTGTTAAATTTAAATTTTATTATATATTTTTTTTTTAAATATTTATTAACTATATGATAGAAAAAACAACTATAAAAGAAAAATATAAATGTAATATTAAATATAAATGATTTTATTATGTATTTGTTTTTTTTTTAATAAACATTTATTAACTATATAATAAAACAAAAACAATTATAAAGCTATATAATAATACAACTATAAAATAATTCATTTACGTAAAATTAAAATTAAATGTAGGTTTAAAAACAGAGAAATAAAAATAAAAACATATAAAATATATCAAATTATATATTATAAAGTTAAACCTAAGTTACTAACCAAAGAAAAAAAATGCAAAACGAGGAACCTACCTGTTTCCTGCGTTGCCCTCGACCACCACTCTGTTCCCTGCGTTGCCCTCGACCACCACTCTGTTCCCTGCATCGTCGCCAATCGCATCGCTACCAGTCATTGTGCCTTGGCCCTTCACACAGTCATAGTGCTTTCACAATGCACACAGTGGTCGTGCCTTCACACTCGCAGTCGTCTACAAATTACTCACTGCTCAGTCGCCGCCAGAATACTCATTTGCCCCCAGATTACTCAGATGATTCGATTCGCATTGTGTTTCACGTATGCTTACTCACAGCGTATAAATAAAGTTTGTTTAGGGTTCTTGTGCTATCGACAGTGATTTTTAGGGTTCACGTGCTAAACGGCAAGCGCTTTTTAGGGTTTTTGGTTTTTTTAATGTTTTAAATTTTTAATAATAAAAATTTGCCCGAACCCGAACGCGTTAATCCGGAAGCCGGAAAAATTTCGTATTTTTCCGCATTTGGCCGAGATGCGGCCAAACCTGGTAACTATGATGCCAACCTCCAACTTCTTGGTGCACGTCTACATTACAAACAGTGTTTTGCCTAAGTGCGGCAAACATGTTGTGCGTGGAGAATTCTTGGGCCAGAGTTGGCACCCATTTATCCTTAGAAAAGTTGATGCGGAGGCATCCAAGGCCTATCTACAATAGAAAGGAAGATAGGAATTTTATGGTCCTTGACAAAGGACCCAATCATCTATAGTAAAAGGGAGTTGGAAAATTTAATGAGAACAACAATTGCTATCTCCAAAAAGTCCAATTTGTTTATGACTTGTGTACAAAAAGACTGCAAAACATTAATGAGTGTTTTTGCTTATTTCTAGCTGTAAGTCGTATATTAAAAAGGTGGGACCAGGATTCAGTAGGCAGCAGAAAATAGCAGGATAGAGAGTAGGATGGCTGTGACAGAAGGGTTGTTTAAGATAGTAGCAGATATGTGTTATTTTCAGTCTGTGTAAAAATCAGATACAGCAATCAAATAGTTATTATTTGCTGTTCCAAATTGCAAGTGTATTTTGTTAATGTGCTTGTATGTAGATTCTAGGACTTTCAGGTCTGCTGCCCCATCATTTTGGTACCAGAGCAGGTGAAATCCTGCAGAAAGTTTGTGTTGCAGTTAATAAAGTGACAATATGCCTCCAAGAAGTGGAGCCATGGCAAATATTCTGAGAGATGCAAGCCTGAAAATAAAGGTTGGAGGAAGTTGCAGCAGAGAGGCCTGGGAGGAGGAGTGAGTCTGATGAAGAGCTTGAAGAAGAAGAGAAGGAGCAGGTAGAGGAAGGAGAATATCCTTAGTGGGCATTATAAATTGTTTGAGATCTTTAAAAGAAACTAATAGTTCAGTCAACATGGAGATGCCTTATTATAATGGTAGTTTGTAGGCTGAAGAGTTAATGGATTGGATCTATGAAGTGAAGAGATACTTTGAATGGAAACAGAGTTGATACAAAAAGAGTAAAATTTGCAGGCACCTACAAGGACATGCTCCCAAGTGGTGGGATCACTTGCAAATGAATATGGTTGGAAAAGGGAAGAAAGCCATAAGGACTTGGAATAAAATGGTATCCAAGTTAAGAGGAAAGTTTCTTCTTGTGGATTACAAACAAGAGCTTTTTAAGCAATTTCATGGATTGAAACAAAGGGAAAAATCAGTCTATTCAAAAGAATTATATAAGATCTCTATTAGAGCTAGGATTAATGAAGATGAAGAGCGACATGTTGCTAGATATGTTGGAGGTTTGAGAATCTCCATTCAAGTTGAGATCAGTATGCATAAATTAGGTTCAGTAGAAGAAGTTTTTCAGTTAGCACTAAAGGGTGCGGAGAAATTGGCCAGAAATCAGACCAAACAACCCTTTGCAAGAAGAGGAACACCCACAAGATAGGGGTAGAGGAGCATTCTCCTTTCCAAGAGGTGAAGTTCAGAAAGAAGAGGGAGCTAGCTACTCTAGAATCAATGAATTCCCAAAAGGAAGAGGTAGAGGAATCTATCGGCAGGCAAGACCATTTTTCCCACAGCCAAGAGTTGGTTAGCATCAACAAAGAGGGAGGAATTTTGGTGAAAGAAGGGCTTATGATATTCCAAGGATGCCTCTTAATTGTTTCAGATATGGAGAAGAGAGGCATATAGCATTTCAATGCCATCACTGGGACCAAAAGATAGAGGATTTGAACCAAGGGCTAGTATGGTTGAAGGGGCCAATATTTTAGAAGCAGGAACATCCTTAGCAGCTCCATAAATTGGAGGAATTTTGATAATGAAGAGGACTTTGATGACTTCCATCAATGAAGGACAACAACAAAATTCAAAGATGCAACAGAAAAACTCATCGCCAGTAGGTGAAGCTGATAATTGGCTACAAAGGAATATCTTCCGGACAAAGTGCAAGGGTAGAGGTAAGTGTTGTAATTTAATTGTCGACAACAGGAGTACTGAAAATATGGTTTCTGAAATAATGGTTTAAAAGTAGAATTAGTTTGTAACAAGTATCCAAGTCCATACAAGTTATCTTGGTTCCAAAAAGGTCATAAAATTATGGTAGACAAAAAGTGTTTGGTCTCTTTTCAGATCGGTCCTTATAAAGTGATGCAAGAGCATACCTGAGAACAATCTTGCATCACCAAAAAACAACTAAGTCTAGTTTTGCGAATAACGTTCCAACTTGGGCACATGCCACACAAACACACAGTTGTTGATCACAAGTGGGTGCATGAGTCTAAACACACGAAAGGACAAAAAACAGTTGCACAAAATTTGGATGAAGTTTTGGTTTGCAATGGGTTTCTTTTGACGAAGTTTTGTTTTGTGCCATTACATAACATTTGATTTGTGCGCACCATAGTTCAAAATCTTGTTCTCGACGATTTCTCAGGATGGCAAAATTTGAACCGGATCTCAGATCTCAAGAATTTCTCGGCAACTTTATCGCTACTTTAAAAAATATATAAATTCATAAAATAAACTTAAATTAAATGTAAAACATTGTTAAATAACATGCGATTAATTTTGATTATTGGCCTTTATTTTTTACCTTCAACATGAAGATCAAACTATGGATAATATGGTCTTGCACAAAAATGTGTGCAAATCACTGCAAATTGCAATTTTTTTCCTTTGGTCATGCCCTACTGATCTTTGCAAAAATTTCCTATGGTGATCACCACCTTAGCGACTGGAAAATCGTGATAGTTTGCAAAATCCATGTGCTAGTCTGTAGTCACATCTTTGGTCTGCAACCTTCTAGTCTACAAATTCATCTTGCAAACTCATCTTCTGGTCTACGTTGGTGGAAATCGCAAATCACAAATTGTTCAAGTCTACAATCAATTCTTACTCATACATTTCTTGTGTTCTTCTACGTCTGGTCTGTAGTCTGCAAATCCTTCATTGACTACATTCGTCGCGTTTCTCCTTCAAATCGCAATCTAGACTACAAAACGTCCTCCTTCGCTCCATTCTTCTCCTTACAACTTGTCACAATCGTTGTTAACATGTCTGCAAATCACGTAATCGCAATAAACACCATGTCTGCTCTTTCTCGTGCCCTAGAGTCGACTTTGTCTCTACATTGCAACTTTCCAATGCTGAGATGATAGCTATTTCTCGATGATTTTTGCTGAGTAATCGCCGATATTACTCGACGAAAATCATCGAGAAATCAAGGTTTCTTGTCTCGCGAGAAATGGAATGATTTCTCGGCTGGCAGTCATCGCGAGAAATGGCGAGAAACAAGGAGAAACAGCCGAGATTTGGAAAAGACCATATTATCCATAATTTGATCTTCGTGTTGAAGGTCAAAAAAATGGCCAATTATCAAAATTAATCGCATGTTATTTAACAATGTTTTACATTTAATTTAAGTTTATTTTATGAATTTATATGTTTTTAAAAGTAGCGATAAAGTTGCCAAGAAATTGCCGAGATCCGAGATCCGATTCAAATTTTGCTCTTTCAAGAAATCGTCGGGAATGAGATTTAGATCTATGAGGCAAGCCACCTGTCATGTCCCCTTTTTGGACATGACACTATTGAAGACCTTTAGCCTTGCCTAGTTTCCCAAGGGCTAAGGGAAAAAGAGAAAAAGAAGGGAAACATTTGGTTTATGAAGAATACTTGTAAAAGCACCTTATTGTTATAATTTCACTTAAGATGGGGCCTTTATAAGGGTCATGAGTATTAATCCACTTAAGTGAATTAAAAAAAATGTTATTTTTATAATTTGAAAAAAAAAAGTCAACAAAAAGTATTTCCCCCCAAATTGGGTGCTTCACTTGAGAAGTATAAAAGCATTTGAGGGTTCTTGTTGAAGGGCATCATGGATCATGATTTGAATTTACAAGTTTTGAGCACAAAAAAACTTGAGCTTTGGACTTGAGGACAAAAACCTTCAAGCAAAAAGATTGCGGACGAAAAACCTCATTCTTCTATGGGACAACATCTCGGAGCTGCCATTGATCATCAAATTTTAGAAAAGACAAAAAAAGAAGGGTTTCCAAGTGGGGCGAATAGCTTGAAATGTTGGCAAAGTGTTCTAGGAGGGTGACGACTTGCTTGTGGAGGTTGGCGACTTGATTTGGAGGGGTTTGGCTAGTGTTTGAGGGCCATTTCTTGCCCTAATAATATTATGCAATTTTTATATAATATTTTCAGGCAATTTGGAAAAATGACCTAACTGAGGGTTTGAGGTCAAATATTGATTCTAAAAATATTCTAAATTTTTTTATATTATTATAAATATTTGTTGTGGTAAATTATGCTTGTTTGTGAAGGAAAAACATCATAAAAGGGTATTTGATTGCAACTGTATTTTTCTATTATTTTTGAAGACCTATTGAAGGTGAAATACTATAGAAATTGTCATCAAAAGAGCTGCCATATATCATATTAATTTTTTGAACCTAGATGCCTAGGGTTTGAAGGGCTAATTTGAATTTTTGAAGGATTAATCTTTGATGAAAGGGTTCATATTTGGTTTGAAGGGCTTAACATATTTTTATGCTAATTTTGGAGTATATTTGCAACTAGGGTTTGTTGGTTGTTGTACAAATCAGATTTTCTTTTTTTGTTGGGGTTTCACATAAAAATCAGATTTCAGAAAATATCCCTAATTTGGGGACATTACACAACCCTTAGGGCCATGTGTTGGCTAGTGAGAGCTTGCATGAATCTCTTTTGATAGGTGGCACTCGGAGGAGCCTTTATAAAGGCATGTTGGGCAAGGCATTAAAAAAGTTAGGCCATTTTGAAGAGAAAGTTCAGTTGAGAGGGAAATAGAGAGCTCATAGGTAGAAAGCCATTGTAGCCTTGAGTGTGAATGGAAGTCAAGGAGACTCCATTGTTGTAGAGAGAGAGGGGGGGTGCAGGGGAGCTTGCATTTGCAGCTTGAGATCCAAGCATAGCTTGTAACTAATAGTGCATTGGAAGAAAATCTATATAACCTTTGTTTTACATTAACATAAGAATTGAACCTTGTTTTTTCAGATTTGTTTGTGTTTATCTAGCTATTGTGTTAAGGCTTTCCTTGATAGGAAACCATGTGCCTGTTGTTGCACCATTTGTGGTATCAGAGCAAGATTTTGAACCTTGTGGAGTGTGGAGAGTGAGGCTGCCTACATAGGATTGCGAGCTAAGATCTTAGAGTAAGACGATTTGCACCCAAAGAATAGAGATGCTGCCCAGAAGAGTTGTTGGTAGAGGAGGCGTCGAAGCAGCCATCATGAATAGAAGACTTAATGAAGTCTTAGACATTTTGCACGTTGTGCAAATGCGAATGGATGCTGTGGAGGAAGACAAAAGGCGAATTTTGGCACTGAGAGATGATCAAAACGACACTCAAACATAAATAAATTTTCAGATTGGGATGCCTAGGGTTTGAAGGTAATTTCATATTTTGGGAGGGCAAATTTAATGTCCCCAAATTGGGACAAATGACCAAAACAAGGGTTTTCCACAAATCCTAACAATTCTGAAAATGCGCAACATTCAGCACAAGAAGTAATATGAAAATCAATGCCATAATTATGGAAATGAATGCCAAAAAAAATTGTTTGCTGCCCTAACCCTAGTGCCTAGGGGTTTTATCATAGAATGACTTTGAACCAACCAAAATACATGAAACCACTTTTAGATTTTTGCAAATAATTCTCTCAATCAAATTTCATAAAAGAAATGAAATTCCGAATTCAAAATAAATTAATTTTTCCAAAATTTGTTGACTATGAAGAAATTCAATATCTCCCTCAAAACAGAAGATCTCCAACTAAATAATAGCTCAAATTGAAGCTAAAAATATGAGCTTTCAAACGAAATACAAATCAGATTTTCTGTTGGGTGGAAGTCACCCGAAACCGAGTCCAAACCCTAAAAGTATGTAGTCAATGCCCTAGATGACAATATAGAAATGCTCACAAAGTTCAGAATTTAATGTACCACAATTGGCATCAAAATGACCTAAAATCAATGTGATAAACATTAGAAAAATATAATAATAATTTCAGAATTATTATTATTAAATTAGGGCATACTTTGGCCACTCAAAAAGCCTTACAATCCTTCCAAACCCAATCACCCAATTTGGAATAAATCAACAATAAATCAATATTAATATCCAAACCTAGGAGAGGGTTTCCTTGTAGAGCAGCCCTCAAAGAGGGGTCTTCAAACCTCCATGCAATTCACCACCCAAAGGATTGTAATGTTCCCCTTTGAGCTAGTCCTTGGATGGGACCCTTAACTCGAGTGTTCCCTAAAGTCAAGGATTTAAAGGCAAAAGAGGGGAACATTAATAAGTTCCAAAGGTTATTTTGATAAAACACTTTATTATCTAAAGTTTGGGCCTTTTTAAGGACCATTGTAAAAGTGCTTTTATAAGGAAGCTTGTTGTATATCTTTTTATTAAAAATAAAAGTAACCCTTCCTCTCTATTTTGGGCACCACAATTGGAGAAAGAATATATAAAGAAGATAAGCTCTTTCGAAAAAGGCGTGTTGAATATTGATTTTGAGAAATTGAATCAAGTATGTTAAGCTTGGTTTCCACCTCTTGAAAACGAAAACCTTCAAAAAGTGTCATAGGTTTAGGGATGAAAACCTCCATTCCTTCCACTTGGGCAACTCTACATCAAGGATTGTAAATGAGCGTTAAATTGCATGTTTTCATGCAAGTGGATCACTCAAAGGTATTTTTAGACACCACCTCATTAAGAAAATATTGCTACTTCTATCGAAAATAGGGTTTTGTTAATTTCACAAGTTTGAAGAGGAGTGAATCATCTTGGGAGATTGTTCGTGTTGCGGAATACCTCCCCAAGGGGTGGCGACTTGCCTAAGAGCTAGGTGAACCACTTGGAGGGATCTTTTGAGGCCAAAAGGAGTTGTTCGTGTTTTCGTGATATTTTCCAGCTAGGGCGATTGGTTTGGAGATTGGATTTCAAGGATTCAAAGTGCTAGCCGTATATAAAATATTACTAATATTTTATACTATCTTTTTGCTTGGGCGACTTGCCCTATGAGACATTGGGAGGCCATTCTAAAGGATTTTGGGTGAGTTGAACTTTCCGAAATTTATTCCTTATTTTTTTGAGTAGGACGAATCAATTGGGAAGAAGTGAGCACATCGGAGGGTTTTTAGACTCCATTCGGCAAGGTACTTGTGGTTCTCTATTTTCTGAATTTTTGTGACAAATTATCATAGGGTTTTGAAAGGAATTAGGAAGGAAAATACTAAGATTTCATCCTAAAAATTCTACTATTATTTTGTGTGTGGGGCGATTCACTTGAGCATTTTCTCAGTTTTCTAAGGTGTTAATAGGCCCTAAAGGGTACACAAATAATATTAGAATTATTTGGTTATTTTCAGCATAATTTTCAAAGTCCCTTGACATCTTTTGTGAACTGAATTCAAAGGAGAAATCTGATTTGACACAGTAATTTCCTGCACTTGGACGAATTGTTTTGAAGGGTTTTTGGAGGCTTTGAGAAGGCTAAACTTAGAAATATTTTAGATTAAAATATTTCTATATTTTATCATTTTTTTGGTAAGTTTTTGCAAGGGTTTGAGGGTTGATCTTGCAAAGAAAATGCAGCTGAACTTTTAGGAGGAAAAATCAGATTTTTGACAAAAGTGTTTCCCAAGGTACATGCATCATTTCTCACACATACAAAGGTATTTATCACAACAGTAAATTGAGGGTTTATGCATTACATATTTGTGGATTTGAGGTGAAAAATTCAGTGGTTATATGCTTTATATGCTTTGGAATTAATTGTGCAACATTGGCACCTAGAGTTTGTTATAATATGGGGTTTGAGCATCTATATGTCAGCAAGGGTTTGTTGATTTTAATTTTCAGAATTCAGTGTGTTTGGAGTTGATTAAGGGTTTTGTTAGAAAACCCTCTTTTATCATCATTGTCCCAATTTGGGGACATTACAAGGGTGACCTCCAAACACATCAAGCAACCCTTAGAAACAAGTCGCCTAGCATTCACAATCTAAAATTCCCGGTTGAAGCACAATTTTGCAGCTCTTAATGTAGAGCCACTCACATAGAAGAAATGAAGGTTTTCGTCGTCGCACCTTATTCACACTTTGAGGGTTTCCGTCCTCAAAATGCTTTGGCCAAGCTTGACATACTTGACATAGATTCAGTATTCAAAACATAGCATATCAAAATTGGATCCCTTGCTTGCAATAAATACCCTTCCAAATGGGGCGAACCATGTGAGGGAGTCCAATGCATGAATTAAAAATCATTTCCGACCTTTAATTCCTCTTTTCCACTTTTGGATTTCACCCAAAGGGTGGCATTCCAATTTGGAACAACTCAAAGGGCGACAAAGTCACAATTCATTCTCCAATTATTAAATTAATTTGCCTTAATAAATAATAGTAATTAAAATTACTTTTGGAGCAAATATCTAATAATTAATTAATTAAATTGCTCTATTTGCAAGAGTGATAAAAATCACTTTTTAAGTAATTAATTAATTGAAAATACTTTCCAATTTTTTACCTAAATTACTTTAATTTTTGGAGTGGTAAAAAACCATTTTTTGTGTAATTTAAATAATTAATCATGATAGTTCCATTATTCTAATGATCAATTAAAATTGTCTTAAGATAACAAACGATTAAAATCACTATTCGGGCAACTCTAATTAATTATTAAAATAAATTTTTCCAATTACCCATCCTTAGCCTACGAGGAAAATTAGGCTCAAGGTCTTCAACCTGTTTTCCTTTATTTTGAAAAATGGGGCATTACAACAAAACTAGTTTGTTGAAATCCCCATCTGATGCATTGGGTTTAGCCTATTTTTATGCTAATTTTGAAGGGTTAATTTCATCTAAGGCTTGTTGTTGGAAAAATTAGAAAATTAATTTTCTTCTAAAGTTTGTAGTAAAATTTCAGAATTCAGAAAATATTCTATTTTGGGATATTTCAGTGGTATCAGAGCCATATCTTGACTAGCCATGGGTTTCCGAAGTAATTCATGCACAAGGGTGACAAAGAACTAAGGTATTACCTTAAAAGCAAGAAGGTTGAGAAAAATCAGCAAGAAGAATCAATGCCTCACTTGGATCAGCCAAGGGATGAGACTGAAAATAGAGAAGAGCAAAGGTTTGATAAGCACACACAGGGTCACGAACAAATGATAGAAATGATGGCAGAATTTGTCCACACTATGAAGGAAATGAAAGGTGACAAACCATCCAATGGGGATGGTAGTACTTATGGAAGTCACAACCTCATGGATCAGCCCCCTAAAGGGAATGGAGGAGCCACACATAGAGCTAACCAACCTATTTTTTTGCAATAAATTGCCATTCCAGAAAGAGAAGAGCAACCCACCTTGAGAGATAGCTTATTGAAGGATTATGATGAGTACATGACTTATCCTGCTCCTTTTATAGATCAAATGGATTTTTCTACATTCACATCTTGGAAGCATGGGCAATATGGTGGCAATAGGGCTGGCCAAAGGCATAAGGGCAGCCAAGGAGGACTTCATCATGCCTTGGGAAAGCTTTCACTTTTCAATTTTGATGGTTCATCCAAGAGCTCGTCTAGGGCTTGGATTCAGAAAGTAGACACTTTTCACTTAAGCCTATGATAGAAAAAGAGGCTATTCAGTTTGCCACCTTGCATTTAGAAGGGGTTGCTCATGAATGGTGGTATCATGGGTTGATCACCCAAGGACATGAACTCATTCAATCTTATGAGGAATTCATTAAAAGGATCATTGAGAGGTTTAAAAGAGTTGATCCGAAATTACACTTCAGAGAATTGGCTCAATTGAGGCAAAAGGGCACAGTAGAGGAGTATGTGACAAAAATTCAGAGACTCGGTCATGGTAACAGATGTTTCAAAGAGGAGATTGATAGTTTTGTTCATGGAAGATTTCGCTGATTCCATTCGGAGTTTGGTCAAGGCTTTTGACCCACCTTCTCTTCAAGGAGCCATTCAAAAGGCCCTTGATCTTAAGTCTTCAACACCCCAAGGTAAAATTCTACCTTTTGTTCAACAAAAAAATAACTCTTTTGGACCTTTTGGACAGCAAAGAGACAATAAAAGGGGGCAGCCAAGGGGCAGCTCTTTTGGGCCACAAAAACCAGCTCCTTTGGGGCAGCTTGATAGGCCAAATCAGCAAGGTTTGGGGCAGTTTGGTAAGCCAAACTGACAGGGTTTGGAACAGCAAAGGGAGTTGCCGAGATGGAACAATGAGACAAGGAATGAGCTAAGGAGGGAAAAACTTTGTGTTGATTGTAGAGACCCTTGGACACCGGGTCATCATTTCTATGGGAAGGGGCAAGTGCACTACATTGAGGTGCATTCGGATGGAGAAGAAAAGGAAGGGACAGCCACCTACGAGGAAGAGCATTTGGAAATCCTTGGAGGAGAGAACATGAGTGGCACCTTTGCTTCATTATCGGGGACTCCTAGATACTACCCATTTCATGTGAAGGGAAAATTGAAAGGTAAGGATGTTACAATTCTCATTGATAGTGAGGCCACCCACAATTTCATTGATAAGATCTTGATTGTTGCATGTAGGCTTCAACCTATTGAATTCAAAGGTTTCCGTGTGACTATGGCAGTTGCCTTCACCATCCCTTGCACCACCAAGGTTCCCAAGCTTAGCATCATGTTGAAGACACACTCCATTGAGGATGACTTTGATGTGGTTGGCATTAAAGAAACCAACCTTGTCCTAGGCATCCAATGGTTGCACTCACTTGGAGAGTACACACAAAATTACCAAACTATGGAGCTTAAATTCGAAATGAATGGAAAAAAAATGATCTTGTGTGGTTTGAGTGATAAGGTACCATTGGAGGTGACATCAAAGGCCATGGAAGGAGTCTTCCCTAAGAAGAATTTGGTAGGGGCAACAAGAAAGAATGTTCCTTCTAATATGGAACATCCAATAAGGTATGCAAAAGAACATTTATTTCCTTTTTTTTTGGGCTTAATAAATTCTAGAAATGAAGATGCTAAGCAAGCCCATGGAGAAAGATTTTCAGTTTGCAAGAAAGGAAAGTAGGTCTGAATTTTGCATTGTGAAAAGACCTAAGGTATACTAAGAAAAATCAAAACTTTGTTGCTCAAAAAAATCAGAATTTCATGAGAAAACTCAAAATTGTTGTTCAAAACAATCAAAAAATTATGTGAATAATCAGCATTATTCACACTCAAAAAATTTGGGGAAAAAGGGTAAGTTGCAGCCCCTAATAAATTCTAAAAATTCAAAGAAGAGTTGGCTTTTTCCTTGTGATAGGGGGTTGAAGTTTGCAAAAGAAGGGCAGCCCTCCCAAGAACTTACAGTGGAAGAAAAAATGCATAAATGTGAGACAAAGAACATTGAGGGCCCTAAAGGGTATTGGGTTGCATTCCAAGGGAGTCCACGTTCTTAAGGCACACATGCAAGGGAGAAATGTCATAAGGGGCAGTTTTAGTTATGACAGTTCCAGCTCTTCTAAGGTGGTGCATAGCTTCCTTCCTCTTGGGATTGTACATGTGGTAGGTTCATCATGGAGCAAGTTGAGAGTAAAAACGTTGATTTTTTGGGACACTTGCAAGGCTATAATGTACAAACACAGCCCTCAAAACGTAAGGTACTGTAATGTCCCCAAATAGGACAATTTCCTTAATTTTGAAAACTTATTGTAAACCCAAGCAAATCTGGAAATATTCACTAAAAACTAGCAAACTCTAGTGCTGATACAATCTGAAATATACCACTATCCAATGCCCAAATCAAATACAAACCCTAGGCACCAATATGCCAAGGTTAAATGCTAACTTCCAACCACTATTCAAATCAGATATTTCTCCAATAAGCATACCAAATTAATATCAATTTTCTCCCAATGAAGTTGTAATAAAATACATTTTTAGTTGCTACTTATAAGGTGAGATTCCCACCTATCTCTACACTTGCAAGTCTGATTTTTATGAGAGCTTACAGCCACCTTTTTCCTGTCATAAGATGTCTCCAAACCCTTGCAAAATCCCTCCAAAGATTAGAGAAAATTCGGAATAAAATAATCAGCAATGTTCCACATCAAATTCGGGTATTATCATAACCAAACCTTAGCCAACTCAAATCACCACACTTAGAATAATATTTCAGAATTTTATTACCCTATCAAGGGTCAAACTTGAACAAAAACCCTATATAATATTCAAAAATAAAATAATAATAATTCAGAAATTATTATTATTTGTACCGGGCATATTGGGCCTCAAAACCCTCACAATCTTCCCACAAAATCCAATGCCACATCTCAAAAAATATTGCAAATAAAATCAGAGTATTATAATGATCAAAAGGGTCACCAATTGACCTCCCAAACACTTCTAAGGCAAGTCGCCCAAGTTAGAAAACTTCACAATTAAATCTTCAAACCCTCAAAGGGGTCTTCGTGTAAAGCAGCCCTCCCAAGAGGGGTCTTCCTCTTGACCAAATCAACTCGCCACCCAAGGGGATGGCTCCAAACCACGCTAGCAACCTCCCAATGCAAGTCACCAACCTTCAAGACCTGTAATTTTATCTAAAACCAGCTCTCTAGGGGTTCACTTCAATCCAAACGAAGGTGGTGTTTTAAAACACCTTTGTAGATCTAATTGCATGCAACCATGCAAATCTAAAGCACAATTACAGCACTTGAATAGAGCCACTCTATGTAGAAGAATAGAGGTTTTCGCCCCCAAACTCCTTTATGCATTTCAAGGGTTTTGTCCTCAAGTCATTTGTTCAAGCTTGACATACTTGAGCATAAGATTCAATATCCAAAATAAGCATAATCTCAAATGAAATACAAATCCCCTTTATATATCCACCTTTTAGTTATGAAGGAAGAGTTAGTGGATTATAAGAATAATTTGCTTTTAAAATCACTTAAGAGCTAAATAAGCCCATGACCCTCAAAAATGTTCCAACTTAAGTGAAAAGCAAATTAGACTATTATCACTTTATTTTAAGTATTTAAAAATACTTTTTATTTTAATAATAATATTATTTAATTTCAAACGGAGACATTACAATCCTCCCCGCCCAAAATTGTTTGTCCTCAAACAATTGCAAAATCTACGAAGATGTCCCAACATACCTTATTCTGCATTGTCTAATTGTAACTTCTTCCCATGGAAAAGAAGCTTTAAACTGAACTTGTACTTTGTTGTACTTGTGTTTTGGAAACTGCCCTCAAGTGTTGAAAGTATCATGACATCCACTATTAAGATCAATTCCTAGGCTTATTCATTTCTCAAGCCAATGGCTGCCCCAAACACATGTTGCCCCACACGACTCAAAAAAGCTGTCAATATGTTTCAATTCCTATCCCAAACTCTTCAAAATGGGTCTCTCAAGAACTGGAATCTTCCATGGTGAAGCCATGGACACTTGTCCCTTCATCCAAGAAGAAATCATCTTACCACAAAGAATGTACATGCTGATATGTGGGTTGTGTAGACACCTAAATCTGGCCACCAATGACCTCCAATCAGGCTTTTGGCCAATTTCCACTCAAAATGTACAATTTAACCTAAAAACACTAAAACACGCTAAATGATGTGAAACTGACATATTCAAATACCAATTTTGGTCAGGGTATCCCTAAATGGGGCAATGCAATTTATTGGCCAGCTAACTTTGATCAGAGCATTTCAAGTCAAAATGTCAATTTTGCACCTAGGTGCTCTGGATTGCTCTTTCCTATCAAATCTTTTGCACGAGACACGTGCCTTTGTTATTTGTTGTTGGTAACATCTTAAATGGGATAACAGATCTAACGCATCTAACATCGCCTTCCAATTCCAATCTAATTGAATTTTGGACCAATAACAAAGCATTCTGATTAATTTGAGTAATTTGTGCACAAAGTGCTTAAACATGCTTAAAAGCTAATTAATCTAAGTTAGAGCCTAATTAAGATTTCCATGGAAACTTGTTGAATAATTTGTTTTGGAAATGAATATTGAATATCTGCATCATTAGGTGAGCTCATTTCTTGGGAAGACATCCCTACGCCATAAATGCCACAAATATCAGGATTCATGCCCTCCATGCCTCATCAATGTCTTCCATGATGCCCTCCATGCCTCTTAATTGCCCCTTCTTCCAATGTCATAATGAGGATAATTATAAACTTAATTCCAAAAATTGAATTAATCCTCAACCACACATCTCAATCTCAAGATGGACGGTTCAAGTTGATTCTAGACATTCTCAAAAATCTATAAATAGAGAGGCCATGAACATCATTTCAAAAGGTCTTGATAATGCAAAGTTATAATGCACAAATGATTCCAAAAACCATTGCAATTAGTGTTACCATGTCAAATTGATTCCAAGCCAAGCCAAGCCACAAGCCATAGGTGCCAAGGAGAGATGGAGGTAGCCAAGCTTCTATTGCCAAAGACTTCATGAGCACACGCCAAGCAAGCCACTACAACAAGCATTTTGGAGCATCCAAAGGAGGTAAAAGAAGGTTTCTTTTGCATTTTAGTTGTGTGTTTTATTCATGTTTGTTAACTAAACTCTCCCTAGTGTCTAGGCCTAGAGATGTTATGCTAGTTAGTGTGTTTCTTGCATTTGGTTTTCATTTTGAAAATGACACCATACTAACCATCCTCTTCTTGAGTCAAATTCTTAGATCACAGATTGTTTATGTGATGTACAGCCATGCCATTAATTCCATAAGTCAACCAATTCATTACCACGTTGACCTCCCATGTGTCTCCATGTCCATACTCTTCAAGGATGCCAATATGAACTCCAACAACATGAAAGGAAAGCTAGAGCTGCCAAAAAGATTTTTTTTGAAAAATGATACATTGGTGCCCCAAATGGAAAGATCCATTTGATCTTCGTCCCTTGTGTGCATACTAGGGTGGCCACCCTTCAACAACTCTTTGGTAGCCTCCACATGCCATGGCAAATATTTCCCAACTTGCAAACAATTGACCAAATCAAATTCTTTGAACAACATACTAGGAATAATTATTTCCACTTTGCAATCCCCTTTGGGAGGGCCTCATCATGTGCATGGTGTATCCCATCCATGGTTGTCCCTTCTTATTGCTCATGAGCAAGCATGAAGTCAAGTAGTAGTCAAACGAATGCTCAAAACTCACCAAGATGTGGCAATGTTCAGTGCCCTCAAATTTTACCTTTTTCTCATGCAAACCGTGCCTCCTAATAATGACATTTTTAGAATTTAAGAGCCGCTGACAGTATGCAACAAAAACAGTCATATTGCCCATGTGAAGAGCTGTATAAGTGTCACTAAAACTGGATTTTCTAATTGGAAAAAATCAAAATGAAATAGTCTAAAATTTCCCTTTAGTATGGGTGATACAATGCCCCCAAGATCAATCTTTTTGCTCATGATAGCCGGCTGTAGCAAAATGCTCAACTCATAAATCTTTATGACAAAATATTCAGACCTCTTAGTTGACTGTATTATGCAGCCAATTTTCCCCTTGGCGTGGGTCAATGGCCATGAATGTTGCAAATAAATTTCAGACTCTTCCGAAAAGTGAGAGGTCAAAAAATCTTTCCGGATTATACCTTGTAACTGGTTGCTCATAACTTGGGCCTTTGCCTGACCCATGAGGGGTCTCATGCCCTCCTTCATGCACTCAACTTCACCCCTTGCATAGCTCTTGGTCATGGCAAGTGATGTCATTAATGAACCTACACATGAAGCAAACATGTTAGTGAAAACATTAGTGTTTAGCAACACTTTTATAATTATGTCACCATGTCGCATGAGCATGATATGGGCCTCCTTTTTATGTTTTAGCTTAATCTTATCTTGGCTGTGGTATGCCTTTTTCTCCTCCCAATTTCTCCTTCTAGTGGTTGGAAATTCACTACCACACTTGAATCATTCCCATAGTGTTGGGATGTGAGGAGCACAATTTACTAGGAACCATGCACACCATGTAAACAAAATTTCTCAATGGAAACAAACTGAAACTGCAAAAATCAGCAATCAAGAAGTCACCAACAGCCCTTGTAGTGACCCATGGGGTCATGGCACTTGTCACCTAACATCACTCCCATGATTAGCCAAGTTGTTCCCTTGGTAAACCCACTTAAAACATAATAGAAGAGGGCGGTATAAGGACTGTAACAACCCTGAATTGCTTGTTTTTCCCCCCAAACAATGACATAAATCTTCCATAACTTGCACCTTGTGATCCCACATAGCAAATTTTTACCACACTATCATAGGACAATGCATTATTTCTTATGTAGTGCATCCTTTCACCTAAAAATTGAATTGTAATTATTGTAGTTGATTTACCAACAACATTACATACCTCAAGCCTTGTCATTGGTTGGATACCCTCCTCTTGCATTTTCCTTCTAAACACAACGATTATATGTAACATATGAAATATATCAAACGAATGGTGATGCTTACCAATTGTGTGATGTGTTTGCATGTTTTTTGGCATGCCCTTCACCTCGTCCTCACCCTTGGCATGATCCTCATATCCTCCAAAGTGATGTAGGAGCATAGTAGGAAGGTTGTGCACTAATGACTTGCTATAAAAAGAATTAAATGGCTTACCTTTATCTGTTGTTCTGGAAATTATAGCAAGCTAATAGTGAGCATTAACCCATGTGGTGTGGACTTTGTTCACCGATTTCCCTTCATCAATGTGCAATATTGATTTCCTTTTATCTTTGGCATGATTATGTAGGTGTTTAAGGAACTCACCTTTTTTGAAATTCTTTAAGTGTTGCCTAGCTTGAAAAGCTATCATATTTGCCTCTTTTGCCCTCATTATCCACTCATCACACCTCTCTTGGGTCCTTGACATTGAGGATGCCTTCATGGATGATACACATTCCTTGCTTACCTCTGAATTTTCATAGCATCCTTCACGTAATCCCTTATGAGGGTTTGTTCCACTCTCCTTTCCCTTCTCTTGCATGACTTGTTCCTTATTACAAGTGGTTGCCCCACTTGATTCTTCTTCCATGGTGTATGTAGAGCTTACTTCTCTTGATTCATCCACCTCCTTGCCTTCAACTTGTAGCTCTTTTGGTGGCTTCTTAAAATTCTGCAAATCCTCATCTTGTTGCCCCAAAAATTCAGATTTTTGAAGCTTATCATTCTCTTGTAGTTCACTCTTCTCTTCTTCTAAGAGAGAACTTTGGGGTCTAGGGCTTAACTCCATAGACTTTGCCACATCTTTCGGACCTAGTGCCTTTAGTTCCCTCTGATAATTCTCCATGGCTTGCAACAATTCATACATGGCTTCATCCATTGTCCTCTTCTTCATCCCTACCTTTTGAATGGGATCTTTGTATTCCTCTTTTGACAAAAACATAGGTTGTCAATCCATCAAAGTCACACCCCACAGCTGGCCAAGAAATTGGCTCTGATACCACTATAATATTTTCAAATAGAGCAATTTCCTTAATTCTGGAAACTTATTGTAAACCCAAGCAAATCTAGAAATATTCACTAAAAACTAGCAAACCCTAGTGCTGATACAATCTGAAATATACCACTATCCAATGCCCAAATCAAATACAAACCCTAAGCGCCACGATGCCAAGGTTAAATGCTAACTTCTAACCACTATTCAAATCAGATTTTTCTCTAATAAGCATGCCAAATTAATATCAAATTTCTCCCAATGAAGCTGTAATAAAATACCTTTTTAGCTACTACTTATAAGGTGAGATTCCCACCTATCTCTGCCCTTTCAAGTCTAATTTTTATGAGAGCTTACAGCCACCTTTTTCCTGTCATAAGATGTCTCCAAACCCTTGCAAAATCCCTCCAAAGATTAGAGAAAATTCAAAATAAAATAACCAGCAATGTTCCACATCAAATTAGGGAATTATCATGACCAAACCTTAGCCAACTCAAATCTACACATTTAGAATAATTTTTCAGAGTTTTATTACCCTATGAAAGGTCAAACTTGACCAAAAAACCTGTATAATATTCAAAAATAAAATAATAATAATTCAGAAATTATTATTATTTGTACCAGGCATATTGAGCCTCAAAACCCTCACAATCTTCCCACAAAATCCAATGCCACATCTCAAAATATAGTGCAAATAAAATCAGAATATTATAATGATCAAAAGGGGCACCAATTGACCTCTCAAACACTCCCAGGGCAAGTCGCCCAAGTTAGAAAACTTCACAATTAAATCGTCAAACCCTCAAAAGGGGTCTTCGTGTAGAGCAACCCTCCCAAGAAGGGTCTTCCTCTTGACCAAATCAACTCGCCACCCAAGGGGATGGCTCCAAACCACGTTGGCAACCTCCCAATGCAAATTGCCAACCTTCAAGACTTGTAATTTTATCTAAAACCAGCTCTTTAGAGGTTCACTTTGGTGTTCTAAAACACCTTTGTAGGTTCAATTGCATACAACCATGAAAATCTTAAGCACAATTACAGCCTTTGAATAGAACTACTCTATGTGGAAAAATAGAGGTTTTCGTCCCCAAACTCCTTTGTGCACTTGAATGGTTTTGTCTTCAAGTCATTTGTTTAAGCTTGACATACTTGAGCATAAGATTCAATATCCAAAATAAGCATAACCTCAAATGAAATACAAATCCCTTTTATATATCCATCTTTTAGTTATGAAGAAAGAGTTAGTAGATTATAAGGATAATTTGCTTTTAAAATCACTTAAGGGCTAAACAAGCCCATGACCCTCAAAAAGGTCCCAACTTAAGTGAAAAGCAAATTAGACAATTATTACTTTAATTTAAGTATTTAAAAATATTTTTTATTTTAGTAATAATATTATTTAATTTCAAATTAGCCTTGGTTAAGACAGTTCCAGCTCTTCTAATGTGGTACATAGATTCATTTTGACCTCTCTTGGGATTGTAAATGTGGTAGGTTCATCATGGAGCAAGTTAGGAGTAAAAAGGTTGAATTTTTGGGATGCTTGCAAGGCTATAATGTACAAACACAGCCCTCAAAACATATGGTAGATGTTTCTTTTTGAAGTAATTCCCTCTAAGGTAAGGGGACATGTGAGTTTGAAGCATGAAATGGTGAGTTTGAAGATTGATTGCATAATGTTACTCTCTAAGGATGAGTTGTGGAGAAATAAATTCATATTTTGGAGTCATAAGAGGTCTGAAATTTGCATACACAGCGAACTAATCAAGAGGGAAGTGACTGGTTCTACCTTTCTTTTGAAATATATGGACATGTGTTGGTGGTCCTTTGGCGAATAGTGGATTTCAAGGAAGGTAAGAAGAATTCCAACTCCTCTAGTGGAAAGATTTCTGTGTCTCGAGGTCACTTTTGGGTGTGTAGGCAGTATGAACATCCCTTATATGTTCTCAAGGGCAGCCACATACATGTTTCCAACACTTTCAGCCAAATACATGTTTCCAACACTTTCACACTTTCACATGGAGGGCATTATCAAATATGCAAACAATGAAGAGGAGAAGAGAACTCTTGTTTTGACTAATGTGTTTGTGTCTTGTGTAGGTGCTGATATAGGAGCAATCCAGGCCCAAAAATTTGAAGATTTCCTTACTGGAATACACTTTTCCAGCCACCTTAATGTTATCATTTCAGAGAAGTTGTTCCCTTTTTGCATCTTTTTGGCACATCTGAGGTATGGGACCTCCATGAAAGGGAAAAGGAAAGATGGCCGTTGTTATTTTATTTCCAGATTGTATAATCAGCCAAGAATCTTCATATACAGCAACAAAGAGCTTCATCATGAGGTTTTCTTCCCATGAGAAGAGTCAAGGATCAAGAATTATTTTAAGCCCATGGTTAGGACAGCCCATTGGTTGTTTCAATTGCTTGAGGACAAGCAATTTTGGGTAGGGAGGATTGTCATGTTCCCCTTTTGGACATGACACTATTGAAAACCTTTAACCTTGCCTAGTTTTCCAAGGGCTAAGAGAAAAAGAGAGAAAGAAGGGAAACATTTGGTTTTATTAATAATACTTATAAAAGCACTTTATTGTTATAATTTCACTTAAGTTGGGACCTTTTTGAGGGTCATGGGTACTAATCCACTTAAGTGGAATATAAGAGGTTTTTTTTTATAATTTAAAAAAAGGTATTTCCCTCCAAATTGGGTGTTTCACTTGAGGAGGAGTATAAAAGCATTTGAGGGTTATTTTGAAAACCATCTTGGTACATATTTTGAATTTACAAGTTTTGAGCATGAAAATACTTGAGCTTTTGATTTGAAGACAAAAACCTTCAAGCAAAAAGATTGAGAACACAAACCCTCATTCTTCCGTGAGGCAACTTCATCTTGAAGCTGCCATAGATCATCAAAATTTAGAAAAAGGCAAAAAAGAAGGGTTTCCAAGTTGGATGAATCACTTGGAAGGTTGGCGATTTGTTCTAGGAAAGTGGCGACTAGGGTTTGGAGACCCAAAGTTGGATTTTCAAGTTTGAAGACCCCTAATTTTAGGGTTGTGTTGGATCTAAGGCTGGAAATGATCAATTCCAGCTAAGGCGAATTGATTGGGAGTTGTTTGTGAGGTTTTCATAGGCTATTCTAAACCTAAATATTATTCAATAATTTTCTACAATTATTTTTGAATTAATTTTGATTTCTATGAGGGTTTTAAGGACATTTAGACCTCATATTTATTCAAAAATTCATAATAAATTTTGTATATTTTTTCAATAATATTTGTGCAATTTTATGAAGATCCAGGAAGTGTTTGATGCATAATAGATTAGTCAAAAAATATAAATAAATTTTCAGATTGGGATGCCTAGGGTTTGAAGGTTATTTCATATTTGGAAGGGCAAAACTTGCTTGTTGGAATCCCCATCTAGTGTGTTGGGTTTAGCCTATTTTTATGCTAATTTTGAAGGCTTGAATTCATCTAGGGCTTGCTGTTGAAAAAATCATAAAATTAATTTTCTTCTAGGGTTTGCAGTAAAATTTCAAAATTTAGAAAATATCCTATCTTGGGATATTTCAGTAGGAGCAATTGAGGTCGATGAACAATTTTGCATCACCCAAAAATATATGTCGTGTGTCAACATGTGTTTGTGACTTGTCAGCAATATCTCTATTGTTTCGTTTGTCGAAGATGATTAGAACATTCCGAGAAACATCTCCAGAACTCCAACACTCCAAGAACATCCAATGCATAAGATTTCAGTCATCTTTCAGGTTCAATCTAACCCCTTCTTGGCAAATGACGAAACCACCAGTTAAAGCAGGGGCCGATTGCAAAACCACCAGTCTACATGAATCGCCCCAGTGGGTTCAAAACTATTGATCTACATTAAGCAATGGTTTCACCCACATCAATTACAAATAATAAATTCACGGGCCAAAATGATGAATTATGCCATTTGGCATTTTTCCAAGAACAAGGAAGCCCAAAGAAGCACTCCAAATTATGGTGAAGAGACAAGAGAGATTTGAATCAATTAGAGGGAGTGAGAGTTAGTTAGAGTAGCTTTAGAGTAGGAGTAGCAAGAACTACTCAAGTCCCTTGAGGAATTGTGTTTGAATTGTCTTCTTATTCATGTTTGTATTTCAATGAACAAGTCAAGAGTGGTGTATGTGTCATTCCCTGTTATACTATCATTTGAATGAAATAAAGTGTGAGTTTGGCCTCAAGTCTGAATGTGTTGTGTTTGAGTGTGTCCATTTGAGAGTGTTGAGTCTAGGCTGCAAGGAAAGGCTCCCATTAATTCAGTCCCCTCTAACTTGTCCTAGATCAACCAGGCCAAGAAGGCCATTAGAGAGTGCTACGAGGACATAGAGAGTGGCTACCTTCCTATATGGCACATCTTAGACCAAAGGTGGCAGTTTCAACTCAATTAGCCATTGCATGTTGTTGGGTATTACTTAAACTCAAGTTTTCATTTTGATGACAACTTTAGGGTTGATGGGGAGGTTATGGGAGGCTTCTACAAATGTATAGAGAAGATGGAACCAAATCAATATATGAGAGGAGTAATCCATACCACCTCTTTTCTATGGACACAACAATATCTCATAGGAAGACATCGATACCAGGTAACATTTTTAAAATATTTTAATCTAGTCTAGAAGGTAACTTCTGATTTCATTTGACTTCCATATTTTATATACCTAAAAATTTCACCCACAATCTAATCCAGAAAAATACTTCATATCTTCATGGACTGTGGAAACACCATCTCTCTAATTATAGTTTTTTGTATTTAGATTCATGGTGGAATAATTTTGGTTAATGTGCCAAACCTTCAAAAAATTGATATTCGAATTTTGAGTCAACCATGCAATGCTTCTCAGTGTCAGCATAATTGGAGAATGTTTGAGCACATTCACTCTAAGAAGCACAACAAATTGATCCAACAAAGGTTGAATGATTTAGTTTTTGTACACTACAACCTTCACCTCTATCACAAACAAATTATGGGAACTGTGGTTGATATTATTAAGTTGGATGAGATTGATCAACAGTCTCAACGGATCACCAAGAGTGAGGAGCCCCTTTTTACAAAGGATTAGATGGATTGGATTGATAAATCAAATTGAGAGGCAAAGACAATGGCCTTGGAGGAGGAACAGTCTCAGCAGATCACCAAGGGTGAGAAGCCCCTTTTTACAGAGGAGTAGACGGATTAGATTGATCAATCAGATTGAGAGGCAGAGACAATGGCCTTGGAGGAGGAAAATGTTAGAGCAGTGGCATATAGAATGGCCACTACTCTTGATACTAGATCATGTAGGGGCCAATGGAGACAACGCATTGGTATTGGGGCAACCAGTGTTGATGCACATGCTAGTGGTTCCTATCATGTTTAGTTTAAAACTATGGTCATGTTCACTTTATGATTATGATTATGCTTATGTTTTTTATTCCATGGATGCAAAATTCCATGAATTTTGTACTCGTGACTTGATTTTTAACATTAAGAGTGAATACAAAGCTGAAGCTTTGTTGGTTTATGTTCAATGATGTTATTTATTTGAATTGCAATGAATTCTATATGGTCTGTATGTGTATATCAATAATAGTATATACAATTTAAAAGCTTTTTGTGTAAATTACTTCAATTATTTTGATTGATATGCACAAGTCTTGCTGAAATTTTGCCAAGTCCAAGTCGAGTCTAAAATACGTCTGGTGGAGATTCCGAACCTAGTCTGAGCCTCTAAACAATGCAACTGAAAACAAAAACTCTTCAAAACAGACCTGAACCAAGAAAAAAATGTTATTGCAGGTCTTTCCAGATGCTTTTTATCATCGTTATAGACGGTGGAAACCTTAAAATTTTGATTACCAAAAAAAAAAAAAAAAGGACAAATAAATGCCTATTACTTGACATATTTTCTTCCTTTAGCAATTCCATAGTGCACCAAGTCTAATTCATGTCTGTTAATTGACATTTTTTAACCTTAAAAGTTACTATGCACAATCTTGGCAAATAAACGTTGAACAGCGCATTTGCTAGGATTAAAATTAACCCAAGGTTTTGAATCCGCGAGGGTGCTAGTTCGAATCCCAGATGTGCAGAAAAAGATAATAACGAAAGTAACGGGAATATGTATTGATACAAATTCAAAAATCTGCTAATTGATTTTCTTTGCTCACCTTGGCAATTCCGTCGGTGCCTCCAAGGGTTTCAATGGCTCGAGGAATAGAGGAAGGATAGCCTGGATAATTGACGGCAAAATGGCTGATCTCAGGTAACACTCCTGACACGGTTCCATCTTTTATTATTCCCATTTTATCTGCATGAAATTCGCAATACCCTGCAACCGTTTAAAACCCCTCCTAAACCCTTTTCGACTTTTATCAAGATCGAATTTGGATGTAGTCAAGTACCTTCGGCTTGGACCGTTATCTCTGACTTTTGTTTTTCTAATATTTTCGACATCAATGGTACAAAATAGCCACAAATTTAAGTTGTATAAATTTTACTACATTGCTCGCGCACTTTCCAATTTAGCGCCATAGAACGAAAGATTGATTTTAATTACTTTCACATATCAAATAGTCTAGGGATTGAACCTTGATATTAGAATTTTTTGATATAGGGATTGTTTTACTAGAATGATTGAATTGAATTGAATTTATATGATCAAAGAGTGCATAGGATAACTCATTACATCAATTGTTTCAACTATTTAAAGATTTTTTAGTTCACTTATGTCTTTTAAAAGGATGTTTCTTATTTTTCTTGATTTGAGTTAACATCTCTCTTTGTGTTTTTATTTTGCTTTTTTCAAATAGTTCAACCTTGAAGCCAACTCTAAAAGTTTCTACATATTTGGTTCGAATGTATGCGTATTTTGGGCATTCAAATATGAAATGTTTCTTCGTTTCCACTATCTTTGTGGTACATAAAATATATTCTCTTATATCACTATTCTTTAGGTGATGTTGATCTACATGTTTCATATCTAAGCCTATGGGAACTAGTCCTTAGTTGAATAATGAGGATCTTTTCCATAATAATGAGGATCTTTTCCATCCATTTAATTTTAACCCCTCTATAAGTTTTTTGGTGATGCTTATAAGTTGAGTTAAACTCTGTAATATAGTGTTGTCATTCCTAGCTTGTTTTCTTCCTCCACATCACTATTCTGAACTTTTCATTCATATATTTGTTTATGTCTTTGTTAAGGTTTGGGTATTCATTTAGGTTGATGTCCCATCCACTCATTCATTTGAAGTTTTGTTTCATCCATGTATTCTCCCCTCTATGCAACTTTTCATCTCTTGTAGCGCTAGGCCATTTGTTGCTCCTCATATTATTATTTTTTGGACAATAAGGTAATATAGTCATAGTAGTTGCCTCTAATAGAAAAGTACATGTTTTGGCAAGGATGATTTCATAGGGAATTGAAACATTAATTTTGAAATTGTTTGTGATTAGTCATTTTTTTATCCTTTCTATTTGTCTTCATTTCAAACTTGTTGTTCCACTAGCCCATACCTTGCATCCATACAAAAACATCAATGTAACAAGTAACCCAAATAGAACCCTGGTGACAAATATAAATTTTATCCTAATAGGACCCTGATAAACTAAGATAGAGATTTTAATAATTTCACAAGGCTAAAATAGTTTATGAGATTCCAAGAGCAAATATTAATTTTATTATCTTTTTTATCGATTTTTTACTGGCTAGTGATAAATGGCATCAATTTAGTTATATCATTCTGCTAGCAAATGGTGTTTCATTGTTGCAAATGGTGTTATATTTGAGTTTTGTATAATGTTGTAACCTTGCAGGATTAAATATTTTTGGTTTGTTTGAAACATTTGATTTGCAATCATCTCTACAATTGACTTTGTGGAGCCCACCTTAAGGAAAAGTCTTAAAGTTTGTTGTTGTAGTCCACCTAAATAAAAAATATAAATAAACCATTATTGTGTGATTTGATTAGAAAAAAATAACTTGCTCCCATTTGATTTATTTTTTAATGGAAGGCTAAAAAAATGAGTTAAAGCAAAGTTGTTGCTTCAAATAGAACTATAGTCGAAGTGGAAATGTTTTAGCTCATTTTGATTAATGTGGTATGATAAGATATAAATTTTGAATAATTCAGATTGTTTAACATATATTTAATTTAAAGTAAATCTAAATGCTACAAATTATAAATAGAAATGACTAAAGGGATTAAGATACTTAGCTTGTTTCAAGTTTGTGTAGGTCTATAACCGTATGATGTGACATAAAGGGTTATAAATGGACCAAAAGTTGCTTCAATCAATAAATTGAAAATTTGGATCTCCTTGGATGAGTTTGTCAAGATTTGGATGCTTGTGTTAGACGTAGGCATATACTTTATACCAAATCCATCCCTATAAATTATGCCTCACTACTTTGGCATGGGTTGTTGTACTTGACGGTAAACTATTGATCTGTGTGATATTAGTTTTTTACTTTATTTGTAGACTATAGAATCTTGTCTCCTTCACTTTGAACCCCTAGTTCCACCTTTGACACTAAACTAAAATATAAAAATTAATAAGATTAATGGGTTGAGATGACCCCAAAAATGATCTAATGAATGGTTGAACATTGCCTAGAAATCCAACACTCTAAGGAGGGAAACCAAACCACACGTAGTTATTACTGTTAAGTGTATGTGTGCAATGGTGCTTATTTTATGAATTCAACCTATAATCTAGCTTGCAATGCTTGATAATAGCAAACATGATTTGGATTTAATTATTCACACTTGGTTAGGGCATGCTTCTTGTGACTAATTTCATATTTTAGAGATTTAGAGTTATCCCTCTCAATGTGCAAGTGATAGAATATGCTTGCTTAGTATTTATTTGATGAGTGTGATATGCAATATGCCTATACCTAATGTGTATAAACATATAACTTTTTGGATAACTTATCATGCCATCGACATGTAAAATATAAGGGTCGATCCATAAAGATGATTTGAATTTAGAAAATGATTATTTCTTGATGTGTATATGAGTCAAGTGGAGGTGGATGACTTCATAAATATGGATGTGTTTGGGTATGGCTAGAGGTGTCTAGAAAACATGGACAATGATTTGATGATCAAGAGACAATCTAGATATGATATTAAGCAAAGTAAACACATATTAAGGAATTTTTGTAGGTGATTAATAGCAAATTAGGAAGGTTGAGCACATATAAAGAAAGAAAATATGAGAAAAGGGTGTGCAAGAGCCATGTATGTATGCACAAGTCGTGTATAGTAATGATAGGTCAAGACTGACATGTCAAAGTGTCTAATAACATATTTTAGTCTATAAAAGCCCCCATTTTATTCTAGTATTGAAAATAAAACAATACTAAAATAAAAAGATAAAGAGATGTACCTTGGTGTATAAACATGTATTTGTCTTTGGGAGAAGGTGTATACATATAATATTTTTAACTTGTATTGATTACTGACACTTTGTATCTTGCAGGAACCCGTCGAGTCTCAATCTCTCTAAGTGCATGCTTTAAGGGGTGCACCGAGAAAGGGGTGGATAGACCATTAGTGCTTCGTAAGATTGTTGTCCCTTTTACCACTTGCCATCTACACATTCATCTCATAAAACCATTTACCCTAAGCTTATTCTTCTCAGTTGTACCCATTCTAGTCATTTGTCATGCTTTATCCTCCTTGTTCTTGCCTTGACCTCCTTTCAACTAGGTGACTGTACTAGGTTGATTGGGTCGACCCTATACAATTTTTAGTCTCTGATTACTATGCAAGGTCAACTGGGTCGACCTTGTATTATTTAGGGGTATTTTTCATTAGGAACTTTGTTAGCCTTTCGATTGACCTAGCTCAGGACCTAGTAAATTATCTCCCAAAAACATACAGGGTCGACTGGGTTGACCCTGTACAACTGACATATTCGAAAGGATTTAGGGCAAGATTCACCTATATATATAAATTTATTTCCAACCATTTTTAAGAAAAGAAGTGAATAAGAATAAGTGTGAATGAACATCTACTTATTGACCATTCTATTTGAGGAATAAAGCTTAGGGTTCCATACTTTCTTTGGAGATACGGATTTTGTCTTGTGGATAAGTCTTTTGGATGCATAGATAGGTTATGTAGCCTAGAGCTGATTTGTCTTTGTTATCCTTACACACCACAACAATATCTTGTGAAGCACCTTGGCCAAGGGAGAGATTAAGGCTCGGTGGGTTCATCTTCAAAGGTAAGTATTTCTAACTTCATTTCTCCATTGTAAGAGTAGATAGATGATGTAGTTGTGCTTCTTTCTTCAATGTATTGGGATTTCATATACATTGATGTGAGTATATGTCTTCTATGCATGTTTAGTTTAGTTTGTTTTATTTCTAACCCCCACTTTGTGCCACAAGCTTTGGTGTGCACTAGATTAGATTTACTTTCTTGTTTATTAGATATAGAGTGAGCATTAAACCTAGGACTCTTTTAGGGTTGTTGTGTGATTATGTTAGATTGTAGGCTTTGGAACCCTTCCTAGCATGGTGTATTGTGACAAGTGATCCCCTAATCGGGTCTGGTAGATACCCATATTAGTCATACCCCTGCTTAACAAATTTATTCCCAATCAAAAGTGTAGGTATGCTCTATCCTCTCCAATCCAAGATTGATTTATAAACATGATGCATTTATGATTACATACATTCTAGTAAACCCGACATGAACTAACACTTGCAAGATTTGTTTACCTTATTTCATTATTTCATCATTTTTTTATCATATATTTGTTATACTAGATCAACTCTATCGACCCAATATCTAACTTTTGTGTGAAATTTTTTAGGTACAAGGTACCAGATCAACCCTATCAACCCAATACAAGTTTTTAGCTTTTTAGACATCCAATCCAGACTACTAGGTTGACCCAATTGACCCTATACTTTTTTAGACATTAGATTCATCATATCAGGTCAACCCAATCGACCTTATATATTTTCAAGCACTCAACAACAAGTTTTTGTAAAGCTTAATCGACCTAGTCAACCTAGTTAGCAAAATTTGCAAGCATATATCAAGGTTCTTGAACATTAATCTTCATTCTCTATATCTCTAATCCACTAAGGTTCCTTTCTATCTCTCTATCTCTTTCTTTACAATCTTTTCTTTCATAATTTGTAGTCTTCAAAACTACCCTTACATAGTCAACTAGAACAACCCTATCGACTCAGTTCTATGTTCTATGTGTTGTCTGGATAACTGGGCTGACTCTATCGACCTTGTTCATTTTCAGACCTCTCTTCTATAGTACAATTTTGACCCTATCAACCTTATTTTATATTTTGTGCATACATTGTTGACTATATCAACATTGTACCTTATTTCAAAATTGAAATTAACATTATATGCTAGTAATTAGTTCACACTTTCTTTTTTTGTTGCTTGCATGATTAGAATAAATTGCATAGATTAATTAGGTGGTTTTCAATTAATCATTTAGTTTCATCATTTTATATTTTATGCACACATGGCCAAATTACAAAATCTAAACAAACATTTTAACATTTGTCTACCGAAGGCCAACCAATTTGGATTTTATCACCAAGGGGGACGATGACTTAGTACTTTGGTCAAGTATAAAGTGTGGTTAATGTTATATTCTAGCTAAGCACTTGACACCCTTATCATTGCCACTACAGTCCCTTTCAATCCAAATTACCTGAAACCATCATTAGATTTCCATTCTAGTTCCTTGCTTATAGCCAACTTTCCATCACATTTAAAATCATATCTTAATAATCTAATAAACATTTAGGTTGACCAATTAGTAAGCTATTTACTTTTCAAGTTGATTGCTTCCTCCTTGTTCAATTGTATTTTGTATTGCAAAAACTTGCTTTAGCCAACATTGTTTCAAGGTTTTGTGTTGTGTGCTTCAATTGGATTGGCTAACATTAATTTAATTGACTATTTATTTCCTTTTAGCTATTTCTTTTCAAATTGATTACAAATTTTATCTTGTTTCAATCCACAAATTTGTTATAGACTTCTTAAATTTCCCTTTCTGTTGTATTGGGTCAACCCAGTTGACCTTATACCTTTTTCTAGCCTTTGTTCATTGTACCAAATTGACCCAGTCGACCCTGTACAATTCATAGACCATGTTTCCTCTTTTTTCAATCTTTGTTCACTGTACTAGATCGACCCAATTGACCATGTACAATTTGTGGACCTTGTTTTTGTGTTAGGTCGACCTTGTACCATTTATGTTATTCCTTATTTTTTCTCATCTTTATTTCTTGCCCTTCATCATGGACTTTCTACTTGATGATAATATTGAGTTACAGTCTACAGACATGATGAATTTTACCAACCCTCATAAGGTATCCAATAGACAGAGTAGGGATCCTCTCGTGGCTGTTAGTAATGTTCATATTGCCATTCACACAATGAACTATAGGACCCCTCCTAATACCTCTTTACAGCGTAATCCTCTTTTCTCATTAGAAGACCAACCCAAATTATAGTATACCCCCAAAATTCTCTTCTTTATCTTTGGATTTATTCAACATTGAGGAAAAGACCATTCTACCATTTACAATCTTATGATTAGTTGTCAAGTTAAAGAGCCTCATTCACCTATTCCTACATTCTCAACTAGATTTGGGGGTACCACTTTCTTTGATTCTTAGCCTCTTCCTTTGATTATGACCCCTTCTCATACCATGACTTCTTCTTCTTTAACTTCTTCCACCTCTGTGCCTAGTATATCCACTAACATAGTAGGTTCTACATCTAGAGGGCCTCTCATAAGATCCACTATCCTTAATCCTTCCACTAGTGCATCGTTTGCTACCCAAGGTAATCATGATACTAGTGATTCTTTCTCTCAACCACTCATTATTCCATATTTTACTACACAAGAAAAAATTTCCACTAGTGCCTCACATTCTCATAGTTCCTCTCAAGCTCCTATCAACACCAATAGTGGTACCCAAGCCACTAATATCAACTCCAATGGTTTTAATAATGCTAATCAAACACACTAACTATTGTTACAAATACTCAATCAAATGAATACCTTTCAATCTCATAACACAAATCAAATGATGAGAATGCAAAACCACCTTCGCCATCTTCAAACTCATCCTCAACCAATGGCTTGGGGCACACATAACCAGAATGTTCCCCCTCCTCCTCTTCAAGATTCCCAAGGCAATCTCATTCCTCAATCTCCTTTGGTCAACAAAACCATTAAGCATCTCCAAAATGAACCTCTCACCACTCAAATTGCTAAAATTGATATTGGAGGTATCACACCTAAAATTTCTTATAATGGATCAACCGATCCCACCCTTCATCTTAAAACATTTGAAAATCTTTATAAGGATTGAGTCAAATTAAACACCTTTGTTGCTACCAAAGTCTTAGCCAAAACTCTTGCAAGTGATTCCTTGGATTGGTACAACCAACATAGAAATCATTCCATTACTATTTTGGAGGATTTAGTGAATGCTTTAGTTCAAGAATTCCAAACTAGTGATTTTACCAAAAACACCTTGGCCCACTTCATAAATTGCAAACAACTTGAAAACTAAACTGCTCAAGCCTTTGTTAAAAGGTGGAAAACTTTTTCAAACAAATGTGAGCATAATATGGCTGACGATAATATTTTCCATCTCTTTACCAATGCCCTTTTTCCTAAACTTCAATATTGGGTCCACACTTTCTCTCCACGTAGATTGGAGGAGGCTATTTACCAAGCTAAATGACAAGATTTCCTTATGCATCAATAAGAGCCACCCAAACCTTTTGTGGGTCCTCGTCTCTTACGTAAGAATAAAAATCACAATATTACCAATGATGGTGTTACAAATTCTTATGATGGCATTCACAATGTTCAAGTTGTCATTCCTACCACTTTCTCAGAACCAATTCCTCCTCCTCAACAATATACCAATCCCCATTTATCTTCACCAAAAAACATTAATCTTCATAAACCTCTATCCTCCATTGAATTGCTTAAGCGTCTACCTAGGCCTCTTCCATAAGATCTTGACCCTACCCATGATATGAAATCTTTATATGATCCTAACAAGTTTTGTTGGTTTCACGCTAGTTGGGGTCATTCTCATGAGACTTGTACACAACTTCATACTTTAGCCATGGATTTTCTTCTTGGTCCTAATTTTGATCACAATTCTATCATTCAAAAGTGTCAACAAGCTTATGAAATTGCTTTCAAGATTATAAATCACATGATAAATTTCAAGCCTTAAACCAAGCCAATGCTCATTTGGCTATCTACAAAGACCCTCTTCCTAATCATCAACCTATTCAAGACAATCAAGACAAAGCCACCCCTTCCACCAATAACGTAGAAAGTCTTGTTGAACCCACTTATGAAGAAAATGTGGTTAACATGACTAATATGTGAAGGGTGGTTGCTTTTATAGATTCTCGACCTATCTACACTTCTCCTTCATCTAGAACATATCGTGTTATCCAGGAATCTTCTCCAACTCATGTAAATGAGTTGGGGCAAGATGACCTTATTAATTTTGATGATCTAATTTCTAATTATCCTTTGAATAACACTTCCTTTTCTATTTCTACCACTCTTGTTAGGAACCCCTATCCAACGGAAGCACAATTGATTACTTTTCTTATAAGAAATTAAACACAGAATTATACTAGAATGATTAAGTAACTAGAAACTTGAGACAACAAAGAATTTGAGAGACAATACACACTCTTGTATTAAATACTACTAGAAGAAAATACAATAAGGAAGATGCCACTTCTTCCTCCACCTCAAAGGCTTGCCACACGTCAAGACCTTCTTCCCTCTCTCTCTTGCTCAACACAACCAACTCAACAACCTGAGTTGCTATCCCCTCCTTGAATGCTTCAGCTGATCTCCTTGACCTTACACTTGTAGATCTCCTTGACCTTGCTCCTTGCTTCAATGCTTTTACTTGCCTGCTTGACTTACAATACATGCCTCATGGGTCTTTAAATAGGATCCCATGCATACAAAAATAGAACTCTAATTACAATAATTAGACACGCAGCTCGTGACTATAATTAGCCCTTAAACATGCAAACACTCGCTTCACTTAACTGACTATTTGTCAACAGCAGTTCTGGAAATGCCACAGGCGACCGACATCGGTCCCTGTCTGTCTGGTGCTGACCGATGCTAGCTGACTCCCTGTCGACGCCGGTTGCCTTCTGCACTGTATCTGACCGACGTCGGTCATGCTGCCGACGCTGGTACTTTTGAAACTCAACAACCTCTCCATGTCTGCAACAGTTGAAGCTTTTAGCTCCACACCCTAACAATCTCCCACTTGGAGATAAATAGCTACAACTGTACTTGTACCTATACACCATCTACTTTGTTCCCTTGGCTCTGTATCCCTCTTCAAAGTCACTCTTGAAGACCAACCACCACAAAACCTGTGATGCTATACCTGTCACTTATGCCAAAAGAATTTTGCTACTCCCAAATTCTTCATGACATACCTCTGAACTAACTTTACCCTTAGCTCAGAAAACTCCCTGTATATGAAACCCTGCAACAAGCAACACAATACAGTAATAGGATAATGTAGCTAATATTATCCAACCTGGTAAAGATAAATACAATGGTCAAACCTCCATTGTCTTGCAGCCTAATCAGGACCATATACCATAGCCTTCTATCTCACGTGTCCATCCACTCTCTTCTCTAACATGGGAATCCATCCCTCATCCAGTGCTTTTTTCCAGCTGACAACTCCACCAACAAATGCCTGTTTGGTTCTTCTCCAAGGACTCACACTCCTCATCCATGCCAAGCTCCCACTATTTCTGGATTCTACCTGCATTGCCTCTTTACATCTTCCTAGTTCTTGACCATCAGTAAGCAATATAAAGAAGGTGAATAATGAATATGAGGTTCACTTACCCTTTTTGACCTCCATATGGGTGTTTGAGACTCCTTGACAGCTTGATGTCTGCCCAACATCCGTTCTAGTGACCGATCTCGGCCATCTCCCAGTTTGCTCTGATCGATGTCGGTTCCCTGCACTGACCCTGACTGCCGACGTCATTTCCCTGGCCGATGCCAGTGTCCCCTCTACCGACGTCGGTTCCTGCCTGACCGACGTCAGACTTCTCTTGCCCGACTCTACCGAGCTTGTTGGTTTGCACATGACCGATGTCGATATCTGCCTGACCGATGTCGGTTCCAAGTGATCGACGTCAGTGTCTGTGTGTTCCTGTAAGTGATGAAATCTTCATCTACGAGCTCATCTTGGATCAAACCCCTGTTCATACTGCCCTGCTTAGAATTATTCAGCCCCTGTGACTGATCTTTGTCTTTCATCTCCTCCATAAACACCAAGGCTTCCCTGTTCTTGTCAAAAGCATCAAATTTCCTTTTCCTGCAATGAACTCTATCTATGCTTTTTGAATCTGAACACATACCTTTTGAATCAAGAACGTCCATTCCCTTCTTATTCATGTGACCAAGCCTATTAAGCCACATCTTCGAATCTACAGCTGAAGTAGATAAACCAGAAGTAGAATCAGTAATACAAGTAGATAGATAAAGAGTACCTACTTTCTTACCTCTTTCTAAAATAAGTGCTCCCTTGGTAACCTTCCAAGAATCCGCTGTGAGGGTTACTGTGCATCCCTCATCACCCAACCTTCCTACAGAAACCAAACTCTGCTTCAGAACTGGGACATGCATGACCTCCTTCAACACCCATGTGTTGTCCATCTGTAATCTCAACTGCACTTTCTCTTTGCCAACTATTTGACAAGGCGTACCATCCCCTAAATAAAACACTCCAAAGTCTCCCTGGACATACTCATGGAACAAATCTCTATTTGGGGATGCATGAAAAGAAGAACCAGAATCTAAAACCCATGATCCTACCTGACTATCCAAAGAAAGTATGAGAGCATCCTGTACCACAATATTTGCATCCTTTGCTTCTTCATTACCTTCATGTTGATTCTCTTTATCCCTCAACCAACACTCTTTCTTTGTGTGTCCTCTCTTTCCACAAAACCAGCAGGTAACACCTTTAGATTCGGATCTCCTTCCCACCTTCGACCTTGATTTCCCTTGCTCTATATTCTCTCTTTGCCTTCCCCTACTTTCTGCACTTAGAGCATTCCCTGATGATTCACCTGTGCTTCTCCTGTGTATTTATTCATTCAAGATCACACTCACAACATCATCAACTTTTAAGATTTTAGAAGCAGACGTAGAATTACTTACTGCCAAAACCAAACTATCCCAACTTTCAGGTAAAGAGCATAAAATCAAGAGAGCCTTTACTTCATCATCAAAAACAATATTGACTGAAGCTAACTGGTTTACCAAACCATGGAAATCACTAAGATGAGTATGTACCGATCCACATTCCTGCATTTGCAAAGTAAATAGCTGCTTCATAAGAAATACCTTATTAGAAGCCGAGGGCTTTTCATATAAATTCGCCAAGGATTTTATCAACTCTTCTGTTGTCTTGCACTGTGACAAGTTGGAAATCACAGACGATGCAAGGCTCAACCTTATGGAACCCATAGCCTTCCGATCAAGAACACTTCATTCTTCATCCTTCATATCTGTGGGCTTGCATGTAACCCCACCCAACGGTAAGTACAAATCCTTCTGATACAGATAATCCTCTATCTGCATCCTCCAATGTTGATAATTCTTGCCGTTAAACTTCTCCATTCATAGCTTACTTTCTTTTGCCATTGCTAAACTCCCACTCAATCAAAAACCCTGTGAATGACCTGTAATCAAACAATAAACTGCTTCCTGCAAATCGTAGCTCTGATACCAACTGTTAGGAACCCCTATCCAACAGAAGCACAATTGATTACTTTTCTTATAAGCAATTAAACACGAAATTATACCAGAATGATTAAGTAACTAGAAACTTGAGACAACAAAGAATTTGAGAGACAATACACACTCTTGTATTAAATACTACTAGAAGAAAATACAATAAGGAAGATGCCACTTCTTCTTCCACCTCAAAGGCTTGCCACACCTCAAGACCTTCTTCCCTCTCTCTCTTACTCAACACAACCAACTCAACAACCTGAGTTGCTATCCCCTCCTTGAATGCTTCAACTGATCTCCTTGACCTTACACCTGTAGATCTCCTTGACATTGCTCCTTGCTTCAATGCTTTTACTTGCCTGCTTGACTTACAATACATGCCTCATGGGTCTTTAAATAGGATCCCATGCATACAAAAATAGAAATCTAATTACAATAATTAGACACGCAGCTCATGACTATAATTAGCCCTTAAACATGCAAACACTCGCTTCACTTAACTGACTATTTGTCAATAGCAGTTCTGGAACCGCCACAGGTGACTGACGTCGGTCCCTGTCTGTCTGGTGCTGACCGACGTCGATCGACTCCCTGCCAATGCCGGTTGCCTTCTACACTGTATCTGACCAATGTGGGTCATGCTGCTGACGCTGATACTTCTAAAACTCAGCAACCTCTCCATGTCTGCAACAGTTGAAGCTTTTAGCTCCACACCCTAACAATCTCCCACTTGGAGATAAATAGCTGCAATTGTAATTGTACCTGTACACCATCTACTTTGTTCCCTTGGCTCTGTATCCCTCTTCAAAGTCACTCTTGAAGACCAACCACCACAAAACTTGTGATGCTATTCCTGTCACTTATGCCAAAAGAATTTTGCTGCTACCAAATTCTTCATGACATACCTCTGAACTAACTTTACCCTTAGCTCAAAAAACTCCCTGTATATGAAACCCTGCAACAAGCAACACAATAGAATAACAAGATAATGTAGCTAATATTATCCAACCTGGTAAAGATAAATACAATGGTCAAACCTCCATTATCCTGCAGCCTAATCAAGACCATATACCATAGCCTTCTGTCTCACGTGTCCATCCACTCTCTTCTCTAACGTGGGAATTCATCCCTCATCCAGTGCTTTCTTCCAGCTGACAACTCCACCAACAAATACCTATTTGGTTCTTCTCCAAGGACTCACACTCCTCATCCATGCCAAGCTCCCACTATTTTTGGATTCTACCTGCATTGCCTCTTCACATCTTCCTAGTTCTTGACCATCAGTAAGCAATATAAAGAAGGTGAATAATGAATATGAGGTTCACTTACCCTTTCTGACCTCCATATGGGCGTTTGGGACTCCTTGATAGCTTGTTGTTTGCCCAACATCCTGTATATGAAACCCTGCAACAAGCAACACAATACAGTAACAAGATAATGTAGCTAATATTATCCAACCTGGTAAAGATAAATACAATGGTCAAACCTCCATTATCCTGCAGCCTAATCAAGACCATATACCATAGCCTTCTATCTCACGTGTCCATCCACTCTCTTCTCTAACATGGGAATCCATCCCTCATCCAGTGCTTTCTTCCAGCTGACAACTCCACCAACAAATACCTGTTTGGTTCTTCTCCAAGGACTCACACTCCTCATCCATGCCAAGCTCCCACTATTTTTGGATTCTAACTGCATTGCCTCTTCACATCTTCCTAGTTCTTGACCATCAGTAAGCAATATAAAGAAGGTGAATAACGAATATGAGGTTCACTTACCCTTTCTGACCTCCATATGGGTGTTTGAGACTCCTTGATAGCTTGTTGTTTGCCCAACATCCGTTCCAGTGATCGATCTCGGCCATCTCCCAGTCTGCTCCGACCGATGTCGGTTCCCTACACTGACCCTGACTGTCGACATCATTTCCCTGGCTGACGTCGGTGTCCCCTCTACCGATGTCGATTCTTGCCTGACCAATGTCAAACTTCTCCTGCCTGACTCTACTGACCCTGCTGGTCTGCACATGATCGATGTCGGTATCTGCCTGACCTACGTCAGTTCCAAGTGACCGACGTCGGTGTCTGTGTGTTCTTGTAAGTGATGAAATATTCATCTGTGAGCTCATCTTGGATTAAGCCCCTATCCATACTACCTTGCTTAGAATTATTCAGCCCCTGTGACTGATCTCTGTCCTTCATCTCCTCCATAAACACCAAGGCTTCCCTGTTCTTATCAAAAGCATCAAATTTCCTTTTCCTGCAATGAACTCTATCTATGCTTTTCGAATCTGAACACATACATTTTGAATCAAGAACGTCCATTCCCTTCTTATTCATGTGACCAAGCCTATTAAGCCACATCTTCGAATCTATAGCTGAAGTAGATAAACCAGAAGTAGAATCAGTAATACAAGTAGATAGATAAAGAGTACCTACTTTCTTACCTCTTGCTAAAATAAGTGCTCCCTTGGTAACCTTCCAAGAATCCGCTGTGAGGGTTACTGTGCATCCCTCATCACCCAACCTTCCTACAGAAACCAAACTCTGCTTCAGAACTGGGACATGCATGACCTCCTTCAACACCCATGTGTTGTCCATCTGCAATCTCAACTGCACTTTCCCTTTGCCAACTATTTGACAAGGCATACCATCCCCTAAATAAAGCACTCCAAAGTCTCCCTGGACATACTCATGGAACAAATCTCTGTTTGGGGATGCATGAAAAGAACAACCAGAATCTAAAACCCATGATCCTACCTGACTATCCAAAGAAAGTATGAGAGCGTCCTGTACCACAATATTTGCATCCTTTGCTTCTTCATTACCTTCATGTTGATTCTCTTTATCCCTCAACCAACACTCTTTCTTTGTGTGTCCTCTCTTTCCACAAAACTAGCAGGTAACACCTCTGGATTCGGATCTCCTTCCCACCTTCAACCTTGATTTCCCTTGCTCTATCTTCTCTCTTTGCCTTCCCCTACTTTCTGCACTTAGAGCATTCCCTGATGATTCACCTGTGCTTCTCCTGCGTATTTCTTCATTCAAGATCACACTCACAACATCATCAACTTTTAAGATTTTAGAAGCAGACGCAGAATTACTTACCGTGGTGTCTTCAAGATTCTTACTCTTGAACCTTTGCCCAAAGTTCCATTCTGTGAGTTACAACATCTTAATTTTCTTATTAATTCAACCTGAGGTTATAATGGACATCCTGAACTCATTGGGAAAATTCCTCCTAACCTCTTAGATTCTAATGATGATGAGACCAATTAGATTAATCTAAATATTAAAACATTAGATCTCTCACTACATCTCATCTTGCAGCTTCCTGCTTCCTTTCAGCCTCATTCTCACAAGCCTCCTTGCGATGATATTCCTGTAGTCTTGACCAAGATTCGACATTTTATTCACCACACTTCCTTGGATGACAAGGTCATCCCTACTTATGTCATTGATATTCATACCTTGGATTATGATGATGGTTATTCTCTAGATGATCCACTCTTAGGCAGTCTTATATAGGTCTGTGATGTCAAGATTATCCATTATCATTCTTCTTTACTTGAGTCTTTTCATGTATCTTCCCATCTTCGTTATTTTACAGTTCCTAATTTTAGTATTTTTCTTCTTTATCACATGATAGAGATGGTGCCAAGACTTCTAATTTTTTAGGAGCCTCATAGGAGTATGCTCATGGATCACGCTATGACCGGGCCTTACCACTTTGTTAGGTACCTTGATCACCATAGTTGGCTTACTCCTGAGATTAGTGTGACCCTCAGACATTTTGTAGATCCCACTCCTCCCTCAGTAGAGCCCTTATTAGATCCCATTCCCACTCCCACTATAGTTAAGCCTCTTCGTACTCCTAATATAGTTGAGCCTATTCTCACTCCTATTGTTACTTAGCCTAACCCTGCTTCTCATATTATTACTCCTTCTATTGAGCCTAGTTCCATTCTTCCTCCATCACCACCTTCCCTTGGTGATGGTTTGCTTCCCTTACCTAAGATGGCTCTGTTGCCCACTAAATGGGCTGATGAGTCCTCTCTAACTTCTTCCACTCCTATTATACTTCCTTCTTTAAGTGTATCTCCTAATATCACTCACAAGTATATATGTTGCTTCCATGGGATAAATAATAATTATTCTACCCATTATCATAAGTTGTGACAATATTGTGATACTTTGCATCCTTCCTCACCTACCTTAGACAAATCCACACCTCCCCTTAAGGTTTAACCTAAATATATACCTAAGTATGGTTAGGTGTATTATTTGTGGCACTTATCACACGGATCATTGTCGCATCCTTCAACAACACCTTAAGGATCGCCTTGTAGCTATTCCTAGACCTTATTTTATTCATCCCATAGATCATTCCCATGAGAAGGCTCCTCCTTCTTCTCCCATGGCTCCACTTCTAGTTGTTCCATCCCCTCTTGTGGTCCCTTCCTCACCTTTTGTGTCTCTACATGTGATTCCTTCACCTGTGTGTCAGGGGAGAATTACCTACAACAATCAATATGCTCTGATACCAAATGTTAGGAGACCCCTTATCCAACGGAAGCACAATTGATTACTTTCTTATAAGCAATTAAACGCGGAATTATACCAGAATGATAAAGCAACTAGAAACTTGAGACAGCAAATAATTTGAGAGACAATACACACTCTTGTATTAGATATTACTAGAAGAAAATATAATAAGAAAGATGCCACTTCTTCCTCCACCTCAAAGGCTTGCCACACCTCAAGACCTTCTTCCCTCTCTCTCTTGCTCAACACAAAACCAACTCTACAACCTGAGTTGCTATCCCTCCTTGAATGCTTCAGCTGATCTCCTTGACCTTACACCTGTAGATCTCCTTGACCTTGCTTGCTTCAATGCTTTTACTTTCCTTCTTGGTAAATTACAATACATGCCTCATGGGTCTTTAAATAGAATCCCATGGTTACAAAAATAGAAATCTAACTACAATAATTAGACACGCAGCTCGTGACTATAATTAGTCATTTGACATGAAAACACTCGCTTCACTTAACTGACTGTTCATCAACAGCAGTTCTAGAAATACACAGGCGATCGACGTCAGTCCCTGCTTGTCTGGTTCTGCCGACGTCGGTCGACTATCTACCATCATCAGTCTCCTTCTCCACTACGTCTGACTGACGTTGGTCATGCTACCAACACCGATGCTTCTGGTTCTTTAGCATCCTTCCTTGTGTCTGCAAACAGTTGAAGCTTTTAGCTCCACACCTTAACAATCTCCCACTTGGAGATAAACAACTGCAACTTGTACCTGTGCCTGTACACCATCTATTTTGTTCCTTAGGCTCTGTATCCCTCTTCAATGTCACTCTTGAAGAACAACCACCATGCAAACCTGTGATGCTAAACCTGTCACTTATGCCAAAAGAATTTTGCTGCTCCCAAATTCTTCATGACACACTTCTGAACCAACTCTACCCTTAGCTCAGAAAACACCCTGTTTATGAAACCCTGCAACAAGTAACACAATACAGTAACAGGATAATGTAGCTAATATTATCCAACCTGGTAAAGATAAAATACAATGGTCAAACCTCCATTATTCTGCAGCCTAATCAAGACCATATACCATAGCCTTCTGTCTCATGTGTCCATCCACTCTCTTCTCTAATATGGGAATCCATCCCTCTATCTAGTGCTTTCTTCCAGCTGACAACACTACCAACAAATACCTGTTTGGCTCTTCTCCAAGGATTCACACTCCTCATCCATGCCAAGCTCCCATTGTTTCTGGATTCTACCTGCATTGCTTCTTCCATCTTCCTAGTTCATGACTATCAGTAAGCAATATAAAGAAGGTGAACAACGAATATGAGGTTCACTTACCATTTTTGACCTCCACATTGGTGTTTGAGACTTATAGATCCACCCAACATCCGTTTCAGTGACCAATATCAACCATCTCCCAATCTGCTCCCGACCGATGTCGGTTCCCTGCACTGACCCTGACTGTCGACGTCGTTTCCCTGGCTGACGCCGGCGTCCCTCCTACCGACGTCGGTCCTTATGACCAACGTCAGACTTCTCCTGCCTGACCTACCGACCCTGCTGGTCTGCACATGACCGATGTTGGTATCTGGATGACTGACGTCAGTGCCAAGCGACTGACATCAGTGTCTATGTGTTCTTGTAAGTGATGAAATTTTCATCTGTGAGCTCTTCTTGGATCAAACCTCTGTCCATGCTGCCCTGCTCAGATTTATTCAGCCCCTGTGACTGATCTCTGTCCTTCATCTCCTCCATAAACACCAAGGCTTCTTTGTTCCTATCAAAAGCATCAAATTTCCTCTTCCTACAATGAACTGTATCTATGCTTTCTGAATTTGAACACATACCTTTTGAATCAAGAACTTTCATTCCCTTCTTATTCACGTGACCAAGCCTATTAGACCACATCTTTGAATCTACACCAGAAGTAGAATCAGTAATACAAGTAGGTAGATAAAGAGTACCTACTTTCTTACCTCTTGCTAGAACAAGTGCTCCCTTGGTAACTTTCCAAGAGTCTGCTGTGAGGGTTATTGTGCATCCCTCATCTCCCAACCTTCCTACAGAAATCAGACTCTGCTTCAGAATTGGAACATGCATGACCTCCTTCAACACCCATGTGTTGTCAATCTACAATCTCAGCTGCACTTTCCCTTTGCCAACTATCTGACAAGGCGTACCATCCCCTAAATAGAGCACTCCAAAGTCTCCCTGTTCATACTCATGAAACAAATCTCTATTTGGGGATGCATGAAAAGATGAACCAGAATCTAAAATCCATGATCCTACCTGACTATCCAAAGAAAGTATGAGAGCATCCTGTACCACAATATTTGCATTCTTTGCTTCTTCAGTACCTGCATGTTGATTCTCTTTATCTCTCAACCAACACTCCTTCTTTGTATGTCCTTTCTTTCCACAAAACCAACAGGTAACACCTTTGGACTCGGATCTCCTTCTCGACCTTGATTTCCCTTGCTCAATCTTCTCCCTTTGCCTTCCCCTGCTTTTTGCACTTACAGCATTCCCTGATGATTCACCTGTGCTTCTCCTGCGTATTTATTCATTCAAGATCACACTCACAACATCATCAACTTTTAAGATTTTAGAAGCAGATGCAGAATTACTTACTGCCATAACCATACCGTCCCAACTTTTAGGCAAAGAACATAAAATCAAGAGAGCCTTTACGTCATCATCAAAAACAATATTGACTGAAGCTAGTTGGTTTACCAAACCATGGAAATCACTGAGATGAGTATGTACCGATCCACCTTCCTGCATTTGCAAAGTAAATAGCTGCTTCATAAGATATACCTTATTAGAAGCCGAGGGCTTTTCATATAAATTAGCTAAGGACTTTATCAACTCTTTCGTTGTCTTACACTGTGATAAGCTGGAAATCACAGACGATGCAAGGCTCAACCTTATGGAACCAAGAGCCTTTCGATCAAGAACACTCCATTCTTCATCCTTCATATATGTGGGCTTGCATGCAACCCCACCCAACGGTAAGTACAGATCCTTCTGATACAAATAATCCTCAATTTGCATCCTCCAGTGTTGATAATTCTTGCCGTTAAACTTCTCCATTCATAGCTTACTTTCTTCTGCCATTGCTGAACTCCCACTCAATCAGAAAACCCTATGAATGACCTGTAATCAAAAATTAACCTGCTTCCTGCAAACCGTAGCTCTAATACCACTTATCAGGGGAGAATTACCTACGACAATCAATATGCTCTGATACCAACTGTTAGGAGACCCCTTATCCAACGGAAGCACAATTGATTACTTTCTTATAAGAAATTAAACGCGGAATTATACCAGAATGATAAAGAAACTAGAAACTTGAGACAACAAAGAATTTGAGAGACAATACACACTCTTGTATTAGATATTACTAGAAGAAAATACAATAAGGAAGATGCCACTTCTTCCTCCACCTCAAAGGCTTGCCACACCTCAAGACCTTCTTCCCTCTCTCTCTTTCTCAACACAAAACCAACTCTACAACCTGAGTTGCTATCCCTCCTTGAATGCTTTAGCTGATCTCCTTGACCTTACACCTGTAGATCTCCTTGACCTTGCTTGCTTCAATGCTTTTACTTTCCTTCTTGGTAAATTACAATACATGCCTCATGGGTCTTTAAATAGAATCCCATGGTTACAAAAATAGAAATCTAACTACAATAATTAGACACGCAGCTCATGACTATAATTAGTCATTTGACATGCAAACACTCGCTTCACTTATCTGACTATTCGTCAACAGCAGTTCTGGAAATACGCATGCGACCGACATCGGTCCCTGCTTGTCTGGTTCTGCCGACGTCGGCCGACTATCTGCCATCGTCGGTCTCCTTCTCCACTGCATCTGACCGACGTCGGTCATGCTGCCAACGCCGATGCTTCTGGTTCTTCAGCATCCTTCCTTGTGTCTGCAAATAGTTGAAGCTTTTAGCTCCACACCTTAACACTGTGGACCTTCCCTCACCTATGAATCCTTCTCCACTGATGAGTCCCTCACCCATGGATCTTTATCCATCAATGATTCCTGCATATCCTTTAGATCTTGATCCCATGCATTCTCCCAAACATCCCTTACCTAATTTTTCTTAGCATGATCCTATGAGTATTCCTACTTTTTCAGTTGAGGAGATTAGAAGAGAAGTCTTTTCCCAGTTTTCATTAAAGTTTGATGAGACATTAGCAACAATTCATATCCAGCTTCATAAATATTTATCTAATGTCTTGGATAATGTGTGTGAACAAATTTATCAGTACTTATGACCACATGCATGGTGCCTTTACATTTACATTTTGATTGGATGTGTGCTCCAATTTTATTCTTATTGATCTATTATATCATTTGACACTATGTCAAATTCATTTTTTTACATAGTGATTCTTTAATTTTTATATTATATCTTGCTTATATTATCATTTATCTTTGTAAATAATTATCTTTCTTTATCATTGCTTTCTCTCTTGAGTTTTTTTCAAAACTCTCTTCTTGTTCCTTCATGATTGTTTCCTCTCTTATCTCTATTTTTCATGGATACTTGTCATTGTGACTTATTTATACAAACCTTGTTCCCTTTGGTTTTTGTATCCTTTTATCATGTGATTAGTTATCAAATAATACATCTCATTATACTTTCCTTATACCAGTCTATTTTGGATCTCCTTTTTCCCTTCTTCCTTTTTTGTAAACTAACCATATACACAGTTGAGACATGAGATCACATGAAAGTTCATTGTTAAGCCTAAAAGTCCTAGTCAGTCTTTGTTTTTGGTTACTTAGCTTCCTTTAGCCTTAACCTAAATCTCATTCATGTGTATCACTACATCTCTCATGTCTAGTCATTCCAAATATGTATGGATGAGGAATCTTCAAAAGCCATAAAAAAATAAAAAGCCAAATCATTTTACAAAAGGCAATGATATAAAAGGCAAAAATATTCTTAAAAGTCAAATTACACTAAAAGATGCAATTCAAAACACATCTCCTTATTCTAGTCGAAGTTTAAACTCCACATTTGGCCTCACGATAGAGCCGAGGTCCTTTGGGGTGCGGTAGGCTAGTAGATTAGAAAAGGAGATTAAAAAAATCTTTTAGTGCTACCTACTTTCTCACACAAGTACCCAATCTTCGTACTAGACCGATGACTTTGTAAGGGGTCTTGAGGAATGGGGAACACATTGTAGGAAGGTAGGTCCAATTTTTTTATACTAATTTACTTTCATGAGTTGATCTTAGTAGCACACTCATTTACCTACAAAGCTTTATGTCTCTAGCAAACAGGTTTCCTTTGTACATTGATGGTCACTAGTCACTTAGTGTCTTCTCATGTCCTTAGTATGTCTCTTGCCTTCTAAAGTCTTCTCATAAGATGCCTAAGTCTTAATTTTTAGACTCCCTTTTTAATTCCCTATCTCCCTCATATTTCCTCTTGAGAAATATTGTTTTATCTAGTAATCACTCCCCTTGGGATCTCATTTGTGAGTTGCATTATAAGACCACCGGTAGGACCCAACCATCCTCACAAATTACCACCTTTTTTCTTCCTATTACCCACATCCTTTATTACCTAATTGCCCTAATTTTTTCCACCCCAATGGTGTTCTCTTTGTGAGTTGTAGTGTAAGACTGTGGATAGGACCCGACATTCCTCACAAAATTTTCCAATAATACAAGTCACAAACAAAATTACATGTGTCAAATATGAGATAAGATGTGATTGATTATGAAGTTACATGTTATTGACATGTTTCTCAGATTGATTTAGTATGTTTTATGCTTACTTCATTTCACTTTCACTTTTATCTTCTTATTTTTTAAGTGCATGTAAGAATACAACCATTTCTTGAATTTTTCATACTTCCTAGCTTGAATTAGTGCGATCAATTTAAGACCAATCTTTTTCCAATTTTTTTTTTCTTATACTTCCCAACGTGATATAGTATGATTAATTGACTTAATTTCATTTGTTTTTATACCATTTGTGCCCTTTTACATACCTTCCATTTTATTACATTGTTTTCATACTTCCCAACACAATTTAGTATGATTTTACTTATTTTAATTTGGTGCAAAAATCTTTTACTTTGGTTTTAAGAACAAATTCCTTTTTACCATCTTGTTTTACCATCCCTTGGTTCTTTATACTTAATCATTTTATTGCTATTACACATTTCCCAACTTGAAATAGTGTGTAGTACATTTTTGATTGATAATATTTTTTCAAGTTTTTTTGCCTATTTCTTTTTAACCATGCATGTGTTTTACATAAATGCTAGAAAATAAATCACATTTCATATATTTCCTATAGCATATACAACAAAAAGTAAATATATGTGCTAGAAAGAAATATATCTAAATCATCCATAGCCACAACCATAATAATGACAACATACACAATCAACATCAATATGCCAAAATGATACATCACGTATATATCTCATGAGTTTTGATACAATAAGTACAAACATATAGACAATGATCCAACTCTATGGTTAAGCTCCATCTTGTCTATCTCATGGCCTAGCCATGCTGCATGTTGAGGCCTTCATCTGACTCCTCCAAATATTATGTTGTAAAAAGGCCATTTGAGATCTCAGTCCCTCTACTTGTCCCTATAGGTACACTATATGCCCCTATGCCTATGCCAAATCGGTCTAGGTTATTATATGTCCCTGCATCAACTAGGTCTGCATTTTCATATGTACTTATGTCATCTACATCACTATAGCTAGATGTATAGCTCTCTCCTCTACCAGGGCCTGCCATGCCTATATCTCACCTACACCCATCTCTACTGGTTGATGTATCCTTTCTCTCTGTGCTCATATTCACCTTGCTACCTCCCCTGCTAATCTGAACTAGTTCACTTGAGCTAGGGTAGATGGTACACTGGGGTCCTCTAATGCAGTAGGCTTATATAGTTATAGATTCTCATCTAAGACATCATGAAGTGCTCCCCTCATAAGGGACCCCATCTCTCCTCTTCATCCTCAACCACCCCTATAAAATCACACCCAGATAGATATTAGATCATTGTCATATCTCACAATATCTATTTATCTAGTCTTTATTTTAAAATAAAAACTTAAGCAATACTTTAATCATCTTTATTACCTACATGTGTCTCATCCACTATGGTCTCACCATCCACATGATCACCTAACACAGTCTCTCCATCCATGTGGCTTCCTAATACCTCCTCTATAGGTCACCTCAACTCAAATCTGGTTATCATGGCTTGCATCTACCTTATCCTGCACTTGAGTGGCCTCTCTATCATCTAGCTCTCCTTTAACTCACCTATTGGGTCATTAGGGATGGTGATAGTCTCCATTCTCTCCTGTTCCTTCCACCTCCATCCATGTTGTGTCCTCATTGGTCATAGCTCATCTCACTATAGAGCTAATGGTGGTATCTCTGGTGCTACTGCCTTTGTATCTCTCTCCTCTTGCTCTACTCCCTATCATGCTCACCAAGTCCATGGCCACTCATGACATGGTCTAAGTGTCAAACTCATCACTAGTGGCCCTAATCCCCTCCTCCCCTATGGCTCTCTCACATGTCGATCCCACTATTCAAGCATCAATATTAGTACCATTAAATGAGGTAAGCCCATCTATCTTGGCACCCATCCCACCAGATGTGGCTCTCTCCACCAAGTATAGTGCCCAATAACCTTTATCTCATTATAAATAGTGTAACTATGAATCAAATTGACCATGTAGTCATTATGTTACCATATGGATGCCATACTATATCTGCACATCTCACCATCTACAATGTTAGCATGTGGGGCATAGTCCATGCTACTTGGTCCTCCCTCCATCTTTACACTTGAGGTGACCTATCATCAATCGCATGGGGCAACCCAATCGATCAATATATGAAAAACCTCTCATATATCCAAACCATCAATAATATGATCAATCTTATTGACTTCTACCCTTTGAATAACACCTCATACAGATCATGTATGAGCTGGACCCAGATGACAGAGCCAAGATCATATAACATGACTTACTCTAGGTTCATCCTAGTCAAGGCTAACATGAATAGTGGTACCTTACCATTTAACTTGTGACATAGAACTCATTGTGTCATAAGTCTTATCACACCTTTCTAGATATATAGAATCTATGATGCATATACATCAAACATACTAACTTGCCTACCTACTAATATTGTATCTAAGCTTGTATCCCACGTGGCTAAGGCTCTCTTTTCTTCCATGTTATTTGGTATGCCTATAATCACTAGTACTCCTGCTACTGATAGCCTTAAGATGGTATCCACATTCTCTAGAGTGATAACTACCTCTACCACATTCCCATCCACCTTCCATATTAAGGTGTTAGTTAATCATTCCCAACATCCAACGAATATGACTAACATATTTGAACTCAAGGGAATCTTGCACATGTTAGCTATCCCTCATAGTCTTACATCTACTAGCCTAGCTCTATCACCTATGATCAAATGCTCTTGTAGATCTGGTAGCCAAGACACATCTACCAATCTCCAAAACCTAGGTCATCCCTGTAATCAAGAAACAACAAAAGATGTATTAGATCCTCTTTGTCATGTATAGTCAAAATACATTTTTTTTACAATTTTAATAAAAAAACAAGCATTAAACTACTTTAATTGATTTGTTTTTACCTATTTCTAGCCTGTTTGATCCTTTTTGCCCTTACTTGGTCATTTCGAGCAATTCTAGCCTTCTTTCGACCTTTTGCATGCATTTTCATATAATCTTGGCTCTTTGGTCAAACTATTTTGACCAAAATTTCCCTATTTTTAGCTTGGTTGACTTAAAAATCTAAGTTAACCCTCTTATTTTCCCCTCCCTAATACTATGTTATCATTCTAAATTGTTTAGATCAATTGGCAAACTGTACTAGGTTGGTAGTCTATAAAATGTATAGGGTCAACACACACCTACTGGGTTGACAATGTCGATTTTGCCTATTTTTAGCTTACTGGGTCAATTGGGTTGACCCAATTGCTTTTGGCTATCGACCCCTTGCATTTTCCTAAAAAAGTCTCTTATTGTAGTTTTCTTATTAATTCCTTCAAACCCATTTGCCTAATTGATTTTTCCTACCTATAGAATCTAATTTTGCTTTATTTTGACATCTAGAAATGCTAAAAATTATTTTTTTCTAAAAATACACTTAATTCAACAAAATACTCAAATTCTGACTTAAGATTCATAGTTGCATACCTATAATACACCCACTATTGCTCCTAGAGTCTTCCTCATCTAGCCTACCATCTCATCACCATCCTAGCTCGTTTGGTCTCCAGAGCTCTTTTTTCTCTCTTTCACAAGTTAAAATAACAAAATGACTTCTCTTTCCCCTATTTAAAAACACTTTTCAAAATTCAAATTCTTCAATTATTTTCTTGTAGATTCCTTCTTTTGTCTATATCTTTGTTTCTATTCATCCATTTTTGAAAATTTAAAATGCATTGGATTCATAATGATAGAATATTTTCCACTTTCATATGCCTACTTTTCAAATAAATTGATTTTTGGCAATTTTTTTCACTAACTTATATAGGTTCACCTAGTGTTCTTTACATTAGATGCCTTCACATCTCTTGTAGTCTACTTCTTTATCTATAACACTAAGGTAAGTAAACGTATGTGTTTTTCAATTATATCCATTTCTTTATCTTATTTACTACTTACTGCACTTTACTTAGCATCAACATTGTGTGTTATCATGTTTTATTTCCCAAAGCACCATCTTGTGTTGCACTCACGTGACATGTGATGAGCTTCGAGTGGGGCATATGTATACACATAATATTTTTAAATTTTATTGATTACTAACACTTTGTATCTTGCTGGAACCCATCGAGTCTCAATCTCTCTAAGTGCATGCCTTGAGGGGTGGGCAGACCATTGGTGCTTCATAAGATTGTTGTCCCTTTTGCCACTTGCCATCTACATACTCATATCCTAAAACCATTTACTCTAAGCTTATTCTTCTCAGTTAAACCCATTATAATCATTTGTCATGCTTTATCCTCCTTGTTTATGCCTTAACCCCCTTTCAACCAATTGACTATACTAGGTTGATTGAGTTGACCCTGTACAATTTTTAGCCTTTGATTACTGTATAGGGTCGACTGGGCTGACCCTATACTATTTAGGGGTATTTTTCATTAGGAGCTTTGTTATCCCTTCAACCTACCTAGCTCAGAACCTAGTGAATTATCTCCCAAAAACATACAAGGTCGACCCTATACAACCAACATATTCGAAAGGATTTTAGGCAAGATTTGCCTATATATACAAGTTCATTTCCAACCATTTGTAAGAAGAGAAGTGAAGAAGAATACATGTGAATGAACATCTACTTATTGACCATTCTACTTGAGGAATAAAGCTTAGGGTTCCATACTTTATTTGGAGATACGAAACTTGTCTTATGGAGAAGTATTTTGGATGCATAAATAGGTTGTTTATCCTAAAACTGATTTGTCTTTGTTATCCTTACATACCACAACAATCTCTTGAAAATCATCTTGGCTAAGGGAGATATTGAGGCTCAACAGGTTCATCTTCAAAGGTAAGTATTCCTGATTTTATTTCTCCTTTGTAAGAGTAGATAGATAATGTAGTTGTGTTTATTTCTTGTATGTATTAGGATTCTGTATACATTGACATGAGTATATGTCTTCTATGCATGTTTAGTTTAATTTGTTTTATTTCTAACCCCCACTTGTGCCATAAACTTTGGTGTGCACTAGGTTAGATCTACTTTCTTGTTTATTAGATATAGAGTGAACATTAAACCTAGGAATCTTTTAGTGTTATTGCATGATTGTGTTATACTATAGGATTTGGAACCCTTTCTAGCATGGTGTATTGTGACAAGTGATCCCCTAATCAGGTCTAGTGGATCCTCATATTGGTCATGCCCCCATTTAACAAATGTATTCGTAATCATAAGTGTAGGTATGATCTATCTACTATGAGCCATGATTGATTTATAGACATGATGTAATTCTAATTGCATACAGAAGGCTCCAAGTGTGTAGCTTACTCCATGAAAACCTATAATGAAACACGTAACAATCAGTGTTCATTTATGATGTAAAACTTGAAGATCAATGAAACATTTGAAATTTAAAGATCAAAGAATACACTTTAAGTGGCTAAACTTTGTTGCCCTTTGAAGTATCAAAGATGTGCTTCCTTCTAAAACATTAGAGATTGGGGTGATTATGTCCCAAGGCAAGTGCCACTATTCAAATTTTGGGTTGGATATATGAATGCCCCAACCTTCATGTAGAAGGAGTAGTGTTAGACCATTAAGTGTCATTAAACCTAAATCACACTACCCACTTAACTAATTTTTTAACCCCAAAGTTGAAGAGTAGAGTTTATAATAGGATCATATTAACTGATCCTTGAACTTAGATATTGGAGGGTGGTGCCCATACTAGGCTCATGTTAATTGATTCTTTAACCTCAATATTAGGGGGTGGATATCATACTAGGCTCATGTTAAACAAATTCTTGAACCCCAAGATTAGAGGGATGGAGTCTCCACACTAGGTCTCATATGTATATTGAATCAACCATTATAAACAAACTCATAGATTCAAAATTTCACCTTCAATGTCTTTAGAACCATCATTTATAACTCGAAAATAATAAAATTTTAATAATGTGTGCATGAACAATGTTCATGTCCAATAATCTAATCCAACTATATTAATTTGAGATACAATGTAATAAAATATGTATGTAGTTTAGACTCAAATTTAATATATTTGAAAACATGTCAATCATTTACCTATAAAAATATTTACATATGCATTGCATATGCCCGTAAATCTATCTCACCTTGTAAATATTTGTCCCATACTTTGAACCAAATTGATAATTTTACCCAATCTAAACTCTCTAAATATTGTAATCTATCCCAAAATCTAACTTATTTATGTATGTAGGCTTGCATCTCTATGATAAGCCCATAATTATGCCCCCCTTTTGAGGTGAGGAATGTAGTCTATGAATTATTCATCTCAAAATAAATGAGTTAAACACATCATGTTATATAAAAATATATAAGCATTTAAAGCATGTGTTAACATGTGGAAAATGTGTCATCATAGTATGAATACATTATCAAAGCATCTATGAATCATGTAACCTAAGGTATACATGTGTCATGCCAAGATATATATATATATATATATATATATATATATATATATATATATATATATATATATATATATATATATATATATATATATATATATATATATATATATATATATATATATATATATATATATCACTTGATAATAATCATCACTTATATAAGCAATAAATAGTAAGCCACATATGAAGATGCATGATATAGATAATGGCATCACAAATAAATAGGCAAGTGCATGATATGGATCACAACACCACAAGATTAGAATGAAATCCTATTTTTATCCACTCATAAACACATAATTTTATGGCCATGACACATACAATAAAATCAAATTGAATAACACTCAATGAATACACAATATCACATAAGACAAGAGCCACACCCAATGAGTAAATAATGTCACACAATAAGCAAGAATGTGTCACACAATAAATGCGTACACAAAGGATAATCAATTGTCACAAAAAAAATAAAGGGTGATGTAAAATGGATAATCAAATGTCACTTACAAAGGCAAAGGCCACATAAATAAAGATTCATACAATGATACATTTAATTAAGAAATATCACACACTAAGGCAAGCACCAAACAAATCCTAATCAATGATTAAATCAAATGGAAAGAGATAGCAAGAATGAAGCATTGAACAAGTCAAGGTAGTCTACACCATCAATCTATGTCAATATCACAACATAAAAAAGTAGCATATCTATGAAATGTAGCACTATAAATAATATAAGTAAGAGCAAGGCATATGTAAGTAATTAATTTATCTCAACATGATAAATGTAATGGGATGCCCCCATCATTGGCATGGATCCTAGGTGTAGGAATGTCCTGCATTTGCACATCCATATATCATGTATAACATGTATGTCTTCCACTTCACTCATATATACTATGAAATGCATGTGTGTATGGAAAAGGATATGTAGATAAATAACATAACTCAATGTAACAACTAGAAAACATGTTATGCTTAAGTCTATTTTTTATTTATTTTTTGGAATATTTTATTTTATTTTATTTTTCTATTTTTTAAATAATTTGAATGTCATTTGATTTTTAATTATGTGAAGCTCAGAGGCCTAAAATGGCATCTGATGGATGTGGGAACTAGTGTGGAGGTTCTAATGATAAGGTGTTCAAATCTAGGTATGAAATCTCATTAAATGTTTGTAATTCATCTTCATAATTATCATCATACCTTTTTGCATCAATTAGTTTTGCCTAAATACTTTTGTGCTTTCCTAGATATTGTGCGTAGGTATTACATTTTTTCAACTATGTATGATCAATCATGTGTTATGATGGTGAATAGTATTCTTTCGCTTGTCCTTGAAGTATTCCCCATTTGGTTATTGTTTTTACCATCATGTCAAATCCTAATTGTAGTTCCTTCATGCAAGAAGGCAACATACTGATTTGGTATATTCACTATAGCCTACATTTGGTGTAACCATTGATGTCCAATTGTATCCCTCAAATGGTTGGAAGGGTACATCATTAATATGAATGCATCAATGACCTTTATCCCATAATAAATTGGTAGTATAATATTTCCAATGAATCCTTCAAAAGGAATATTATGTTGTAATTCATCAATGACATGCCCTAATTGTTGTAAGAATGTAATATTGCATGTGTTTGGATATTATTACTCATAAATTTGAATTTTTTGTCAATATCCACCCTTAATGCATATTATACTGGTTAATATTTATTGTAGTGGATGTTTGTAGTTCCTACATGCTCTAGTTTTGTACAAGTTATACTAAAACATACTATTAGTTGTTCATTTTGTATCTAGATTACCTTAATGATCTCATTAGTTTTATACTTTTGATTTTGTGATTGCAATGCTTCAAAATCATTTGTTCCATGGTAGGTTCTTCTATGGTAATCACAACTTGATTTACCTTCTAGATGTTTTAAATGACCTATAGCTTTATGCCCAGTCACAAGTAATGTAATCATTTTTTTGTCAAGTAACATTTGTAATATGAGGCTTGGTTTATCTTGAATCCTTGTTACTTGTAATGTTATGTAAGTCTCCACATCCATAATGTTAATAACATTACATATGTTTATGTATTATGTATAAATAATGAAGATTAACACAAAGTATATTGGTGATCTAAGATGCACAAATATGAAATATAATCAGAATATAATGATAACCCTTACGACAAGGTTTCACCATACATTGATCCTTTAGGAAGGAATAAATCCATAATTATACTTCAAATAGAAGACTCCACAATTTTCTTTATATCCTTTATAGTGATATTCCCCTCCTTATATTACATATAATTATGTAATATGCAGAAATAATGAAGATCAACATAAAATATATTGGTGGTAAAAAATAACCAACTATGAAATATATTCAAAATATAATGATAACCCTCAAGGTAGGATTACACCATACAATACTCCTTTAAGAGGGAATAAATCCACAATTATTCTTAAAATAGAATACTCTACAACTTACTTGATATCCTTCAGAATGATATTCCCCTTCTTATGTAGATCTCTACCACTAATAATGGAGGGACAAACTACTAATCCCAATATAGGCCAACTCATTATCCAATATAATATATACTAAAAGTTACCTATATGAATCCATATAATATATCACTAAAAAGATGTGTGCCACATGTCGGCATATCTGCCCAATAATAATATCATCTCTCTAGGTACATTAGATTCCATCCCCCTCAGCATGTTTTGCCCTCAAAACATGAGAAGGATCCAAATAGTGAGTGTGATTCAAACTATTGCATGCTTGTCACCATGCTCGATCATCCAAACACCCATATGTGATCTTAATGGGTGATAAATTTGTGGTCCTACTACCTGATACTATTTCACTACTATCATACCATCGATAACCATAGTTGTTCCTCCTTGGCCTCCTTGCATAACCATAATGATTATTCATATGATTCAATACTTCACATGTGTATCCATAGTAAATGTTCTTCTGATTCCATGCATATCCATAATTAATGTTGTATTGACACTCCCTGACATGCATCCATGATCTTTTCCTCTCATGATGATGTGGGTGCTTATATGCCTCAACCTTAGTATCATTTTTAGAAACTTTGACAAATATTTCCTCCTATAGTTCCTTTATCTCTTGAGTACATGAAGTATTCTTTCCTTATTATACCTTTTCTTCATCTGAATCTTACTTATCATCTTCTTCACCATATTTAGAGTCATCCTCATTCTCAACATTGATCTTTGTTTGTTCTTTGATAAGTGTGATATCCTACAAAGTGACCTTCTTTTTCTTATACGAAAACTTCATGGAATACAATAATATTAATTATTCTCAAATTTTGTAACCAAAAATATCAAAGAAAAATATTTAAATTATCCCTAACCAAAGCATTAAAATATGAATGCAATACATATTTGTCCATAGTAAGTTTCAAATCTTTAAAAACTTGAACTTGCTTACCCTCTCTTTTAGTTTCCTTGATTTTATTTTCTTGCATCTATAAATATTGGGCCACATCCCTATTGATGAAGTTATATTCAATAGTGGGGTTTATGGACACAATGACATTCTTACTTTGAATGCATCCAAGAAACAAAAACATTGAATTTTGTTCCTTGGAGCTACATAGATTGAACACTTGTCCTCAACCTCCTCATCCTTATTTTATTCCACTTTTATTTTGTTTTCAACACTCACATCTTCCTTATCATCTGATTCCTCATCCTCCTTTTTTGTCTTCTCATCATTATTTGCTTCCGTAGTATCCCAATGATGTAGGAAGGCTTGTTCTATTTGTTCCCATGAAAAAACATACCATTATTTTTCTAGTTAAACATACCGATCCAATGCCAGACTATAAAGATAAATGATCAAATATTCTCGCCACAAATATGAATGAAAATGGATCTTCTTAAATTTGAACCATCGATCTCAAGAATTAATATCATTATCTCTAATGAATTGATACTCTATGATCTTCAATGCATCAAAACTAGGGTTTCAAAGCTTATTTTTTACACCTTTTACCAAAAATATGAAAATAAATTCATCTAGAAAAATAAATCTAAAAATTTCCTTTGAATTGCAAAAATATAACCCTATTTGCTCTTTCATAATAAAATATGTGAATTGTTTTCCCATGGGTCGTGCATAATAAATTCATAAAAAATTAGGGTAGTAGGGTCAACTTCATATCACAATATCTCCCTTAATACTACTCAAAATCCATAGTGTGACCACTTTATAGAAAGATCCTGAAGTCCTCTTTGTAGCCAAAAAAAATAGTATGAATTGCATGTTTATGTGAGGAGATCAACTTGCTGCAAGATAGTCTCATTTTTTTTGAAAAAATTATAATTTATGTAATATCTAAAAAATTCTCCACTTGCCTAGGAAAGATCTCTAATACCAAATATTAAGAACATCGCATATAATCAAGTAATATGTAGAAATAATGAATATCAATACAAAATATAATGGTGGGCCAAGATGCCCAATATGAATTATATTCAAAATATAATTATAGCCCTTAAGGTAGGGTTACACCATACAATATTCCTTTAGGAAGGAATAACTCCACAATTATACTTTGCATAGAAGACTCCACAACTTACTTGATATTCTTTATAATGATGTTCCCCTCTTTATATAGACCCATGTCATTAATATTGGATGGGTAAACTCTTAATCCCAGTGCATGTCAACTCATTACCTAGTATAATTAATATCATACTTTACCCATATGAATCCATATAATATACTCACTAAGAAGATGTGTGCCACATGTTGGCATATCCACCCACTAATAATATCATCTCTCTATGTACATTACACATAAACTCCACATTTTTTACCTAAATTTGCTCTAGCCCTTTGATACAGTGCACAATGTGAAGTTGTTCACGTGCTTGAGTCATGCTTAATTTTATACAAGCTAGCCTTAATGGTGTAATTAACATATGGAGCTTTTGTTGTGAGCTAATATTGAAATAATGATTCCCAACATTTTAATTATTTTAAATTATTATCTTTCTTTTTTTTTACGATGGATTGTTCTTTAGTAGGGATGCTTTAATTATCATTACTCTTTATAAATGAATTATCTTGATACTCTCCTAGACTGATAAGTGTAAACATATTATGATATAAATACCCATCTAGATATATAGGTGTAAAATTTAGTTTTACCAAATAATCATTTATATTACCTTGCACTTCATTAGCATCATCATCATTGTCACCATCTTTTGGGATTGTGAAATTTGTATTTTATGAATTGACCACTAGAGGAATATTTAGTATTTCTTATTTTTGTTTTTCACCATTAATATGTGATTTCTTCATTATCAGTTTATTATTTTCAAAATTTTCAATGGGTTCTTTGTATTTTACTTTGCTTGACTCCCTGACCTCATATATATGAATTTTTTCCATTGGGATTTTCAATGATGGAGGCACTATGGAGTAATGAATAAAATTTGATTGTGAATAAACTTCATTAAAGGGTGGCATCATTTTTTAATATTTGAAGGGATTATTGTCTTCAAGACATGTATATACATGTCTACTATGCATGAATTTTGCACATTTGTGTAGTGTAGATGGCATTGCCTCCATAACATGTATCCAAAGTCCCAAGAGTAGGTTATAATGTAAATGAATAGGCATGAATTTAAATAGGGTAGTTAATGTCTTGGGTCTTACTATCACATCCAATGATATTGACCTAAGTACCTAGCATGGAATATTATCAAATCATCTTATATTCTTATATGACTTTTGAAAACTATCCATGCTAATACCTAACTGTTTTAAGAAAGTGTTATTGCTTAAATTCATTCTTGACCAATTATCTAGCGAGACATGAATGGATCCAAAAAAAATGGCTTGAATAAATAGGGAGATTTTATTGTATTGTATGTTTGGTGGGAAAATTCTAATGTTCAAAGGAAATAATTTCTTCACCACTCTTTAATGCATTCATGGTTGAGGCAAAATATGTAGGCTCTATATCATTTGGCAAAGTTGTATCACATAATATCTCATATAGGATATCCTTGTAAATGGTTGATCTCTTTATTAATTCAAGGATATACATATTAACGTGATTATTTTTTAGCTGATCAATAATATCATACCCTTTGCTTTGGTTGGTGGGCTTTGTGAGAGGTGGAGAGGAAATAGGAGGAACATGTTGAATACCTTCATTATGTCACACATGTTGGGGCACCCAACCTCTTCATGTAGTGACAACATTGGATGTAATATCCTATATAATCCTTGAGAAAATAATGGGGTGGGATGGTAGCTATCAAGACCTTGAGGTCAACAGGGATGAGGAATAAAAGAAGTCATGCATATCATTTAGTGTCTTCTAGTAACTTGAGGCATCTAAAATTTTAAGTTTAAATAATAGGAATTAAAAAGGATAACTAAATATTATTCATCATTAATTACAACCTTTATTTTATTGCACAATATCTAACCCTTTTGATTACATAGTTGTTAAAGATATTACTTACTAAAGGAAAACAACATGTAATGATTACAATTATAACTTGAATTAAAAAATAGATACTATGTATTTCCATTATAGCCATGAGTAATTTTACATGTGAATGAGGGGAAATAAGAAATTAGATCTAAAACCTTGACGCATAAATATGAAGCCTTAAAAAAAATGTGGAAAGAAACCCTAAGGGAACCTAGGGTTTGCCATGTTCAATATAATGATTAGGTTCACCAACATGTTTGATCTTATTTTGATTAACACAATCTAATGAGATATAACTTTTGAATAATTTAGATTGTTTAAGATATGTGTAAATTAAAGTACATCTAAATGCTATAATAGAGTATAATTGAACTATTATAGTTTATTATAAATAGAAATGACCAAAGGGATTAAGATAGTTTATTTCAGATATGTGTAGGTACAAAACCATGTGTAGGTGATAGAAAGGGTTAGAAATGGACTAATAATTACTCTGATCATAAAATTAAGGATTTGGTTATGTGTGGACAAGTCTGATAAGATTTAGATGTAGAATTAATTCAATTTTAAAACTAGGGATGTGGATCCTCTTGGAAAAGTCTGTCAAGATTTGGGTGTTTACATTTTTCCAAATGTATCCATATGGAATATATGTTCATTTTCTACACATAAACCTACTAGTGAACCACTATTCTGTGTCATATCAGTTGTTAACCATATTTGTAGAATCTAAATTCTTATCTCCTTCACTTTTAAACCTTATTTCCACTTTTGACACTCGGTTAACTTATAAAAATGAAAAAGAGTGGTGGGTTGAGCTGACCCCAACCACTTCCCAATGAATGGTTGAGAATAACCTATGTATCTAATATTCTAATGAGGGAAATAAAACCATATGTAGTTATTCTCTTTAAGTGTAACATGTGTTGATCCAGGCAACGCTTCAAGTGATAATTCGGGTGATGGTTCTACCCCAATTGGTGGCAGAACTTTTGGGAGCCATAACTTTTGAACCATAGCTCCATTTGACTTCTCATTTGAACCATTAGAAATATAAGAATGAGGAAAATGTGATGATATGACATAGAGATATGATTAGTGGTTTTTGAACCCCTAAACCCAATGGAAGTGCCCATAATTTCAATTTTAATAGAGCTATCTAAAAATAGAAAGTTTCTAAAATTAACCATTTCTCAAATTCTGTGTTGTTGTAAATCATGGAAGTCAAACCACTTCATATCCCTCAATATTGGAGACCTTACACATCCTATTCATGCCTTCAAAGTATGTATAAAAATAAATTTATCCTGAGAAGGGGATTAGACATCTCTTCCTAGAGATAAGCATATGTTTTCTGCAATTTTGTGAGCAATAAAACATTTCTTCCTGGAGATAGCATTATATGATTGTGTTATTTTGTGTTCTTGAATTATCTTTCAACCAAAACCTATAAGTTTTAGATCAGTGATATCAGAATGGTTTTTATTAAGAGTGTATTATCCAGAGGATGAGGTTAGACTACAGGAAGCTTGGGTGGAAAATAATAGATCTAATAGACTATCCACATGTTCATTTCAAATGACCTCAAATGGAGGACAACATTGAGACATCTTATCCCTTATAAGAAATGGTGAATGAATCCCTCCAAAATTAAAAAGCATAGATGTTGTAATAGTTCACCTAAATTTTCCAACAAATATTGATGGGAAATTCTAGCTCCTCGTCTGCACTCCCTGACTCCCTATCCATGGAACATCTTTTTAGTGCTCCAACACCCTTCAAGGTTCAGGTGAATTTTGATATCCCTACATTTGAAGGAAAAACCAATGCTGATGTAGTAAAAAATTGGTTTGTATCAATTATCTTCCTATTTTTCTGTAAATAAATTCACCAATGGAAAGATCACTTTTTCTATTTTCGATGCATCATTGCCCACCAAAAATTGGTGGGAAGTGTACAAGAAGAGGTTCAATATTGATGAAATTGGCCTCGAGGTGGAACCTACCTAGGATGATTTCATGGAAGCTATAAAGGAAAGATACTACCCCATTAGAGCATATGATGATTTGTATATACAGTGGCAATAACTTCGCCAAGGTAAGGAACAATTTGTTCAAGATTACATTGATATTTTTTATTCTCGATCTATGAGATTGGGCATCCAGGAAAGTGAGAAACATAAGGTTATCAAATATCATGGTTGAATACAATGGTATATACAGGGGTAATATAACTCTTTAATTTGGAAACCCTTAGTGAGGCATACAAGTTTGCAATGAAGATTGAGCAAAAGCATGGAAGAAAGAATATGAAGAGTCAACCTTTGAAATGGAAAAGTGACAAAGAAGGTCAAACATGAGGCCAAAATTAGAAGTGAAAGGAGTTCCAAGATAAGAATCCCTAGAAGGGGAAGAATGGGAAATGTTGTGATTACCATAAAACTAGAACTCACTCCAAAGAAGAATGTTGAGCCATCAAATGCCTACTTTCTGAGTCACAATCCTTGACATCTATTGCTCTGCCTCATTCACACCCTGTAGTTGAAGAGGATGAAGAAGAGATTGTAGATGCTAAGCCTGATACCATCGTTGCTTCATCACAAACCTATGGGGATAGGCTAGATGATAAGGAAAGGTTGTTTCACTCTAAGATGTGGGTGAAAGGTAAGCCTCTACATTTTATTCTTGATAGTGGGAGTTAAAAGAATTTATTCTCTTCTAATGTTGTGAAAAGTTTGAATCTATCCATGAAGCCTCACCCAAAGCCATACAGTATTGGATGGTTGAGCCCAGGGAGAGACCTCCATGTCACCCACCAGTGTCTTCTTTCATATGAAATAAAACCTTTCCAAGATGAGGTCTTGTGTGATGTGGTCAATTTTGATGTCTGCAATGTTCTCCTTGGTCATCCATTCATGTATGAATGACATGGCATATATGAATCAAGAACCTAAAGGATCACCCTCATTCTTAGAATGTGACACTATAGGGTATCAAAGGTACCACCTCCCACATATGTCTCCTTGATTAGTGCAAAGTAATGTAAGATATAAGTGGAGAAGACAAAGCAATTCATTCTCATGGTGGTCAAGCCACAAAGATCCAAGAAGGCCGATGTTGGAATCCTGACTATAAAATCAACACAATAATAGAAGTAGATGGGTCAAATCACGGGAGAATATGATGACTTATTCAAGTCACCCATGGGAGTTCCACTTCACTGTCAGGTAAAACATTCTATCGATTTAGTTCTAGGATCACCTTTGCCTAACAGCCCTATGTATCATAGATCGATTTTAGAGAATGATGAGATAAAAAGACATATTCAAGAATTGATCCAAAAGGGTCACATCAAGCCAAGATCTTCACCTTGTGGAAGCCCAATTATCCTAGCACCAAAGAAGGATGGAACATGGAGGGTTTGCATTGACTATTGAGCCCTGAACAAAATCACTGTGAAGAATCATTACCTCCTCCCCTGGATTGATGACTTGCTAGACCAACTCCACGGTGTAAAGTTATTCACCGAAATTGATCTCAAATATGGCTACCACCAAATTCTTATCGACCCCATTGATGTCTGGAAGACTACATTCAAATCCAAGGAGGGGATATTTGAATGGTTGGTTATGCCTTTTGGCTTGACTAAGGTGCCTACAACCTTCATGAGGATGATGGATGACATCCTATGAACCTTCACCAACTCATTCATGGTTGTCTACCTGGATGACATACTCATCTACAATAGAACATGGGAGGAACATCTATAACATATCCGTAAGGTTCTTCAAACTCTTCAGAAGCACAAGCTATATGCAAATCTTGACAAGTGCACATTCAGGATGAAAATAATTTAGTACCTGGGGTATGTTGTGGATGAGGAAGGGGTACATGCCAAATCAAAGAAGATTTGGGTTATTCAAGAATGGCCTACACCAAGGACCCTCATAGAACTTTGTAGTTTCTTGGGTCTTACAAATTTATATCATAGGTTTGTTCTTAGATTCTCACATGTTTCTTGACCACTAAACCAAGTGACTAAAGGAGGAGCTAAAGTTGCATTTTAGTGGGGAAAAATACAATAAAGAGCATTTGAGAATTTAAAAAATAGACTTTGTTCAACTTCTATTCTTGCCTTGCTAGACTTGCATCAACCTTTTGAGTTGATAATAGATGCATCTAAATATGCCATAGGATCTATCATCATGAAACATGGCCATCCCATTACATATCATAGTGAAAATTTCAATGATACAACCAAGAAATACGTGACATACAATAAGGAACTCTATGCCATTGTGCAAGCCTACAAATAATGGAAACACTACATCTTGGGGAAAGAGATGGTCATCCAAATTGAACATAGACCATTGGAATTCATCCAAACACAGAGCAAACTATAAAATGAGAGGCACCAAAAGTGGGCCACATATGTGTAGCAATTCCATCTGATAATCAAACACAAAAAGGGGAGCTCAAATACTACCATAGATTGTCTGATCCATCCACCAATTGCTATAGTCACAATAGTTCTTGATCTTTGTAGACATGAGACTGCCACCTAGGGTGCTCTATATGAAACATATCTTGCCTTTGCTAATACATATTAGGTGCTTCGAGAAGGTAAACATGTCTCTAATTTCTATTTTCAGGATAATGTCTTCTATCACATGGGGCATGTCTGTGTTCCAATTGTAGAGCAACAAAAGATGATATAGGAAGCACATTTCAATAGAATATTTAGGCACTTTGGTGTAGAGAAGACATTGGTAGTTATTTAAAAGCACTTCTATTGGCCCCATATGTGGAAGGATGTAGAAAGGTACCTCAAATATTACACCCCGTGTGCGATAGCCAAGCTAGAAAATAAGAAGCAAGGATTATACACACCATTTATAGAACCAAGCAAGCCTTGGGAATCTATCTCAATGGATTTTCTCTTAGGTTTTCCCACTTCAAAACATGGCAAGTAATATATTCTTGTTGTAGTTGGTCATTTTTCAAAAATGGCTATCATGATTGCTTGTAATAAAACTATCTCTACTGAGGAAACTGCTCAACTATATTTTAGTCTTGTATGGCTCCATTTTGGTATCCCCAAGTCCATTATTTTAGATAGAGATATCAGGTTCATGAGTATCTCTTGGTCAACTCTATGGAAAATGATAGATACCAATCTGATGAAGTTCACGGCCTTCCATCCATAGATCGATGATCAAATAAAAGTGGTAAATCACCTGATTATCCACATGCTTCAGATGTATCACTCTAAAAATCCATGCACATCAGATGAGGGGCTTCTTTTCATAAAACATGGATACAAGCAGGCCCTACACAAATCCGCCAAGCATAGTCCATTATAAGCATGCTTCAAGTTCTAACCCATGGCACCGATTGATGTAGCCATTCCATTCTCCACCATGGAATACACACCTCATGGGAGATCTGATGTAGCAAAAGAAACAAAGTTCATTGAACAAATCCAATACATCTAGTAGTAGGTTCATGACATCCTGGAAAAGATGAATCAAAACTATAAGCAATGGCATGACAAACATAGGTTTGCATACCATTTTGTTGTAAGCGACAAGTTTTGGTTGCAGATTAAAAAAGAATGACTTGCAAGCCCACACAAAAAAAATTGGCCTCTATATTATGGTCTCTACACCATCATCAAATAAGTTGGAAAAAATGCTTTTGAGTTGAACCTACCAACCTACCTTGGTCTGCATCCAATATTCAATGTGAAGCTCCTCAAAGCATATCATCCACCTTTGTTAGACACTTCAGTCATAGTAGAATAATTGGACATTGATGAGCTTGATCCATAGAGTTTTTCTCTATTAGAGGAAGATCATATTGTGGACACCTAGATAAAGACAACAAGAGGGCACTCTATTCCACTTTAATGGGTGGTCAAAAGGGGCAAGCTTAGCCACCAAGGTGAGTGGCTCACAAAGAATCAAATCAAGACACAACTGCCACACTTGATGATGAATCTTGATGTAATGGGGACCATTTATTCTCAATGAGGGAGGAATGATCTGGGTAACACTTTAGGTGACAATTTGGGTGACGATTCTACCCTAAGTGGTGACAGAACTTTTAGGAGCCATAAATTTTGAACCATAGCTCTATTTGACTCCCCATTCAAATTGTTGGAAATCTAAGAATGAGGAGAATGTGATGAGATGGAACAAAGCTATTCTCAATGGTTTTTGACCCCAAAAAATCCAATGGAAGTGCCCATAATTTCAATTTTAATAGTGCTATCTAAAAATAAAAAGTTTTTAAAAATAGTAATTTCTTGAATTCTGTGTTGTTGTAAATCATGGAAGTCAAACCACTTCATCTCCCTCAAGATTGGAGACCTTCCACATCCTCCTCCTACCTTTAAAGTATGTATAAAAATAGATGTATCTTGAGAAAGGGATCAAACATCTCTTTCTAGAGATAAGCATATGTTTTCTGCAATTTTATTTGCAATAAAACATCTCTTCCTAGAGATAACATTATATGATTGTGTTATTTTGTGTTCTTGAATTATATTTAAACAAAAACCTTTGAGTTTTGGATCATGTGTGCAATGGTGATCCTTTTATGAATGAAACTTATAATATATCTTTCAATACTTGACAATGGAAAACTTGACTTGGCATAAGTGCTTTAGACTTGGTTAGGGCATGTTTCTTGTGTCTAATTTTTGATTTGTAATATTTAGGGTAGTCCCTTATAATGTGCAAGTGATAAAATAAACTTGCTTAGAAATTGCTTGATTAGTGTTAAAAATGGAATAGGTCTAGATCTATTATGTATAAATATATGTCTCTTTTAGTAACTTCTCACACCACTAACATGCAAACATAGGTGCCGACCCATAAAAATTATTGAAATTTGGAAAATGATTATTGATTTATATGTAGGTGAGTTCGATAAAGGTGGATGACTTCATAAACAAGGACACATATTTGAATGGCCAAAATTGTATATAAAATAGGAACAATGTTCTTATGATCATGAGATAGTATAAATATGATATAAAGTAGGTTAGATGTAGACTAGAGAATTCATGTAGGTGATTGATAGAAAATAAAGAAGGTTAGGCCCATATAAAGAAAGAAGATAGGATAAATTAGTATGCAAGTGCCATATGTGTATGCACAAGTCATGTAAGCTAAGGACAGGTCAAGAATAACATTACCAAGTGTATAATACCATATTTTAGTGTATATAGGTAGAAGCTTGTGATGAAGTCATTGAAAATAATAAAGTTTGGAGCTCAAGTCCTTCTTATCTCTTAGTTATCTTGTTTTTTAAACATGAATATGCAAATATAAGTTATTTACCAATTGTACCCCTTATATGTCAAATGGTTTTATAGAAGAAGTGGTAATATTCAATTAATAAGGTATTGCTCACTTGGAGGTCATATGATTAAATCTTATTAAGTGTAAAATTATTTTTCTAAATCCCATTAATTTAAGTTATTTAGCCCATGCCTATGGTATTTTTAGACATTTTTCATATTTTTATGAAGGTAAGCATGTGACCACTTGATTTATAAATTTTGTAACATTGTAAATCCATCAAAATAATCAATTTTTTGATTTGAATTTTTCTTTTTGAGAGTTGAAAAATGTGTTAAAATAAATAAATAAGGAATGAAAATTTTTTAAAGGTGCATTTATATTTCATTTGACACCTAGATTTGCTCTAAATCTGACAATAAGAAGTTCATGCGTGAACACTGAATAAATGTAACAACTAAATTTTTTGTCACTGGTGTTGTTAGAGACAAATAATTCACATTTTTGAGTTTACAGGTTCCTTGGGATCAATGTGGCTAATACATCTAACATAGATCCATCTTAAGTTCACTGCTAACTCAAAGATAGGGAAAGTAATGTAGTGGAAAATTTGGTTTTTCTAGTTTTGTTTGAGTTTTCTATTTGTTAGCAATTTTCTCAGTTGTTTTTAAAGCTTTTAGAATGAGGAACAAGCCAATTATACAGTGGTTTTTTTACTACATAGAATTATCATCTCTCATTTAATAGGGGGAAGAAAATGTCTTGGTTTCAATCAGTCTTCAGGTGATTGTAAAAGTGACATGGGTTGTAAGCACCATTAGTTTTTTCAAATTTGTCAAAGTTATTGGAAATTAGGTAAAATGTACCATACATGATGTATAAAATTATCATCGATAGATGGATTGATGTGGTTAAGTATTCCCATGATGATTTTCATACTATAGTATAAAAACATATGATCTCTAGGATGAGTACTCATAATGATGTTCATCTTCATGTCAGGGAATGTCACAGGGCACATAACACACGAAGGTCAAGTTATGATATAAAGTAAGGACCTAAAAAATGTGTATAAACTATCTATATAAATTCCATACATATATTTTGTATTTGAATCTGAATATGCTACTTTGAATGCACACCAAGTAAAGGTTTGTGCATCCTAGAATCCACTACAATATTAGATAGGTTTGATGATCAGTACTTTGCCACCAATTTTCTTACAATTAGTATGTGATTTTTGGGTAACAAATGAAAAATAGGACACATGCAACGTTTTTCACAAAATGACAAAATGAATTTATTTTACAAGGAATGGTTTGATAAGAGAACAGATTGATTTCAAGGGCCAATTAGTCCCCTCGAAACTAAATATCATTTAAAATTTAGATGCATCTATGGTGAGGGGATTAACCAAAGTTAAGAGAGATAAGGGAAAAAACAAGATATAATTTGTATTAGTGCCACAATATAAAAGATTTATAAATATGGATGTATGCAAATCATTTGACAAAATGAAGACATGTCATATGCCTTAAAAATGATTATAGAGAATAAAAATAGAGAGAGTAAGATTGAGAATCAGATAATGATTCCTATCATTCTTGGGAAAACCATTTGTTGTTGGGTTTAATTGATAGATATATTGGCTGATCCAAAATATATTATAGATTGCGCATAATATATTATAGTAGATCATCAACATCTTCAATACAAGGGAAAATAACTCAAGGATCACTCATTACTATTAGGCTATGATGCAGTCAAGGATTCCACTCTTTATGTGGTACTAAGATTATGAGGAGGAGTTGTGGGTGCTAGGATACCATCTTCATCTAAAGATAGGTATTTCAAGGAAGTAGTGAAAGAAATGTCTACTAAATCAAGTGTTAAGAAGCTTACACCTATTTCTAGTGCCTATATTGTGGAACAAGTAGAGGAGGTTCAATTGTAGTGTTTAATGAGGAATATTTGATACTATATAAATAAAAACTTAGAGAAAAAGGTAGAAATTTGTAGATTTAATGGATTTTAGCTAGTTATAATGGCTTTATTTCAATGGGTTCATTCGACTTGTTCATAGTAGTGTGAAATATCTCTTTGTTCTAAGGTTTTTTCATTGTCCATTTTTTGATTAGGTAGATTATTAGTGAGTCTTTATAGATGGTCCTTGGTTTTGTGGAATGGTAGGTCTTTACCTCATTCAGTTTCTATAATTTGATCCAAATTCTCAATTAGTTACCAAAATGCCAATCTCACTTCACCTCCCTAATTTTCCTCTTTATCTCATTTGTGATTTGAAAGAGATAGGAGATTGCTTGGGAATGTTTATAAAAGCTTATGAAAAGAGAATAATAGTGGGTTTATTCACATTTACTCACATTTATGTGAAAATAGATCTCAACAAGAGTCTACTGGATAAAGTGATAATTAGATGTGAAATGTTCATCATATATATACATTATATTTTGATAATATTGATGTTTATGTCATATTTTAAAGCTTACTATACATCTTCATGTTAGATGTCCCTAGACACAAACTCATCCATAAAAAAAAGGTTTGAAACCAACATACAAAAATGGAACTTTCTAATGCAAGAGGAAGACGAGGAAGAAGTGAATAATGTAAAGGAAAGTCAACATACGTTAGAACCAAAAAATAATGATCTTGGAGAAATAGATTCCATTTTCAGGGAATTTTCCCTTCTACAGTGGAAGGAAAAGAAAATCATAGTTTATCTTTGAGGATTGTTTTGAAAAAAATTCTGTCAAGGGGAGTGAAGAGGGTTCATGAATCAAAGAATTCAGATTCTAATAAGGAGATGATGACTCATTTTATTTTGTAACACTTGACTATTAAATCACCCATAAATAAGCAAAATATAGAATTGCAAATGGTCATAGTCAATCCCTCTCATGGGTTGTGGTAGGATGTTAAAAAAGAAAGGTAAAACATGCAAAATATAAGATTATTTGGGCCATGCTTCCAGTTAATTTATAGTCTCCAGAGATTGGGCTTGATGGTATATTTACTTTTTTGACCTATCTTTACTCTTTTATATCCATTTTATTTCTATGGAGAAGTTTTTTGTTTCTTTTTTTACGGGAGTTTTCTCTTTCTATATATCTCTTTCTCTCTTTTCTTTGATCCTTTTTCCTTTGGAATGCTAAAAAACATCTACAAAATGTAAATTATTATTTATATTAATATGATGTTATATATTTTTCTAGGTAAAAAATAAGTGAACTAAAATTGAACAAATAAAACACTTGTTTTGGTATTTTCCAATTGATTTTCAATGCATGTAAGAGAGATATCTAATCTAATTATGCAAATGTTTTTTTCTCAAAATTTCTAGATGCAACCTAGATGAATTTATTTTTGTGATCTTATTTAAATTAGGTATGAATGTATCTAATTTAAACTAAAGTTTTCACAACATGCAAATGTTTAAATAATAGGTTTAGATTTTAAACAACAAAACAATATTAAGCTTCTACACTTATTTTGCTTATATGCAATGCTGGAACAAACTTTCAATATTCCTAGATTGAATGCACACTAGATATGAACTTTTTTTTTTGTTTTGAATAAGATGATTGTTTAAATTATTATTTATTTATATTTTGAGATAAAATAAAATTCTTGCTTTGTTCAAAACAAAATAAATTAGTATTAAAATAAGGTCTTTAGTATACCTAGGCTAATCTTAGGTTTTGTAGTTGCTAGTGTGTGTGAGAGAGAGGATGAAAAATGATTTATCTTTTTTAAGATTATGGAATGTAACCCTAAGGTTGATAAGGTTATGAGTAATAAATCAAGGAATAAAATAATTTAGTATCAATAAACACCTATTTGTATAATAATTGATTTATATGAAAATTCTATAAACAGAAATGAATCATAAAAGGTGTACTTAGCTAGAAAATATGATTGAGACAGACAAGTGGTGGGCAGAGAAGTGATGAAAGAGTAGGGAAAAGTGTCTTCAATAGAGAATAGGTGTTAGAGACCTCTTCTAATAATATCACAACCCTCTTTTCCATTAGTGCATTACGTTATTGACCTAATGTGTTGCACTAATGACCTTGTATAGGTGAAACAATGAAATACTAGGTAGACCTTCACTCTATTTTAGGAAGTTTATGTCTATATGATCAAGACCTGAATCATCATCTATTATATGTTTTAACTAATTTCACTATGAAACCTTAAGCCTCCAGGATTTTTAGGGTTTTGATGAACACAAGTGGAAGAAAAATGGCATTAAGAGGGTAGGTTGGGTATGACCTCAACAACCCATGTGATGAGCATTGTCTATATACCAATACCTTGAAGGGGGATAAAGACTAATGTAGTTATCCTAATATAAGTGCTGGGATAAGTGAGAGTGATTCTAGTATACCTGAGTATGAATGCTAATTTGAATTCTTTGGGTGTGAATAAAGACTAAAAACCTAGGTAAAATTGAGCTCCAGGTTGCTGTAGATGGATGTATGTAGAAATAGGGGTAAATAGGGATAAATAACTTTAATTTTCATAACTATTTATAATATTGTTCATTATAATTGATATATAAGGGATAAATGAATCAGAGTGGTCTTTATATAGTGTTCTGATGTTTATTGAGACATGAAATGAGTCTAGGCTAATCCTAAGATGCTTCAGAGAGTGGTAAGATATTCGTTAGTGGAAAATGAAGCTAAGAGTCAATAGAGCTTCCCCCTTTACCAATAGCGCATTACACTATAGACCAAAAGGTCTATGTTGTTGTCTAGGTGGTTGACATGTGTAAAAAAAGATCAAGTATGCCTAGGTGATGGCTCAATGCAACTCATGGTATATATGGGAAAGGGATAAACATGCATTTAAATTGGAAAAGGATCAAAAGTGTCCCTAAGATAGGTCTGGGGATAATTTAAGGATAAGGTGGTCTCAAGTGAAACTCATTGCATTAAATGACATTTTATATGATTACATTTGCTCCCCCTTTATTCTATAAATGTAACAAAGTGAAATGAATAGGATAAAGGAAAGAGAAACATATTTAGACTTACCTATGAGGTGAAGCCCATGAATATAGGTTTGAGTCTTTAAACTATGATCCATTACATATATAGGTAGATAAACTAATGTAAAAAATTGACATAATCCTATGTGTGGATGTAGATGGTGATTAAATGGTGAATAACTTAGACTAGGTTGATGGCTTGCCCAATCCCCATGTGTGGGTGGATCAAGAACTCGAGCTAGCCCTGACTCTATCATTTCCCAATCCTATTTGGTGAATCATAATCTATGAATAACTTGGATTGGACTGATGATTTATCTAACCCTCTTATGTGGGTGGCTCAAAAACTCAATTAAGCTATGAGTCCATCATTTTATACCCATGTGTAGTAGAATAAGGTGAATCTGAAACTATGTTGTGTTATGAAGCTATAAAATATGGATCTGGGCCACTTGGGAATTTTTAAATGTAAAACAACTTAGGGGCCACTCGAGAACTCAAGATTCTAAAACAACTTTGGGCCACTCAGGAATGCCAACCACTATAGACAGAATGAGGCATTAATATGGTGTAATCCTAGTACAAAATTGGTGCATATGGTGTTTGGAGTATACAACATAAAGAATGACATGGGGCTATCATTCCATCTGATAGAATTGGTACAAAACTAAGCATATGAAAACAATGTGCCATGCATATGCCCCAAATTCTAATATATGTGCATATGGATTCTATACTGAGTGATAGTAATCAATGTTTGTGCATATCTAAAAATGAAATGAGAGTGATCATGTCATGCATGATGCCACTAACTTGAGAAAACCCATGTAATTTTATGTAAAAATTATACATATACTGAGCATATCTGATAATTTGTGACTGGGACTATGTAAATTTGAACTGTACATGCTATACCTTTCTAATAATTCTAAATTTTTCTATTTTTGAGGCTACTAGACAATATCATGGTGGGTGGACTATAACGTATGGTGGGTGGACTATAACGTATTATGCTCTTGGAAGTGTACTACACTATTGTCCAAAAGTGTTATTTTTAGGAAAAAGTAAGACTGATCTGTGTGTGACTATATTTCACTATATTTTCCTGAGTTTGAGCTTTGTAATTTATGTTTGTGCTGAAAACTATGTTTTAAGTTCACTAGGAAGTTTGATCTCTATGACAAACCCTTATAAATTCCCCTCTTTTGAGAGGAGTTATTGAACCTCTGTAATAATTGTCCTCAAAAGAAAATTTATGCTTTATGTGTGTTAGACTAGAAATATATGATATCGACATGATAAACCAATATAATGTGTATACATGACATCAAAATTTAAAAGAGATTGAACATACATTGGCAATATATGATGTATGTTATATCTATCATTCACAAGGTTACTAAGATCGATATAACAATGTAAGTATGTAGATGAACACAAAATATGGAAATAATATGATCAAACTATGTGGGGGGATGGGGCATGATGTCCATTAAGGCACCCAAGGAGAAAGGGGGATGCATGAGGTCCCTCATAACATCACAAACTAGATGTGAAATAAATAAGCAACAAATAAGTGTCATGGGCTTGAAGCACACATAAAATCATACATATAAACACATGAGGCATATAAAGTAGGCCAAGGGGCCACAATACAAGGGACATAAACACATGTCACTAAGTTTGAGAAAAACAACACATACAAGGACATGTTCAAATGTTTGTTTATGTAAAAGAGCATGCAAGTTTGGCTTAGATCCACATGGAAGGACATGTTAAAATGTCCACATACATAATCAATAAACATACCCAAGGACATGGGTATATGTCCAAAACATGAAAGCAATGAAAGGACAATGACATTCAAATTCCCTCGAGTAGATGTAGAAGAGAATAGACATAATCAAATCTTAATTAGTAAAGCTAGAAATGAAAGTATGCATAATCATGTAGTATGAATCCATATAAGAGAAAAGATATACATGAGTCTATAGTAGTAGTAGTTGACAAAAAATTAGTGTAGTATAAGATGATGAATATTAAGATATAATCAATACTAAATCTGAGATATGGAGTATAGAAATATATAACATGGCAAATCAAAAGTTGTGTATATGATACCTCCAATGGGCTAATATAACAATGTTGAATCATTGTAAATGTGTATATTCCCCCAATGGGTAGATAATAGCAAATCTGGATCTGTGTAGAGAACCAAAAATCTTGTAGTAATCTACAAACACTCAAAGGGAATAAGTGAAGCATGTATGTATGATAAAACATACTACACTATCATAGATATCATATTTAGTACCTAGAAAATAGAAGTAATGTCAACATAGAAATGTATACAATCTAAAATTTATAATTTCTGAGCAATATTTGAATGTTTTTGTATTTTTGAACATATTATATATATATATATTGTTTTCTAAGTATAAGCCATGTACAAGCAACATAAAAATGAAATTAGGTACAAGTAATACTGGAATGAAAATGTAACTATGTACAGGTAAACTGGGAATGGAAGCTATGTATAAGGAGAGTGCTATGGATAATAATCTCTGTACTATGATAAATAGTGTTAGAATCCCAACATGTCATCGACAGGATGCCTTTGTGTAACATATGTGGCATATTCACTTTCTGAATGGTTTGTACAATAGTATTTCATGTTATTAGAATCATCTTCTTCATCTTGATTATCATTGTTTGGTTTATTTATTGTGATGTTTCCATCTGAAACTGTATCCACTGTAGGTATAGCTTGCTTTTGTAGCTCTTGTTGGGAAGAAACTGTATCCTTTCTAGAAACTATAATCATTGCACTCTAATGTGAAAAGGATATTAAACCTTTATTTTTTTCAAGCGTTGCTCCTATTATTTTTAACCATGAACTTCCAATGACAACATTATAAGCATCTGATTATGAAATAACTCTATAGGGGAGATAACATTCATTTGAAGCTGTAGCATGAAATTTGAGCTTTATGGATTAAACAATGCAATTTAATCACTCAAACATCAAACTACTAGGTAAAGTCTAGAGCTAGTAAGATAAAATGCAATAGATGAATTTACAATTCAAATTAACATCATAATCCTAAAGTTAAATGCTCTAAACCACGATTAAACAGATGCAAAATGAAAGGATTGGATTTACATTAGACTCAAATTGGACATTATGATGGCATGATGCTATATTGCTAATGAAGGATTAGATTGGCATGGATTCTTCATTAGCTTGGTAGATGATCTTCCATGGAGGGATGGGTTACTTATATATATTGTGGACTAAAAGATCAATGGTTGGAATTCAAAGTTAGATGAAGGAGATCAATAGATAAGGATTACCAAAGGAATTTAAAATTCCTTGGAAGCCTCTAGATTTAGAGGCTTCTAGAGAGGAAGGGTGAGAATAGATAGGATTATAAAATCCTCTTAAGGGTTAATGATGATTAGATGTGGGATTAGATAGGGATTAAATAGGTGACTAGGGACTAGGGGTGTAGGAGAGCCTAAGAATAGGCTAGTAAGTGGGTAGGTAGGCCATGGAAATTTAAAATTTCAAAATAATAGGTAAGTGGGGATTAAGATGGGATAATGGGGATTTAACTTTATTAATGAAGAAATGGGATATAATAAGGTTAGTAGATGAAGAAATATATTAATGGGGATATTAGATAAATGATTAAGAAGGGGGGATCTATTAGCATAATTAAATGAGATGAGTATAATTATTATTGACTAATAGAAATATTAGAGATGATAATGTAGGTGAGTAAATTTAGATGCATACATTTTTCCCCTCTTTGAAAGGGCATTGTGAGTTAAGCAGAGTAGAAGGAGTAATGGTCTTTCAAAGAAAAACCATGTCATCAATGAATGCTAGTATATGATGTTAGTGGATAACGATATTAGTGACTATGATGCCCCTTCAAGGGGTCATGCAGAGAAGAATGAGATGGATGACCACTTAAAATAATAAATGAGGGGTGGGATGCGATGGATAGATGAGGGGATGGGATTACCAAATGTGAGATAGAAGATGAAGAAGACAAATTTGACGTGAGCAATGAACTAAAAATTGATGAAGCCCCTGCAAAGACACACGCATAGGGAGTAGAGATGATGGGTGTCATGGTTGTTGACACATGCCAAGGGGGAATAAATCATAACATGATGATGATAAGATTAAGAGGCTGAAATTTTTAAATGTATCTCAAACAAAGATGTATACAAGGGAGAGCTATGGGTCAAGATAGACAAGGATTGGATAAGATTTATGATGGATGTAGCTCAAAGCCAAATTATTGATATGATGTAGGTGATGATTGGGAAGAGTTGATATGATCGAGTGACCAAGAAGTAGTGATGATGATCCTAGAAACTATAGATGCAAGGGAGCGATAGAGGAGATACTGGCCGAGCTATCCTTGAGTACTAAAAATTGGCCAAGTGTTGCCTACATAGTCTGAAAAGACCTCAGGCTGCTATAGTTTTGATTAGAGGATAGAGGACAATCATGGAGTAGAAGATGATGATAATGATGATTAGTGATTAGAGGAGGATGTTAATGATTAGAGGATATGTCCCAGATGATGAGATGAGGATAAAATATTGGATGTTAGTTGAATGAGTCGAGAGGATTAGATTAGTGATGGAAATAAGGATGATTAAATGATTAGATGAATGATAAGGGTGTGGATGATCAAGATATCACAACTATCATAAGATTCATCATAGTCTAATCAATCTAATAGATATAAAAATTGACAAGATGCCTCGTGATATAAGTATGACCAAGAGGACATTGTGCCAAAGTGCATGGGAAAATAATGAACTCTACATCCTCGAGGGCACTTCATAGCATTAGTAACCTCATAATATCCCAATTCATTTCCCAATAGACAAAAAGAGGCACAATTCAAATAAAATAGAAGACATACAAGACATATACATGATGCAAATAAGGCAAAAGAACAAACAAGTAACACACACAAGTATCTACATGTAATGTCACAATGTCTTGTCCAATGATGGGATGAGTGATTGGGTGATGGGCCAAACTAGGATGATCATGATGTGATTGTGGATAAGATGATCATGATTAGGATTAAGACTTAGGTAAGGATATGGATATAATTTAGGATTAGGCTAATGACTTAGATGAGGATATAGATTTGGGGATCTAGATGAGGATGCAAATATGACGATGACCAAAGATTACCAAAAGATAAAACCCTACAAGAGTCCAATCTATCAAGAGTATTATGAGGTGATGGTATCAAATACCTTATATACTAGCAAACGAGTGATTGGATGGGTGATAGGTATGGAGGGAAATGATAGAGAAGTGATGGGATTATATACCTTTCATACTAGCAAAATAGTGATTGGATGGATGATAGATATGAAGAGGAAATTATAAATAAGTGATGGGTGCTAGAATAAATTCTTTGACAAGGGTGTGTATGTTGATAATTCCTTTATAAAAAAGGATGATGATGAAGACATCCAAGATGAAATGATGGATGCAATATTAGACATCATTTAGGATGGGGATAAGGACAACAAGATAGATGGGATGAGTATTAGATGTGGTTTAGGATGATGTGATGGAGATGGATGTGACTAGGAGATAAGGCATAAGACAAAACATAAAGGACTATTTTTGGATTTTTCAACTTTTATGATTTGTAGGGATTTTGGAATATTTCTCCTTTTTAGGGATTTTTGGAATATGTATGTACAATATACAAATAGGGTTACTAGTAAAGGGAGTACCAAGCCTAAAAAATAGGATATGGATGGATGGAATGATGGATAGGATGAAAAAAGAATGAGGGTGATGCAGAACTAAGGATGAGGGTCAAGGAAAAAGGGACTAGGGATTGCTAATGACCACATCGTGAAGGGACCAAATGTTTAGTTGCCTGATTGTTCATTAGAGGATATACCAAAATGGTTTCACTTCTCAAGACACCTTTTGCTTCCTTACAAAGGTCAAGATGATAAGGAATGATAGATAAGATGGTAGGAAATGATGGTAGATTTTGGATAGGAAGCATGGATGGAGGGGATGGGATGGATAAGGATGATATGGATGGGTTATATAGAATGGATTTTATCCCCAAATGTTGAGGTACAATGTGAAATATTATTTTACTATGATGTCATAAATTGGTTTTCATCGTGGTACTTTCCCAAGGTGCTAAAAGACCAGTTTTCACCATTAGATGAATGATTTTTAAAAAAATATATAAATATATATATTTAACTTTTTTTGATTTTTTTGACTTTTGGATGGCATCTTGATTTATTGGATATGGTTAGGAGATGCAAGAATGCAGACATTTTTTGATCTTCAACCAATACTTATTCTGAAGAAAGATGATGTTAGGATCATGTTTTCAAGGCTGGATGTGTTGGGGTCCATGTGACCTTTGATGATTCTTGATTGTGGCCCATTAAGATATCTAGACTAGGTGTCTTCATAACCCCTATTAGAGACAATGCTTCCAAGATGGGTGATGTAAGGTATGGATTTAATTAAATCTTGATGTTGATAGGAAAGTAATGGACTGGAATGGATGATAATATCGTGATAGGAGGGTGTCATGGGTGATGGAGGATTAAGACTAGCAGTCGCATACATCATTAGAGATGTTGGATATTCTTCATTTGATTGGTGATAATTGACAAAAGACTGCAAGAGATCTAAGATGCTTTGACTTTATGGTTCTTTGATTGAATTATTTTATGGATGATCAACCATGATAATAATGATTTTAACATTATTTGTATTTATGGATTGAATTTGACTTTGACTACCCCTTGGTGCTTGATTTTGGGCTTTATTAGGAAAGATTGATTGTTGACTTGATAGGTGATTATTTTGAATTTGATATTCCCCTAGTGCCAGATATTGGGCTTCATTGGGAGAAAACATTTTTGGATTAGGCAGATGATTTTATTTTTCTTGATTTTGAATGATGGGATAAAAGATGATGTGATTATTATGATTGAATTCTAGAATATGGTCTTAGACCGTAGTGTTTGTGGTACTCATTATATTTCTTGGATAAGAGTCCAATGATGTATGTTCCTATTCATCCCTATGGAGGGAGGTTATTAAATGATCATTAATGGGAAATAAATGATCTATGATGGATGAAGGTGGTGGAGATGGTAGGATGAGGTCAATGAGTGGTGATGGGGCAACATGATCCTCATAAGGGTTCCTAGGAGACTTGGTTTTGACATCGAAGAAAATCACCTCAAGATCAACATTAGGACTAATTATAGTGGACACATCCAAAACAAGATCAAATTCACTCTAACAATATTCAATAGATAAAGCTTGCTATAACTCTATTATGACTTCATCATCCTGATTGGGATCCAAATGTATGCTTGGTTATGTAGTAGAGGTATCTGGATAAGAGGTAGACTAAAAATTATAGGCATTATTGGCATCAATAAGGGATGATGTTTTTGATGAAGAATTTGATATTGGTGTTGAACATGATCCAGAGGTAGAGAAGACTTGTACTGGCTCTAATATTATCTTTGATGTGCAAGATGTGATGCTTCTAGTAAAAGAGTGAGTGCAAAAAAGTGAATGTATTTGACCTCTCAACATGGGGTATTTGATGTGATGGGTGAGAAGGATATGGTGGAGAAATGATGGACTTGAAAGGGTCATATAAGGGTTCATGAGGGTGAGATTCACGGGGAATAAACTCAGATTTGATGGAGGATTTGTCAAAGATGGTGGGATCATGGAGGATGGGTGTGGTGTCTTGACCTTATCTTGAAAGGGGAAGGGATTGATCATGATTGGGAATGTAATATTAGAATTTTTTTTCTTATTCACCCATGGATTGAGACTCATATAGTTCATCCTTAATCACTATGTCACCATGGTTGATGAGGTCTTGGACATAATATTGGAAAGGTCAACATCGATTAATAGTATGCCCCTAGGTTTAGTGATACAAATAGTATTAGTTTGTTTTATACTAAAAGGGCTTTGGCTTGATGGGATCAATATTTTGGATAGGTGCATAGACCATCATGTTAGCGATGACTAGTTATATAAAAAGGGATTCCATGGGCATAAGAAGGGGAATATAAGGATCCACTTCACTTTTTGACTTAGAGGTGGAAGAATTGGACTTTGGATGTGACTGGGTGGATGGACTGGTCATAAATGAGGTATCCAAGATTGGATTCCCTTTGCTAGTATAGGAATGGGTAGTCAATGGTTTATGACTAGTGGATGGAGGATTTGTATGAGATTCACATGAAGGGGCTTAGATTGGGGGTGCAATGAGTTGAAAGGGATCAATACCTTCAAGGAGTGGAACACCCATCATAAAAAACTTTAAGAGGATCTCATCCTTATGGGAAACTATATATTGGTTTATGAATGCGGGGTCTATCTCCATGGTGATGGTTGAGGAGTGACAGATGATGGAGGTAGGATAAGGATTGGATGGGGTTCTTGAATAAAATAGTTCAAAGAATTAAGCTAGTATGATTAGGTGATGATGGATGAATGGATTAAAGACTAGGATTAGATTTTATATTGATAGTAAATAGGTTCTAATGACCTATCTCAATACCTAGGTGTCAAGTTAGAAGAAAAGATTGGGGTTTGATGGGTGCCTAGGTTCCAAAACTAGTAAGATGATGATTGGATAGGTGTTAGTTAGGAGCAGGCAAAGATGATTAGACTAAATTGATGATGATGGGTTTGCTATATTGATATTGACAAAATGATAAGATGATAGCAGGATATCAACTAGGTATGATATTTGACTGTATGATGAGTGATAGTGGACTAGGATGGTAGAGATTAATAAGACTAGCTTAAAACCTCAGTCTGATTTGCTCAAGATAGGATGGGATAAGATTATGTGACAAAGGATAATGAGATAAGGGGTAGTATATATAGGTGATGATGAAGGTGATTAGGGGTAAAGATGGGGGTGAATTAGGGCCTGAGCATGACCTAAAGAGCCAACTAGGATAAGATAAGATGGGGTTAGACTAGATGGGTGATGAGGTGACTAGTCTAAGTCAAGGTCAAGACAAAAGGTTGATTAGGACAAGATGTGGTCTTAGGATAAGATGTGAATGACAAGACCAAATGTGATTAGGATGTGTGAGGGGGTATGACTAATGATGAGTGAGATGAGTATAGGACATGACTAGAATGATGTATATGAGAACAAATTATGTACAATACAATATATAGGTAATGGGGATATGGCTAATGATGAGTGGATAATGGCTGGATAAGGAGGAGGGTAAGATAAAGTGGTGATAAGATGTGCCGAGGATGGGATAAAGACAAGATGGGGGATGGGATAGGACAATACAAGGATAATATGTATAAAGGGATGATGATAAGGATGTGTAAGACATGATTAGAATATGTAGGTGATGGGAGATGATCAAGGATGAGTGGATATGGTTATACTAAGATGAGAGTAAGACAAAAGGAAAATATATACAAGATGATGTCTAGGATGTATAAAATGAGATATTGGTGATGGGGGTGTGACTAATGATGAATGGTTCTAATGATAATAGGGGATAAAAGGATGTTCAAAAGAACAATGATATGCACAAGATGGTAAGACAAGGATATATAAGATGATGATTGGAATATGTAGGTGATGAGGGATTATCAATGATGAGTGGAGATGGTTATACTAGGAGGGGATTAAGACAAGTTCAAGACAAGTGATGGGGTAGGGACTTAGGACAAGATGTGGATGATATATGATTTAGGATATGTAAGTGATGGGTAGGGTCTAATGATAGGATATGACTAGGAAGATGTACAAAGTATGTACAAGAGGGTGATGAGTTAAGGATGTATAAGACAAGATGTAGGTGATAGGGATGTAGTCAATGATGGGATGAAGACAATATTTAGAATGGGATAGGTTAATGAAAAGGATACAAGAAGATGATAACAAAGATGTACAAGGAGATATGATGGGATAAGGTTGTACAAGTTGATAGATATGATGAGGAAAGAATATTCAAGTTGGGTAGTGTAAAGACCTAGATAGGTATATAGGTTTGGGTGAGAACACTGACTCGGATCACAAACAACATTGGTTTAACATAACACACACCCAAGCAAGCAGACCACAATCCTATGATTAGTAAACTCAAGGGAGTATAACTCAATGTCTACACCATCAAACGACTTCACAATTGATGCTGTAGGTTGGTGACCCATTACAAAATCAATTTAACACTTTCAACCCCATTTTCACATGATGGCTACATATGAACTAATACAGACTCTGACAATAGTATGCCTGTTACAACTGAAAGGTCCCTATACTAGGTTTGCACAGGCTCTCTAGGTGCATCCCCTATATATGCAAAGGTACAGTGGGGCCCAAGTCTATATAGGATGTTGTCTAATCTCTTTGTGTATTAGAGTCTAAATTCCCTTCACTCCATGAAACCCTTTATGGAGAATTTTGCTTTGGCACCTAACGATAACTCTTGATTTTTAGACTTCGCTAGAACACATAGTTTGGTCTAGTGCATGGTGATGAAATCCACACCACCAACCCCTAAAAAGGAAATAATGGGAGGGTTTATTGGTGGTTTTTGATCCTCCAAGAATCACCTCTAGGATGCAAGGAGGAGAGCATACACCACCTTAGCCCTTGGCTGAAAAATAAGCAAGGCAAAAAGATTAATTAACTGGTTAATCAAGATGTGATATATACAAGACCAAAAGATAAATAAGAATATACAAGATATATTTAAAATTTAAGCCAAGTGATTAAAATGATTTTTAGGCAAAATGAGTTTTAAAATGCCAAAATGTCTTTGATGGGTGACTTTCAAAAAATATATTAGTAGTTTCAATTGGTAAGTTCAGAGAAGCAACCTGCAAGTGGTTGAATGATAAGTGACCTTCGATCATTAATCTTATAGGCAAATCAATGACCTTGACAATCGATCTTGTAAGACAAATGTTAATATTTTTGATGATTATACCTTTGACAAGAGATCTTTCAAGATGAATGTTAGTAGTTTGATAATTATATGTTAGACAAAATGCCCTGTCAAGTACACCATCAATGGTATTTAATACTTAATAATTTCAATTTGTCAATTTTGAAGGATGAAATTCAAGAAAAATAAACAAGTTAATAGTTTAAAATGGCTTCTTTGATATATGTGTGTCTGTGGAGAAAAGTAGTAGAGTGGCCTCTATCTAATAAACCTGTGAATACTATTAGTAGTTATGAAATTTGAATTTTCAATCGGGATATATGACAAATAAATCATATTTAATATGTTATTATGACAAACTATATGAAGGAAAATAATAGTTTAGATTTTTTTTAGGTCTTATAGTGATATTTCAATTAAATATCAACAAAATTAGACAAAATAATACTAGATTAATGGATAATAACAAAACAAAATAACACGATTATGACTTGACCACAATTACCACTAAAAAAACTAATTTATTTAAAGTAGAACATAACAACCCAAATAAATCTAAAACCCTAATATCAAAATAAACTAAACCAAATACAATGATTTGAAGTGATGAAAACCATGATGTTACTGATAGTGGATTTCAAGGTAAAATGATAGAGTTGGCATGAAAAAAAACCATGGTGTCTTGATAATGTGGTTCAGCAGAGTTGGTATGACAAAATAATGGCATGAAGTTTGAAAATAACATAAAAAGATCAAAGACTCAGATCCAAGCTAAAATGGTGAAGTGGGAGGTCCACCAAGTGCCTAAGAGATGGATGATGGAAAACAACACCACATCTATCAAGCTATGTAACAATTAGGAAAAGATCATGCATCAAAGGCTGGTTTGGATGATAGGAGAAACATAGAGAAGAATAAATAGTAGTGTATGGATGTAGATCAAGATTGGGATCAGGCACATGCACTAAAACCCATCGATCTGTAGCCAAAACTAATAATGTATTTAACTTAATGGCTGAATAATACATTTTTTGTATTTTACAGCTTGTGTTCCTTCTATAGCATTGAATTTTATGCTTTTGATTAAAACCCTTACTATTATTACAGTTTGTATTCCATAGATCTTGCTATATCCTTCACTTTGCTTGGATGAAATGGTGGCTAAACCTATAAAAACCCTAGATGAAAAGTGGTTATATTATGTTTTATATGTAAAAGTTTTGCTACTTATTTGCGTAATTATCTAATATTTTAACATAAATGAACCAGAAAACCCACAAAATATTGACTATTACTCTTAAAATGATAAAGTTGCATATTTTACAAATAATGAATCTACATCAAATTACTAAATGACTTCTATTACGCTGACAAGATTAGATCATATGCTATTAAAACCTCAAAAGGATGACTTAGTATGTTGTTTGGAGATAAATATATATCCAACAAGAAATCAAAATATGAACTTATAACTAATTCAACGTTATATTCTAGCACCTAGAGACAATTGGTATTTTTAAAAAAAAAGCTTGGGCTGCAAATCCTTTTTCCACCTATCTTCAAAACTTCACAAAAACTCATTAAAAGCTCAGGAGGTTAAAATAAAAGGAGGGTAGGTCCCATAATGGTCACTAATATGTAACATGAAATTTGAGATTTATGGATTAAACCATGTAATTTAATCACTCAAACATCAAACTACTAGGTAAAGTCTAGAATTAGTAAGATCAAATGCAATAGATGAATTCACAATTCAAATTAGCATCATAATTCTAAAGCTAAATTATCTAAGCTATGATTAAATGGATGCAAAATGAAAGTATTGGATTTATATTAGAGTTTGATTGGACATTATGATGGCATGATGATAGATTGTTGATGAAGTATTAGATTGGCATGAATTCTTCATGAGCTTGGTAGATGATCTTCCATGGAGGGATGGGTTGATTATATAGATTATGGAGGGAAAGATCAATGGTTGGAATTCAAAGTTGGATGAAGGAGATAAATAGATGAGGATTATCCAAAGAATTTAAAATTCCTTGGAAGACTTTAGATTTAGAGGCTTCTAGAGAGGAGGGGTGAAAATAGAGAGGATTCTAGAATTGGAGAATTCTAAAATCCTCTTAGGGGTTAATGATGATTAGATGTGGGATTAGATAGGGATTAGGTAGGTGATTAGGGACTAGGGGTGTAGGAGAGCCTAGGAATAGGCTAGTAGGTGGGTAAGTGGGCCATGGGAATTTAAAATTACCAAATAATAGGTAAGTGGGGATTAGGATGGGATAATGGGGATTTAGAATGATTAATGAAGAAATGGGATAGAATAAGGTTAGTAGATGAAGAAATATATTGATGGGGATATTAGATAAATGATTAGGAATGGGGGATATGTAATCAAAATTAAATGAGATGAGTGGAATTAGTGTTGACTAATATAAATATTAATGATGATAATGTAGGTGAGTGAATTTAGATGCTTATAGAGGCAAAGGAAACTTTTAATTGAATTTACCCCAAGCATGAGATATAATCATTTGTTATATCTATATATTTAGAGTCCTTTCTAAGAGAGATAAGAAATGATAGTAAAAAAAAATTGATTGGTTGATAATCCATGATCTCAACATTTATGCATTGCTTTCCATCTATATAAGTTGTGATAGTGAAAGGATTATGATATAAGCTATGGCTTGTATATTCCCCCTTTACATTGACCTTTGAAGATGTATATTTTATAGGCATTTACTGCTTTGAAGAATATTTTGTTACAAAACCTTTTTTTGAAATGGTTGTTTGCTTAACTTCATTATGAATGTGTAACTTAAGTTCTTCCCTTTTTTGTAACATTACTATGTATCTAGATATTTTGCCCTTATAAACTATATCTATGAATGATTTTCTTTAGTATGTTCCATAAATACCAAACCTTGTTGATCAATATTCTCAATTGCTAGAATAGGAGTCGTGATGCCTTGGGCATGTTTGCCCAACCCTTAACCTTGATAATCAAGTTGTTGTATATATTTTTGACCAAACCCATACTACTTTTAATTTAGGACCTCATTTTGGAGAAGTATATTTGTATCCTTCACTTGTTTTAGATGTGATTGTTGTACTGTTTCTTGATCTAATTTTGCTTTATGAGCCCTTTTTTGTTTTGAGTTTTGTTTTGATAACCACTTTTGTACTGTTTATAAATTTGACCATTTTTGAATGTGTTCCTATATCACTGTGGATTGCTTAACTGATTAATATCATATAGGGTCCTCATTATCAATTATCTATTGTATATAATTTTCAATGCCAAACATGAATCTGTGTGATGACCATGCATTCTATGGTATGTATAATAGTATCTAGATCTCCTTAATGGATGTAGACGAGGTAGTTGAACAACTTATTCTTAATCATTTCCATTAGTACATCACTTTAAATCTTTTTATAACCTTGTAATATTTTTAAATCACTTATAATAGATGAATTATGTTGTACTTTATGATTTGGATATGAAATAGTGCTAGGCAAAACTTTGGTAGGTGTAGATGCATATACATGATGAACACTAACATATTTTGAAGACTTTGTACATGTAATCTGATTTGCTAATAATGTGACCTTTTAAGTTAATAATTGATATTGATTCTATAATTATATAATAATCTTGCTCATACTAATAATTTTAATCCCTTAGAGTCTCATAAGTGCAAACCCTAGTTGTTTTTGATTAAACATGCAAGCACACATCCTAAATGAGAAATATGGGTAGGGAAGGTTTGAAGGATGGATATGCTAAATATAGAAATTTATAATTATAATATAGGATAACTCAATATAGACATTTAGAATAATATTATAGGATACCTCACTTCGTGGAGGAGTGATAACATGGACCTGGTTAGAGGGAAAGTAATTATCACCCTCTTGGAGATGAGGAGGTTGAAAATAATCTTATTTGTTCATGAAATTTGGCAATGTAACTTGGAAGAGGGTTGTTAGGGTAGAACATATAAAGTATGAAAAACCTAACACAACCATTAAAAATAGGAAAAAAGTAATATAAACCCTAATAACATCTAGGGCTATGGTTTTTTCACTATTCAAAGTAATTTGGGTTCATCAAATGATTTATCTTTTTATCTTTTTTAGGATTATGGAATTCATCTCTAAGGTTGATAAGGAGATGAGCAATAAATCAAGGAATAAAATACTATAGTATCAACAACCGTTGATTTGTATAATAATTAATTAATTTAAACATTATATAAATAAAAATAAATTAGAAAAGGTGTACTTAGCTAGAAAATATGATAGAGAAATAAATGGTAGGCAAAGAAGTGATGCAAGAATAAGGTAGAGTATCATCAATAGAGAACAAATGTCAAAACACTCTTTAGATAATAGCACAACCCTCTTTGCCAATAGTGCACTATGCTATTAACCTACTATGCTATTTTAATGACCCTAAGTAGGTGAAGCAGTGAAATTTTGGGTAGACCTTCACTCTATTTTGGGAAGCTTGTGCTTGTATGACCAAGACCTGGATCATCATATGTTCTATGTTTTAATTAATTTTAGTATGAAAACGTAAGCCTCCATACTTGTTAGGGTTTTGATGAACACAAATGGAAGAAAAGTGACATTAATAGGGTATATTGGGCATGACCTCAACACCCCATGTGATAAGCATTGCCTGCATACCAATACCTCAAAAGCAGATCAAGGCCAATGTAGTTCTCCCAATCTAAGTGCTGGTGTAAGTAAGAGTGATGCTAGTATGCTTGAGTATGAATACTAATTTGAATGCTTTGAGTATGTTTTGAGACTAAAAACCTGAGTAAAACTGAGCTATGGGTTGATGTATATGGATGTATGTAGAAATAGGGGTAAAAAGGGATCAATAACCTTTATTTACATAACTATTTTTGAGCTTATTCATGAGAATCACCATCTAAGGGATAAATGAATGAGAATGATCTTTATATAATGTTTTGATGCTTATCGAGACATGAAATGAGTCTAGGTAGACTCTAAGATGATTTGAGGAGTGAAAATATATCTGTTAAGGGCAAAGGAAGATAAGGGTAAATAACATTTCCCCCTTTTCCAATAACGTATTGTGCTATATACCAAAGGAACTGCACTATTATTTCGATGGCTGACACACATGAAAAAGGATCAGGGATGCCTAGGTGATGGCTTAGTATAGATTTTGGTATATCTGAGCAAGGTCTAAATGTGCATAGAAGCTGAAATAGGATAAAAAAAGGGCCTAAGATAGGTCTAGCGCTAAGCTAAGGATAAGGTAGTCTCAAGTGACACTCATTACATTAAATGACATTTTATATGACTACAAAAAGATTTTATTTCAAAACTAAAAATTGATTGTTGTAATGATTGAAACCATGTGTGATCTAATATAACATTCACCTAAAATTTAAATGAAATATTATATATTATTAATGAATCTAATGAATGTAATCGAACAAAGAGACTATCTATTATTTTTGTTCCAAATACTGGAAAAAGAAATAATTTTTTTCCTAACAAAATTGCTTTTTATGGAATATAAATCTAAGTTACTGCAAGAAGAAATTTAATTAATCTAATCTAAATAATAAAAATAGTCTAAAATAAAAAAATCCTCCAACCTAATCAAGGCAAAAATTAGTTGAAATAATGTAACATGTGTTTTTATAGTCCTCAGTATGCTAGATGCTTTATCTAGGCAAAGATTTCAGGAACTCTCTAACAAAGAGGATAGACCAATAAATATCAAAAATTGGGGAAGAAGAAGAGAGACATAATTATATCTTATAGGCTGGGATCCTAGAAATTTGTGTTAGAGCCTATTTTTTTGAAGCTTTCTACAGCCATAACATGCTACCATTGATTTTGGATCTCTACCTCTATTATTTTCATGATTGACTACACCATTATAAGTAAGGAAGTGTTATTAGTTTTGAAACCTGGTCTTTATAAATAGTGTTCTCAGCTAGCCACATATCAACTGTTATTTGTTTGAGATTGTGTCTCTTTTTTTCTTCCTCCTTTTATGATAGTTATTGGTTCATCTTGCTTGTTAGATAGTTTCTAAAATCTTTGCCTAGATAAAAGAGCTAACATACTGATGACTAAAAAAATATGCTACATGCTTTCCACTGATGTACCTTGATCAGGTTAGAGGATTTTTTATTTTAGTGTATTTATATTATTTATATTAGATTAGTTAAAATCCTCTTAAAGTAGTTCAGATTTATATTTAAAAAAAACAAAAATTTGATTAAAAAAAATAACCATTTCCTTTTCTAATCTTTAAAAAAAAAACTAGTCTCTTTGTTTTCTTGAATTCATTAGATTCATTCTTATTATACGATCTTACATTTAAACCATAGATGAATGTTATAATAGGTCACAAATATTTTTAGTCATTGCAATAATCAATTTTTAGTTTTGAAAAAACTTATTTTCATCCACACACTAGCAACTTAAAAACCTTAGACTAGTCTAGGTTGAGCAAAGACCTTATATTAATATTGCTTTATCTTGTTTTGAAAAAATTAATAACATCTCACAATAGAATAAAATCATAATTCAAACAACCATCCTTTTCAAAATAAATACATTGTTCATAGCTAGTGTGCATTCAATCGAAGAATATTGAAAGTATGTTCTAGCTTACATATGAGTAGAAGAAGTGCAAAATCTTAATAACATTTTAATGTTTAGAATATAAACATCTTATTGAAACATTTTCATGTTTATAAAACTTTAGTTTTCATGTAGATACATTCATACATCATTCAAATAAAATTAGCATTTGCATAGTTAGAGTAGATCTCTCTCTCTTACCTTGCATGCATTGGAAATAATTTGGAAAAGATAAAATGAAGTGTTTTATTAGTTTAATTTAAGTTCTCTTATTGTCATTCAATTTCAAGTTATTTAATTTTAGCAAGTAATTACTCTTCATTTTCAGTCAAACATTCCTTAAAAAAAAAAAAAAAAGTTTCAAAGCCTTGCCTAACCTTGAAAGCCTCCCAATTGAAACCTTGATTATAAAAATAAAAAAATTACATTAAAATATTCATTACCAAGCAAGTTCATATGTTTATACCTTTCCTAGTCTCCTTTGGATGACTCTTTTTGAGACACCTAGTTTGATTAGGGAAGGTTTTTTCCCTAGGGCCAAGGCACCTAGTCCTATAATCAACACATAATAAAATGTTAATGTCGAATTAGGAATTGAGGTTTTCCATGCTACACCTATTTACCACCTCATCATTAATGGTCTTAGTTCCTTAGCGGAACATGAGTAAATTCTTGATCCACCCATTATTTCCCTCCCCCAAAACCAAGGTCACCAATATAATGTGATTCAAGCCTAGATCCTCAACTTCACTCCCCTTTCTTCTCTTTGGGTCTAGCCTCATCATATATCATTCACATTTATGGATGACATTGATTGGGTGTAGATTTAAAATATAATGTAATGTAATGATATTAATATCATTTCAAATTTAATTTTTGGATGATTGCCTCATGATAACAAGAATGACAGTCTATTAGTTTTGGGGAAATTGGTGACTTAAAAATTAACCAAAAATATTTGAATCAAGGAGTGAACCCTAATCCTTATTATCGAGGTATTTCCTCCTATATTTCCATCTAAACAATAGTTCACCAACCATTATAAAAATAATATTACACCCTCCCACTGCAATAGGAGTATACACCTCTACTAAGCTATGTCTTTAACCAACCCCTATAGGACATCCTTACTTATAGGGTCCCAAATTTAGGCAATTCTAAAATTATTTTGACCTACCAATCACTTATCCAAACCCTAATGGGAAGTGTATTCACCTAAAATTCACCTTCAAAAACTAATGAGGTGACCAATAACCCACCACTCTTTACCTATTGAAGTTTCTTGCCTCTGACATACACTCTTCATACGAAAACTAGCCAAGTGCCACCTATGTGCCTTCAGGCTATGTGAAAACCACATGCACCCCTCCTAAAAAAATTAACAAACCTTCTATGTCTAATAAACTTCCTCCATATTTCTTTCATTGCTCCTAATGTTTTTCCAAACAACCCCTATGTAATCCCATATTTGTATTCTAATTTAGACATGTCAACAATAAAATTCAATAGCCTGGGGAATTATGTCGAGTACCTTGAGGAACCCATCAATATAAATTTACAAGGAGTTATTCTTCTATGTTCCCTACCATAACTTCCCAAGTTCAAATGGGAAGGAGATCCAAAAGCACACATTAAGGATTACGCTGAGTTGTTAATGAACTCCTACCACGGGTTAGGGTTATTGACAAGATTTTACCTAAAATATAGAAATAATTTCTCTTGATTGGTATTACCACCTCCATGAGGGGTCCATTTATTCCTTCAAACAATTAATGGTAGAATTTGTTAAGTCCTTCAACATGAACAAGCTTCTCAAAACTAACATTCAAGAATTCTTTCATATAAAACAAGAACATAATGAATTGTCTTCCCATTTTACTATAAGTTAGTGTCATATTCAATGTTCATCTATTAATGTGCCTCACATGGACTAAGGTAATTTTATGACCTTTTCCTTCACTCCTTTAATAATTAAACAAGGGAGGATCTCCAAAATTTCCCCTATCAGTCTTATGAAGAAGATATTGAAAGTGCCTTACAAATCGATCAAGTGGCTATTGATAGTTTTCATCAAACCTATGGGGACAATGGCCAAATTATCACCCTAACTCAAAACAATGAGGGGTTTTAAAATGTGATCCATAAGACTATCAATAATCAAGGCACCAAAATATTTAATTGAAATAAGAATGCCACCATTGATGGCATGATCGACTAAGGAAAAGGCTAAAGATAGTGAACCATAATCATTCTCTACCCATGAACAACACCAAACTCAAGCAATAATACTAATGTTAAGAACCATAAACCTCCACCTATAGTCCATGAAATTGACTTCAATCAGCCTCTACCCCAAACATGCATTATCAAAACCAGTTTTAGCATGCCAATAATTTTTCATAGTTCTATAATCAACTCTAGTATCAAAGGATTAATAAATAAGGGTTTGTCCAACAAGTGCTAAATCAGAGTCCTATGGAATATGACCCCAACATATAATGTATCTTTCATTGAGTCACCAGTCATGATACTCAAAATAATAAAGAATATGAAAAATTCATCCAAAGGCTCATGAGGATTATAGGCAAACTTTCATAGACATGTTCTTAGGGAATGTAGGTGTAAACCCTTGGGTCATTCAGAATGGTCCTATTATTTCACATAACCAAAATATTTAGATTAACCAAAACCATTTTTTGAACCACCAAACATGGGCTACCCCATATCAAACTCAAGGTAGCTTGCACAATCAAGTGGTTCATCACAACACAAACTTATAGTAATGATTCTGAGGCCTCCATTTCTAAAACTACCAATGTTGATGTTTATCCCTAGTTAGGAGTTTAAGATAAAACTATAATGATATGGGTTGTATACTTAGAAGTTGAAGCAAAATCAAATATAATTAATCACACTAGGGAATATCAACCCATGACCCCTCAGCCCTTGAACATTCTAGATACTAAGGCCATCCCTAAGATACTAAGGCCAACCCTAAAATCCTTAACTAAAATATGAATTCCATCACTAATGAAAGAAAAATAAGGGAAATAGGCCAAACATAGTGAATAATAATTAGTCTTCACCCATGAAAAACACCCACACAAGCAATAATACTAGGGTTAAAAACCAAAACACTCTTCCTGTAATCCATGTAGTTAACTTCAACTGGTATCCACTCTACAACATGAAGTATAAAAAAAATAGAACCAATTTTAGCGTGCTAAGCATTTTTCATAGTTCCAAAATCAACCCCACTATCAAAGGACTAACCAACAAGGGTTTGGCTAATAAGGAATTAATTAGATGCCTAGGGAGTATGACCCCAACATCTATTATCTCTTTCATGGGGTCATCGGTCATGATACTCAAAACAATAGGGAGTAAAACAAATTTATCCAAAGGATTTTTAAGGATCATAGGCAAAATTTCATAAACATGTCACTAGGGCATGTAGGTGCAAACCCTTAGGTCATTCAGAATGGTCTTATTACATCACATAACAAAAATATTCAAATTTACCAAAACCATTTTTGGAACCACCAAACATGAACTTCCCCAAATAAAACTTAGGGTAACTTGTATAATTAAGTGGTTCATCATAAAACCCTATGAAAACTTGTACAAATAACTATAAGACCTCTACTTTTGAAACTACCAATGTTGATGTCACTCCCCAATTAGTTGTCCAAGGTAAAACTATAATGATAGAGGTTGTAGAGTTAGAATTCAAAGAGGAAAAAAATATAATTACTCACACTAGTTAATATCAAACCATGGACCCTTACCCCTTGAACATTATAGATACTAAGGCCATCTATAAGCCTATGGGGAAATAAAATTTGATCTCAGATCTTACAAAAAATTTCTCTCACATTTCCTTTCTTGAATTGTTCAAGAAATCACCTACCCATCATTTAGAATTACTAGATGCTTTAGAATTAGGACATTTGTCTATCATAATTCCCCACCTTAGGCCCATATAAATCACATTGATATAGATACGTTTCTACCTTGGAAATATTCTTAAGATGTTGGATATTTCTTTGACCTTAGTAGTCTCCCTCCTAATTTTGAATTAGAAAGGAGGGGGGATCCAACCTTGTTATTGTAGGTAGGGATATATAAAAACTACGTAAAGAGAGCCATGGTTGATGATGGGGAAGCCATGAACATTATCCCCTTTTATTTATTACAAAAACTTGGTTATAGAGAAACCAATTTTTACACAACTCGCAATACCTTGAGGCTATGATAGGACTATGTCCAATTTGATAAGAACCATTGTGCTTCCAATCACTTTAGGTCCAAATACTATGTTAATATAATTATACATGATTAAAAAAGACATAAATTATAACATGATATTCAGAAGACCCTATATTCACATGATTAAGGCCATCCCTTTAACCTTATTCCAAAAATCCGGTTCCTCCATCTGGGTAAGGATTTCATGGCCCAAGGGGATCTCAAGGATTTTGATATGCTTCAAATTACCATGCATAAACAACTAGGATTGCACATTTACTATCACCTACCTACTAATAGGTTCATAAGACCTTCATAGTTGGTGGATGGTACAGATCCTATGAAACCCGAAGTGGTTAGACAAAATAAAGGTGAATAAATCCCTCAAGAAGTATTGAATGACAAACCATAGGAAAAGGAAGTAGTGATAAATGAACTATCACTGGTTCAAAGAGAGTCACATTTTTAGTAGTCTCTACCATGTCTACAACTAATATTATCTATATAATGGAAAATAACATGCCACTTCTCCTCCCATTAGACCCATGGGGGTTAAGAACCTATAAATTCTCTACATATCATAACTAGGAACCCTAAGAGGGGTTAACCAATTTAACTAATATTTACATGATAAAGATGTTATATAATGAAGAGGTTTCCCTTGATGGTAATTTTTCTTAGGACCACCATCATAATCACCCAATGCTCAATCACATAGGGGTAAGTTTTAGTTTGCATACTACTCATATAACTTTCAAACCTCTTTAGATTATGATTCTTAATCATGCTATGACAAGACCATATAAATTTTCTAGAGGTGATGACCCATCAAGTTTGCTTTCTCCTGATATGTCAGTTGTTATACTACAACCCACACTTAGTTAATCTACATTAGATCTAATGATCATCCACAAACACCTAAAGAGAGGCCTTATCTTCCCTTTGTAGAGAGGAAGAGCCTTGGATAACCACTCATTGATTTCTTATGAGCCTTATCACATATAATAGTGGGAAAAAAAATTACCCATGTCTTATCAATAGTACTATAAGATATAACTATGCTAGAATAATTTTTTCACTATAATGAAATCAGAACTATTGTGGCATACTTCCCACACCTAAAATCCATCATAACTATGTTAACATACTTACCACACCAAAAATAAAGCCTAACAAGTAGTCTTTTGAGTTCTTAAAAGTGCATATCTTCCTTCATCCAGACCATGAGAGTAGGGATTTATTATTTTTGTAAGTTCATCCATTTACCCCACAAGGGAAAAGACTTATCACTTTTATGAGTCTCAAGACCAAGAACCCAAGAGGGGTTAAATGATATTATTAATATTTATATGGTTGAGATATTAGAAGACCAAGAAGTATTACCAAAATGATAGTCCTAATTCTACACATGATCTATGGGTCCCCTATTATGATGGGGCCAAGTGCCGCCTAGGTGTAGGGGTAGGAGTCATCTTAATTTCTCATGAAAGATGGGTCATGAATTTTGGTTCCAAACTAGACTTTGAGTGTACAAATAATGGGTCCAAGTATGAAGATCTATTTCTTGGTATGCACATTTCAAAATCTTTAGGTATCTATAACTTTAAGATCCAAGGTGACTCACAACTAGATTCTAATCAAGTCTCTAAGTTATATCAATCCAAAGCTAAATATCTTTAGCTGTACAAGATCAATGTATGAAAAATTACTAAAACTATTAATTCAATTCTATAGAGGTAGTCCTTATGAAAAAAACTAGCTTGTTGACTATATGGTTGTTTCATCTTTACACTTTGACCCTTATCTTGATATTTCATAGTCTCAATTAGGACATAACCTCTTGTATGAAATATTTATAGAGACCAAGCTATTGCCCATATTAGAAAGGATGATAGTCCACTCATCCTTGACTTAGTCAGAAATATTGCGGTTATTTTTGAGTTTTTGTGAGCTTATGAAGACCTCTTATATTTCCACCATAAGAGGGGTTTCTCCCTCACTTGTTATCCCACATAAGCTCTTAGACATGAATACTATGATTCTTATTTCTAGGTTGAGGATTACTTATCCTCTAAAGATGAGCATGATGTTTTTAATAGAGAGGGTTAAGATCTTGACCTTACACTAGCCTTTGACACCATCGATATAAACATTAGGTCTGAGAAGAGTCCTATAATTATCGAAATTGGGTCATAACATTTACCTTAGGAAGTGGAGGGTCACCAACAACTGCTCATTAATCTTTCGAAGGATTTTGTATTCTCTTACACTAATATGGTGGGCATCAAGCCTAAAGTTGTGATCCATAATATTGTTAGCATACCTAATACCAAGCCAATTAAATAAAATCTTAAGCCAATCAAGCCAAAATTCATGTTGATCGTAAAAGAGGAAAATAATAAAACTTCAATTTTTTTTAATCAAACCAATAGACTATTCCAAGTGGATGTCCAACATTGTCCCCCTTCTCAAGAAAAAAAACAATATCAGGATATATATATATTTTTGTGATACCAACAAGGCATGTCTAAATATGACTTCCCTCTCCCTTACATTGACATCATTATTGACACTACACCAGGATATGAGTTGTTATCACTTATGGATTAATGAGAATCAAAGTAAGACCTTATTTACTATGCCATGGTGGACCTTTTGTTATGTCATAATATCATTTGGTCTTAAAAATGCAGGGGAAGTGTATAAAAGGGCCATAACCCATATATTCCATGATATTATTCAAAATATAGTGGAGGTTTATGTAGATGATCTTTTAATAAAAATGAGGTAATGAATCAACTATTTAGAGGTGATACACACCATATAGGTGTGCTTGATCGAATATGGTGTTACTCTTAGCCCAAAAACATGTGTGTTTGGAGTCACAGGCAAAAAAAATACTTAGGTATATCATTTCCTAGCTTAGGATTGATATTGAACCTACCAAGATTCATGTGATATTGTAATTCTCCCCCAAAGAGGAATCAAGGATTTGGTCATTCCTATGATATCTGGGATCTATTCGATATTACTCATGATATTACCTATGCCATTCATCTCATTAATAAATTTATTAAGAATAAAAGTGGATTAACTTAGATAAATGATTTTTAGGAGGCATTTGAAGCAATAAAACTCTTCATTATGTCTCCCCCCATGATCATGGTGCCAAATCTAGATAATCCCTTGATACTTTACATTATGGAAACCAAGGTGGTTCTCACCTACATGTTGGCCTAAGAGGATGACACTATCAAATAAAATGCCAATTTTATTAGCTTCACTCTCATGGATTATGAATCATGCTACACAGATAGAAAATGAGTGTTTGGAAATTGTGCTCACAAATAATTGATTATGAAACTATGTGCTTAATCAATAAACATGAGCCATAGTGAGGTCACAAGAGTTATGAACATTCTTGACCCAATTATCCCTCTCATGAAATCTAGGCATTTTATCAGCTGTTAAGCAAGTTACAGCTTACTTATGTCAACCAAAAGTCCATAAAGGAGAAATCATTGCCAATTCATTGGTAGAATCTCCCCTAGAGGTCATTGATCTCATTGAAACCAATTTTATATATGAATTTATCTATTATGTAGATAAGCCTCATATTGTGCCTTCTCCTTGGTATGCTAATATCATTCATTACTTAATTGACCACACTTATCCTGACATATCCAAATCTCAATAGAGATGGTGTCTTCATGTTATAGCTTCCAAATATGTCATCTTAGAATAGTTTTCTACTAGAAGGCCTTTGATGGCATGTTGCTAAGATGCATAAACCAAGAGGAGTCAAAAAGGGTAATTTTCCATTGTCATAGTGGGGTTTGTGGTGGTCATTTTGGTGGCCATAAAACTAGTCAAAATATACATAGAATGGGGTAATTATAGCCCACTCTTGTATGTGATGCCATTAAATATGTTGGGGAATGCGATAAGTCCCAACACTTCTCTCATGAGATCCATATTCCTTATTAAGCTTTGTGTTTTATTATTTTTTGGAAATGAATATTTAGTTCCTAAATAATAAAGGGTCTGGAGTAAGGGAAAAAATCTAGTTTAGTATGGAAAAATATAGATTTTTATCTTTACATGAGGAATAAAAGTAAACTTACCTGAAAATGGACTAAAATGAATGATCCAGGAGCTAAAAATTGAGATGCAAGACTGTGACACTGTCTAAAATCTGGATTTGGCCTTCATTCTATGATTAGACAAGAGCATCGAAATTGGATAGGAGTGAAACCAACGTTATAGTCCACCTCTTCCAATATTATCTTGAGGATATGAGATTTTTGGGTTTTGTTTGCCAAGTCAGTGTGAGCTTGTGTACCAAATTTTTGAGGCTAGAAGTTAACATAGCTCGCTATAGGTCCATTTTAATCTCCAAAACCCTGTATTCATCTACACACATGCAAACAACAAATACATCAAAGTAAAAAGAGGAGAAATTGGGTTAGGGGAAGAATGATCACACAATATAGAACCCCTACTATCTTAATCATTACCTACATTAACCCTAAAGTTAGGGTCTTAGATTCATTGTATTTCTCCCTTAGGGAACATGCATAATCAACGTGGATGATAAACATAAGAATGAATTTCACCTAGGCCCTTGATCAAGCATGTAAGTCTATGTTTGATGCAAAATTTTGACCTATACTATTGACTAATTTTTATTATTTCTAATGTGCTAAAGTAGTAAGTGCTAGCTATAAAATGCCTTGTGAAGTCCTTTATATAAGAGACTCTTTATTTCAAATTTAAGAGCTTTATTTGCAGTTGGCCAACATTAGGAAACTTAAGGATGAAGCTAAGAAAGGGGATAAGACTTATTAAGTGAATGAAACTGATCGTTGGTACTCAAAATGGCCCTAGACAAGAGCACTAGAAATGGACACTAGTGGCACTGATGCAATAGTCCAACCCTAGTGCTCCTATCCTATAGTCCAAGGACATAGGGGGATGGAAAGAGGACATGAAACCTGACCTAGCTGAGGTGGAATGACTATTTGAAAGGCTTGAAAGGACTAAGAATTGGCAAAAAGGTGACTTAAGCATATAACAAGACCCAAACAAATAAAACAAAGGACATGGCTATTTGTAAACAAAGATTATATTCTCTAGTAAGAGTCTCCTATGAAAGGACTATGAAAAGACATGATATGTGTGGTTGCTTGACCAATTTAGGTTGTATATATTTGCCCCCCTTTATTCTAGTGATGTAATGAAATGAAGTACTAGAGTAAAAGAAAGAAAAGAAAATGCATACTTAAACCTACTTATGTGGAGATAAGTGATAAAAAAAAGTCCAACTCACTTCCTAGCTAGGGAAGTGGATGGATAGCTAAATAGTGCCTAGATAAAGAAGGAATCCCTAAAATAGATGCCCTCTATACTGAATCTAAAAGTGGAATCTGTATAACATGGAGAAGGAAGGCAATGCTTTCCCCCTGTGCTGAATTTGACTAGAATGAGAAATGCTCAGAGGCCCAAAACTAATGTTTGTCCTCTGTCCCACATAAACTCATGTAATGTAATGTGTGCATAGAATATATATGCTATGAAGAGAAAAATATATCATGCCCCCACTCTGAATAATCTAAACTAGAACTGAGAATTACTTAGAGGTCCAAAACCAATGTTTGCCCTCTATCCTACACAAACTCATATAGTCTAGGTCTAGCTAATGCTATGGACCAAATGTTGTAGATGATCATACAGTCCAACCTGGTGATAAACTAGGTATAACTGGGTGTAATCTAAAACTCTAGTAAATATGTAAGAAGAGAATGGCATGTCTTGCCATTCCAATATGTATAATCCTAGATGGTGAAGAACACAAACATCTATGCCATCCCCCCAAATCTGGTATGCGAGTGATGCATATGTATAGTCTATAAATATATATAACCACATGTGAAATGACCTAACGTGCCATGTCCCATATGAAAAATTATAGATCAAAACACTGTGCTTTGCATTATGCCTATAATCTGCAATTTGGTCCTGTAACTATGTCATATTGTATGAATTTATATGTCTGAGACATGTAGTATGTACATGCCCTCAAGTCTAATATTTGAGTATGAATCTATATCGAAGTCACTGTGAATCTATATATTCTAAAACGTTGTATATTTGACTAATTTTTGTATCTATAAACTGAAGGTATGCTCCTCTAAATGTCTTGAGCAATGCTAAATGACCCATGTAGTTTGAATCACTATATATCTTGATCGATCTAAGTTGAATCTGATAATTTGACTAAAGAATGTGTAAAAGTCATGGTGTATTTATAAACTAAAGGTGTATCCCTCTGAATGTCTTGAGTAATGCTGAGTGACCCATGTAGTTTGAATTAGTATATATTTTGACTGATCTGAGTTGAATCTGATAATATGAATACTAGAGGTATAAGAACCATGGTGTATCCATCTATAAGAATGGATAGGCATGAAGGATAAGTGTAGGAATAGGAATAGTAGGAATGATGCCCCCCTTTTGGGGAGATGGACAAGATCAATGATAGAAGAAGTTGAGCCAAAAGTGATGATTAGTGGCATCATGATATAAGTGAGGTTGGTATAGTTTGAATTGATTAAGAAGTTACTTGATTGATTAAATTGAGTTGTTTTGAAAGTTAAATAAGCTGTTGATTGGTTATGCTGAATTGTTTGATAGTTGAATGAGTTTTCGATTGGTTAGGCTGAATTATTTGATAGCTGAATGAGTCTTTGATTAGTTAAGACTAAATTGTATGTTTGGGTAAAGATTTGGTATAGATATGTGTGTACCATAGTAGGTAGATGATGTAGTAAGAGAGTGAGGCTCATGTGACATTGAAGGTATTGTTATTATGATTTTGTGGAACAAAATAGTTTGTAAAATAGGGCTACAAGGTTGAAGTTATAGGAAAAATGGTATTTTACTTTGAATGAGAAAGTTATTTGATATAAGAAAATTGGATTGATTCTCGATTCATTTGTGCATTGACTAGGTTGAGATTTGGAGCTTTGGAGTAGGAGATATATTGAGGAGATGAAACCTATTGTGACCCAGTTTGAGTAGTTGACAACTAAGATTGAGGTTGGTGGGAAGATTACCCTGGTAAGTAGCTGAAACATGTGATTTTTGCCTATTTAGAAGCCTATTTTTGATATTTTTGAGCTATTTTGAAGTGTTTTAGGAAATTTACACTAGTTTCAATGCTTTTATCAAGGAGTCAACACTCTTATCTAGTGTTAAACACTATTTTCTAGGTCTTAGCACTATTATCTAGTGCCAGTATCCTTTTACAGTGCTATTATCCACTAGGGCTAGTTTTTTTAGTTTCTAAGTTGTTTCCTGTTGTTGTGTAGCTTAGCTATTTTCCTTGGCATGGTTGAATGATATAGATGCTATTTTTTGTGTGTTTGTAGGGCAAGGTATGGATGAGGGAGTTTCATAGAGGTCAAGTGATGGAGACCCTAAGATTATTACCTTTGTTAGCTGATGAGAAAGGTTTGATGGATAGGGTAGGGTTGGGTCATGTGTGTGACCTAGGTACTATGTAGTAGGATAGATATTTAATTACCACCTTATGTGAGGGGTGGACTATAGACACATGTACTTTATATCTTCCTACTATAGAGATTATGATTACTTTGGAGGATGTGTACCATATTTTGCATTTATTGGTTAGTGGATGGTGGGTGACATTGTAGGATGACATAGGTACAGATGCTATTGATTATGTATCCTTGTACTTTGCTAGTGTACCTTTTGGCATACATAAGAGAGGTAGTGATAGCAATGTATTATTGTCAATTATTATGCAGTCAAGTGTTCCATGTCTATAAAAGTGGCTGGCCATGTTATTAGATTCATTTGTTATTATGGATGGGAGTGGGGTGTCAATTTTATATAGGATGCATAGGATCATGTGCAGTGTAGAGGTGTGTGGCCCTATGTTCTCATGGGGTAGGACTATGCTTTCCCACTTATATAGGGACCTTTATTGGTTTACTCAGGAGGCATTCAGTGGTGGTATGAGTGTAGCTACTTTATGACATTATTAGGAATATGAGCACATAGCTATTGTGTGACTGATAGGATTATCGAGGGAGAGGTGGGCACCTCCATAGACATTTGGAGAGTGATGGATGAGTATACTAGCTATTTGGTCTCATAGGATAGATCACTATAAATGAGTTTTAGATAGATTGGTGGCTTAGGATATCATATGGAGGCCCTATAGAGGATTCCCTAGGTGGCCCATGGATGGAGTGTAGTTGCAGTATATGGGGGTTAGTTATTGGTTACATGAATAATGGGTTGGAGTGTATGAGCACTTTTAGTATGAGCACATGACTAGATAGTTTAGGGTGCCAAAAGATGTGCCCCTTATAGTATGGGTGTGGGTGAGGAGTGCATGAGTGCTAGCGAGGGCACGAGCTCATGGGAGACTTACCTAGGTTGTGTTAGCACCATTACCTTTGGATGCATGAGATGTGGATATAAATATTCTTGATGTAGATGATGTTGGATGCACAGAGGCATATACCACATGATGGATGAGGCATCAATGGGCTCTATTATATCTTGTTGGTAGAGGGGATGTCCCTGAGTATGAGTATCTTACATTGATCAAGATGATGGGAGGTAAGCATTAATTATATGTGAGTTATGTACAAGTTTATGCTTGTTTTGAAAGCGTATGGATAACATAATGTTTGTATTTTTATGTGTAGGTGGAGTGGGAGGTGCTCAAGATGAAACACGTACTAGGGGAGGAGGTGGAGATGATGGGTTTTAGGAGACCATCGTTGAGTTGACACTCTGAGAGTTGACATGGCATGTTCCTAATGATGCAATGGAGGAGGGTTTGATATAGCAAGCAATAGTAACAACTGACATTTATGCTAATTTGTTTGATATGTATATTATAGCTATAGCTACATATGTTAGAGCAGTTGGAGAGAGATGAGCTGAGGGCTGAGTTAGATAGGCATAAGATGCCTCCACTTGATTATGGATTAGTGAGTACATGGATTATGGATGAGTACATAGATATTCATAGGCAGTATGCAAACTTGCATGAGGAGCATGGTCAGTTGTTAGAGAGAGATATTAATCATAAGACAAATTTGAGAGCTCAAGGAGGTGTGGGGTCATCGAGTGATATGATAGACTATGGGACTATTATTAGAGGAGAGAGTGAGACTAAGAGTGAGGGCATGATGCCCATTTATGATTGATTGTATCTTGATATGATGTATATGTTTTGAAAACATTGCTATATATATGGATATTGTTTGGATTTAGAATCACGCGTACATTGTTATGGGATTTGAAATATATTGTTATATTCATTGCATATGGTTATTGTAGAAGTAGTTGATTTGGTATTGATGTTGAGGATGCGTATGTTTGGTAAAATGGGACTTGGGATATGTGATTTGATTGTTTTGATAAGTGTGATGCTAGGTTTGTATTTTGATTTGTATGTAAGTAAAGAAGTTTATTTGGCTTGTAATTATATGTGAACAAAAATTTTGTTGGTTTTGTAATTGGGAAATTGTAGGATAAATTGAGCTAGTTTTAGATTGGTAAATTTTTTGGATGGGTTGGTTGAATGTTGGTAAAATAGGATTTGGTAAGATCTTGATTTTTGATAAGCTAGTTTTTGGTTATGGATGGTTATTAGGAGTTAAGAATGTTAGTTGTTAGTATGTGAGGATGTAAGATAACATGCTATGCATATTACTTCCCTGAGAGTGGCTAAAAAATAGAAAGGCTAGCTAGACGTTTGGCTCCATCGTTACCATGCTAAGTGAAGGTTATGAACTAAAACCCGTATGACTATGTGTCATATCACTGTATGCTATATCACTATCTAAATCCTATTATCCAACTAAACAAGTGTCCATACTACTCATGATTATAGGAATATGCTCTGTATCTAATATTGTGTACTATGTACTAACTGTAGTTAGACATGGAGATTCTACAAAATATAGCTTTATTGGTCATGCGACTAAAACTATGTGCTATGAGGAAGGCTCATCTATTTATAATCATAGACCTTATGGCCTCTGTTATTATGTGTATGACTGAGCCATAGATTGAGATGGAATTGAAACCTATGATGCAGGCTCATTTAATCTCAACCATAGTGGATTATTGCATGAGATAGGACCCAAACAATATAACCATAGTGAATATTTCTCGTGAGTAATACTCTATGATGTGTGTTCATTTAATCTTAATAGTATCAGATTGCTATGTGAGATAGGACCCAAAAAATTTGGCCTTAGTGAATATTTCTTATGAGTAGTACTTTGTTGTGTTACCTGTGACTCTGCTGGATATGTGTATGGAATTGCACTACGTACTCCTTAGACTACAATGCTATATGTAGGCTACTCTCATTATACTAGTTTCTAAACCTTCTAAATAGGTAGAATAGGAGATCTTTTATGAGGCTCTATCCTAGAACCTACATTACTCTCATGATGATTGACCGATGATTCCTATGAATGCCCTAAGATGACTTAGTCATGGATGAATGAGGTCTATGGTTCTATGGTGGAGGAGATCAAGGTGCCCCCTATGTAAATGCTATGATGCCATTATCAACACATCTATTAATGCAATCCTTGAGTCCATAACAATCATTATCTCTGTGTCCACAGATATAATGATAGTTACAAAAGGGCCAATGTGGCTTTTTTTGTAGGAGACATGGATCTTGTCGATGAGTAGAAGGCAATGTGATTAACCTTCTATCTAATAGTGTTGATGATATGACACATGGGTTATCTTGATTTAAATCAAACTATAGTGGTGCTTTGATGTTGTTCTCTGTAGTGCATACTGTAGGTTATACTCTGGAAACTAGCTCTCTGTCCTTAACTAGTTACTTTTTTGGTTGTGGTCTTGTATCTTATTTAGGACATGGTGGATGTTGTGTGCTAGGAGTTATAGATGTAGATATTGCTATGAAATCGAGAGTAATTTGATCAACTGAATCTACCTTAATTAATCCCAGTTTCTTTTCCAAAGCTATAATTGTGTAGCATAAGTGCCTGAAAAAAGACTCTATCTAATATAATAAATGCTCAAGAAGAGGTTGGTGAAGCCCCTTATTAAAGATATTCTAAATGTCTAAATCTACTAGTTTGTATATTAATCTTAACATGTGATACTTGCATCGTAAGATATAATCACTAACTAGCTTTGAAATATTCAAATGTAAAGTTGCAAGTTTCTCATATGTGACACTAGGGCCTATGTTTTCTATGTAATGTCTAAGAAATGCCTCCTCTAAGTCATCATATGTGTGCAAGGAGCCAATGGGGAGTAAATGAAAGCACCAATTTTATGCTTCCCGCACCAATGTCTACTGGAATAACTCAAGTAGAATCAAAGTACTCACTTGAGATGGAAAATGCTTCTGAAAGGCTTGAAGGTGTACAAATGGTTCTCCAGTTCTATCAAAGTGAGGCAATGATGGTATCTGGAAATGATTAGGAAATGAAGATTTTATGAATGTCTTCGAAAGTAGTTTACCATGTAGATCATTGGTATCCATTCAAGAATTATAAGACTTGTTTTCCAAGGTAAGGAGATGTACTTGGTGTTGTAACTCACCAACTACATGCATCAAAGAGATAATCTCTTGGGATGGTACATTAGCATCTTGAAGTGGTTCATTTAAGCATTGAATTTGATTGCTAATTTTAGCCATGGGAATGCTACATTTATCAATTAGATCATAAAGAGGGGGTGTGCTCATTTGAACCTTAGGAGTAATGGTAACTTGGACCTTACTATAGGGATGTGAGCTACCATTCTCTTTAGGTGAAGAGTGAAAACTAAGTTCTACTATAGTGAGGGCTAGCTTAGGATATTTATTGATATATTTATGTTTTAGTGTGTCACAATCTAATTTAGTAGAAGATGTTCTATTATCATGAACATGTGCATTATTTAGAATAGAATCATGCATAGAAGTAGAAGCAACATTTGGAAGTGCATTATGGTTGAGAGGAGTGAGAGAAGAGTTAGAAACATGAGATGCATATTCTTCTTCACTATGTGTATAATAATCATCAATGTTCCATGCATTGTCATCATTGGAATATTTTTCATAATCACTCTCATTTTCATATTCATTTGCATGTTCACTATCATACTCATTATGAATTTCAATGTAACTAGGGAGAGGTGTAAGAGAAGAATTTAATTCTTTTCTAATATGCAATAAAATATCATTTGAATTTGGAATATCATGTGCATCAATGTTATTCATGGATGGAGTATATACATTATTTTTAGGTGCAATATGAGAGATAAGAGAAGAAGAGTTTTCATTGATACATTCTTTTGACAAAGTAGAGTTAGGAACATGAGATGTATCATTTGAACTATGCATTGGAAATTTTATTCTATTACATTTATATTGTTGTAATTTGAACATTGAATTAATGAAAGAGAGAGAGAGAGATTAGGTTCACATGGAAGCAAATTATCACCAATAAGAGGTTCACTTGGAAGTGCATGACTAATTTATTCATTTGGTGTATTGTGCATAGGAGAATGAGGTGAAAAGTATCTTTTCCATTTATCAAAATTATTTTCTTTAAAAGAGGGAATAAAAGAGATAGGTTTGAGAGAAGAAGATGCATCTATTTATACTTCAATATCACTATCACGTATATCATCATATTCCTCATTACAACAATAGTAGTTACCTTCATTGTAAATGAAATCATTTTCTACATTTTTAGCTAATGTGCAATTTTAGAAATTTGTCCATTCATTGTCACAATTATGAGAAAATTTTAAAAATCAATCTATGGGATGAGAGGGAAGAAGTACTTTAGTGGCCTTAAAAGTACTATTAAGTAAATAAATGCAAAAATAACTATGAACATAGATATTTTGAAAATACTTTTGACTATCCAAATAATTTGTAAAAATTCCAAAGTATTTTTTAATAAATTGTAAGGGAGGAAAACTTGGGGTTTGAGGACCTAGTTTGGAAATCTAGGGTTTTGGGCTAGGGTTTTAGAATTTTTGAAAATTATGCAATAATTTTAAATTCTAAAAATAATTTTGAATAGGATAAATGCACAAAAATTTATACCAAAATAAAAGAATTGAAATTAAAATTTTTGCACAAGAAAACTACTAATATTGAAATATTGAAATTATTTTTGACAAAGTAAACAATTTGAAAAAATTCCAAAATGTTTTTCTAAAATTTGTAAGGAAGGCTTGGGGTTTGAGGACCTAGTTTTGAAATCTAAAGTTTTGAGCTAGGGTTTTAGAATTTTCAAAAATTATGTAATAATTTTAAATTTTAAAATAATTTTGAATAGAATAAATGCACAAAAATTTACACAAAAATCAAAAATTTGAAATTTAAATTTTTACACAAAAAAACTACTAATATTGAAATATTGAAATTATTTTTGACAAAGTAAATAATTTGCAAAAATTTCAAAATCTTTTTCTAAAATTTGCAAGGAAGGCTTGGGGTTTGAGGACCTAGTTTGGAAATCTAGGGCTTTGAGTTAGGGTTTTATAATTTTTGAAAAATAATTTTGATTATAATAAATGCACAAAAATTAGAATTTTGAAATTAATTTTTTTGCATGAAATATGAAGGAAAAACCCTAAGGGTACCTAGGGTCTTAGACTTGTTTGAAGTAAGTCAGGTTCACCAAATGTTTTATTATTTTTTAGAAACTAAATGTTTAGTTCCTAAATAATAAGGGGTTTGGAGTAAGGGGAAAAATCTAGTTTAATATGGAAAAATACAAATTTTTATCAAATAATTTGCATGAGGAAAAAATTTAAACTTACTTAAAAATGAACTAAAACAAATCATTCAGGAGCTAAAAATTGAGATGCAAGACTAGGACACTATCTGGAATATGGATATGGCCTTCATTCTATGATTGGATTAAAGCACCAAAAGTGGACAAGATTGGTAAAGGTGATATAGTCCACCTTTGCCATTATTGTCTAGAGGATCTAATATTTTTGGGTTTTGTTCTTGAGGTCTGTGTAAGCCTATGTATCAAATTTTGGAGGTTGAAAGTTAACAAAGCTCACTATAGGTCTATTTTAATCTCCAAAACCATGTATTTATCTACACACATACAAACAACAAATGCATCAAAAGGAAAAGGGGAAAAAACTAGGTTAGGGGTAGAATGATCACACAATCTAGAACCCATATTATCTTGATCACTACCTACATTAACCCTCAAGTTAGGGTCTCAGATGCAATGTAGTTCTCTCTTAGTGAACGTGGATAATCAATGTGCACAATAGATACAAGAAATAATTTCACCTCGGCCCTTCCTTAATCAAGAATGCAAGTCTATGTTTGATGAATAATGATAAGCTATACTATTGAATAATTTTTATTATGTCTAATGTGCCAAAGTAGTAAGTGCTAGCTATAAAATGCCTTCTGAAGTCTTTTATCTAGCAGACTCTTTATTTCAAATTTGAGATCTTTATTTTCATTTGGCAAAAATTTAAAAATTTAAGGATGAAGCTAAGAAAGTGGCTAAGACTCATTAAGTGGAGGAAATTAACTATTGGAACTCAAAATGGCCCTGGATAAGAACATTAGAAGTGGACACTAGTGGCACCGGTCCTATAATCCAACCCTAGTGCTCTTATCCTATAGTCTTAAGACCTCGGGGGATGGAAAAAGGACAAAAAACTTGACTTGGCTAAGTTGGGATGACTATTTGAAAGGCTCAGAAGGACCATGGATATGCAAAAAGGTGTCTTAAGCATAAAATAAGACCCAAATGAATAAAACAAAATACATGGCTAAATATGAATAAAGCTCATATTCTCCAATCAGAGTATCCTATAAAAGGACTATGAAAAGACATGATATGTGTGGTTTCTTGACTAATTTAGGGTGTATGCACTTTACAACCCATTATTATGCTTTGGCCCTTTTCCACTTGAGGTCTAGATTTGATAGGCAATATTTCTTATACTTCTTTGAATAGTTACCACTTATTTATCATGGCCACTAAATATTTTACGAAGTGGGTAGAATTAATACCTCTTAAAACTATCACTAGTTCATTCATCACAAAATTTATCTTGAACCAAATCATTTGTCGATTCAAGATTTCATAGGTCATCATAACGGATAATGGATCCCCATTTAAAAACCCCAAGGTATATGAAGTACATAATAAATTCACCATATCACATAACATGGCCTCTTTTTTATTATCCATAGGGTAAAAAATATGTTGAATACAAAAATAAAACCCTAAAGTTTATCTTAGTCAATACAGTTAAATATTCTAAAAAAGATCAAAATTTGTAACTTTATCCAACACTTTGGCCTTATAGAACCAACATTAAAACATCCATGAGGGTATCCCCATATTCCCTCATGTTTGGATCTAAAGCTATTTTACCTCTTGAGTTTGGGATACCCATCCTTTGCATTTGTATCCAAGGTTTTGTTGATCATGAAGAGTATATAAATTTACTATTTACTAAGCTAGAGACTTTAAATGAACATTATCTCATTGATGTAAACAATCATATTGCCTATGCCAATCGTATACAACAAAAAAGTCCATGAGTACCTAATACATTTAGGAGACCTTGTCCTTAGGATTGATAATTGAATTTACAAGAAGAAAGCATAAGGTTATTAGTTTAGAATTAACTAATTAAGCCATTACCTAGTGATATAGGATTTCAGTAACATAGCATATCAGTCATGCACTTTGGAAGGAAAGGAGATCGGTAAATCTATGAACTCTTTACATCTTAAATGTTTCTATATTTAGTTCTTGTATGACAAATTTCTTTAATTGCATTATATTTTCATAGTTTATGTGTTCATTTCATATCAAATGCTCTATTTGGTGATTATTTGGCTACTAGTTCACATAGCGTAAAACTTTCCAAGATGCAACATGTTATATCATTCTATGCTCACATTAAATTATTATATTTTAAAAACATCTTTCAAAATTAGGATTGTATTAGATCTTGTCTTAGTTATTACGAGCAGAGCATACTAATTTCCCTTATATCTTATTGTAAAACTTAGAAAATGCTAGCCTAAAACCTAGTATAGAATCTTGTCCATGACATATTCTCCTCTTACGGTGCCTTCTAAATTAGAACATTAACATTCTCAATAATAGGTAACTTTACTCACCTATCTTGGTCTTTGACGATGAGCCCTTACATATAAATAGTTGCTCGAGGCCAAGATTTGGGGGCAAAGGCATAACAAACAAAAAACACTTGCCAAAAGTTTATACAATATAAAATCTCAATCCAAAATCTCTCACTCTTTTTAAAATTTGGTGTTAAGCCCTTGCATCTTACTAGTTGCATGGGGTTAGCATTGGGAAGATATGCCCTTAATTACCTATGTCTAGTTTTTGGTGATAAACTCATGTGTATTTATTGTATTCTTGGTCACATTAGACTAAGTGTAGGGGTTCACAAATAAAAATAAAATCTAAATGTAAAATAAGTATTAAATCAAAAAGTTTCCCAATAAAAGGTTCTTGAAAACTTGTCTATATGCTTATGTTGAAAAAGGTAACTATTGTCACTTAGATTTACACACTTTAAGGAGATGCAAATATCTCCTCATCCAAGTGACACAATGGAATCACCTTTAGGCTTGAGGGAAGCCTAAGGAATGAGGTGAGTCTCTAGATAGGGATATCTCCCTTGATGTACCACTTAGGATTGCAGTTAAAACTAACTTTGGGGGGTAAAAAGGGAGAGAGATAATTGGAAGAAAACTAACCTAAGGGAGGTGATAAACTAAATATATAGATGACATCTAACCATATTCATATTACACTTAAAATCAAAGGATAAAATAAACATACACTCTCCAATCTATGTCTTCTTTTTTCAATGTTACATTGTGGGGTTATGGATGAATGTGCAAAGTTAGGAGGACTAGACAAGAGGCCTTGAATGGCACTAATGAAGAGAATAACTCACTTAAACTTTGAAATTTACTGGAACACATCACATGCCCTAAAATAATAATCTATAAATAGGTGAGAGAATGTGATAACTTGTTAAGGAATCCATCTAATTGTAAAACTCCTTTAGCCATTGGCTCATACTTGAGGCCTAGTTTATCCACTATACACTTGGGCATAACTAAAGTACTAGCCCCACTATGTATGATGAAATTATGAATTAATCAATCACTAATTATTATAGATAGGTATAAATGAGGAGTTTTATCAATCTTCTTTACTTTTCCATGAATGGGCTGAGTCCCATTCACCAAGACAATGTTCTCATTCCTAGCTAGTCTTACTTGCTTACCAAGTACTTGTAATTATTTTTGAAGCATGTCCTTTTTTATAGGTATTGTTAGTGAATCCCATAGTGAAATATTCATATGAAACTTCTTCACCTGGTCCACAACATTGATAGAATGATTGTTCACCTTGAAAGGTTCCCTGGAAGAACTAGTACTTTGTGGTGTAACTTGTGGAGGTGGATGTGTAGGATCAGACCTTACATTATATTTTTTTTGATTTTATTGAACTTTAGGAGATATATTAGACCAAAACACCATTGGATATGTTGTAGGAGTAAAAATAGGTCCTTGATTATCCCCTTGTGTCTCTTTAACAATCCTCTTCTTAGACCTAGTGTTAGAAGCCACACTAATATTCACATTTCTTAAATTTCCTAAATGATTGATGTCACAAAACTCTTCCTCCAAATGATTTATGAGAGTATAATTAGATTGTGTTTGTATACTCTCCATTCCAATTTGCATTGGCATCTCAAAAGTGGGAACTTGAGATGCTTGATTTCCTTGCATTGTCATGTCTTGACTAGGCATTTCATTAGCATATACAACTTCGCCTTGATTTTGGTCATATGAGGGATAACATGGATGTTATTGAACAAATTTGTTTTGAGTGGGAGAAAGAGATTTGAAATAAGATGTAGCATTAGGATTTAAATATTGGTAAGGTCTAACTTGAGTGATTTGACCTTGTCCTTGAGCATTACCTTGAAAAGGAGGTCTATTTCCTTGTCCAAACTGATTATAGGGCTGATAAGGTCTATAAATTTTAGATTCTTGCCTTTTGAGGGTAACCAATTCATTAGTGACACTTTGGATAAAACTCTTGACTTCATGAATCTCATTTTTGGGAGCAATGGAAGACTTTTCATGACTAGGCAAATGAGCCAAGGTAGGTAATACAACTTGACTAGGAGGCTAAAAATCAGGGAACAATGGCATTGGTGGCCTAGGAACAATATTTCCTACTTGAAAAAGTCAATTCTTAGCATTGATGGCTATTTCATAGGCATTAGGGAGTGTATTCCCACCCATATATTGGATCATCATGGCTACATCGCTATTCAATGCTTTTAGATAATGCAAGAAGGCATAGTTTGGAGTAGGTCTCATAAGGGTTGGGATCCTATCCCATGTCTTTTGAAATCTAGTATTAAAATATTTCATAAACTCTTGTGATTCCTTATTGATAGTGGTCAATTTCTTAGCTAATGATAGATGATCACTTTTCTCTCCAAATCTCTTAGTCAATAAATCTCCTAGTTCATCCCATGAACTAATAGAATTTTTAGGTAGAGTCCCATACCAATCTAAAGCTTTCCCTTTGAAAGACAATGCCAACAATGTAATAGACACATTCTCTTGAATGATACTATGGATATTAATTTTTTTTGATATGTTTCTAAAGTGTTTAATGGAAATAATAGGACCTTCTCCACTAAAATATGGAACACTTTTAAGGGATGCTCTTGGAATTTAGTCATATTAGGCGAGATTCAAAGGAGATTATCTAGTGAAGGCTACAAAAGGTTGGTTCTTAGCCATCTTGGAATTTAGACTATGATTATTAGGTGTTGAACTAAACAAGAACTTGGAATTTTTAAACACTAACTCTCTTGAATAAGGTTGAATATTCACAAACTTAAACCTTTTGATAGAATATGGAGGCAATTGCACAAACTCAAAGGGTATAACTTTAGCAAAAGACTTAGTGGTCACCTTTAACATGGAAATTAGGAACTGATTAGCAACCAAAGAGTTGAAAATTTAAGTGGTGTCAACAGGTATTGAATGTAGATGTTCTTGTAGTTGTAACTATGTCAAGACCAACACCAATCTTGGACAATATTTTAGGACTCAAAATCCCATTAGGCATGCCAAAAACTATTGTCACTTAGATTTTCACCCTTTGAGGAGATGCAAAACTCTCCTCATCCAAGTGGCACAATGGATCACCAATAAATACCTTGGGAGTAGTCTAGAATTTGAACTTGATTTTACATGCTTGTCTTACTTTTTCCATTCCTCATGATGTGGTTGTGGAAAATTTGCCTCCATTCTTTGATCTTTATTTATCAAGAGAGTTTTTAGCTATGATAGGTTGATACTTAGCATCCAATTGGTCCTATATAGTTTTTAGGATAAAGTATGGTACTAAGGTGAAGATTGAATCAGAACCTATCCATCACAATCACTTGGAGCCTTACATGCCTAAAGTGGTAAATGTAAATTATGCCATTATTGATGAGGAGGAACTTCACATAGACCAATATCTAACATCTTCTCTTGAAGGAGTTTCTAATTTGTACTTAGATGAATGGGGAGATGAATATTATGAGCAAAATCCTTACAAATTCATAGAAGAGGCTAGTCTTGGGGTGTATTGTATGCATGAGGAGGACTCTTTCATTCCAAATTTGATGAAGCTAAGTGAGGACATGGATGGTTTATGGAAACTTTTCTTTGATGGATCAAGAAGCAAGATTAGGGTAGGTGGTGGAACAATGTTGGTTTCTCCTTCCAAGGAAAGGTACTACTCCACTTTTAGATTCTCTTATACTTACAATGTGGAAGAATATGAAGCCCTCATTCATGGCCTTGAGTGGGATATGAAAAGAGATGTGAAAGATTTACAAGTGTATGGTGATAGTGAGTTGATTGTGAATCAAGTAAGAGGCCAAAATGTGACCAAGAACTCTTTAATTAAGTCCTATAATCATAGAGTACGAGATTTTGTGGAGGATTTTCAAGCTTTCAGCATCACATATATCCCATGAGAAGACAATAAACATGCTAATAGGTTGGCAACAATTGGAGCTCAATTTGATGTTCCAAAGGGGATAGGAAAGAATAAGAACCAACCACATCTTAAGGTGATTGTAAGGCCCTCTATACCAGATAATGTCACTAATTGGCAAGTGTTTTATAGTGACCAACAAATAGAACTTTTTATACAAGAGGAGGCTGAGTTTTCTTCCAAGAATCAGTCTAAACTACAACAACAATATGGAGGGTAGATTGTATAATTGAAGTCAAATAAGCTTCCTAAAGGCCTATTCACACTTGAGAGTACTTCTAATGATGATGAACAATTTAATAAAGAAAAGGTAAGCATGTATACTAAGAAAGAAAATTATGAGAAAGTATAAATATTCAATGATAAGTTGCTTTCACTTGGGAAGGTATGTACTAGTGAGGAGAAACATTCTTTCATTGATTTATGCAAGAAGTTTTCTGATGTCTTTGCATGGGAATGTAGTGATTTAAAGGGCTTTGATCTAAACCTAGCTCAACATACTATAGAGCTAGATGAGAATTCTAAGCCTATCAAGCAAAGACAAAGGCCAATCAATCCTAAGATTGAGTCTCTCAAGAAGAAAGAGCTTACTAAGTTAATTGAGAAAGAACTTACTAAGTTAATTGAGTCCAAATTCATCTTTCCTATTATGCATTCATCTTGGTTGGAAAAATTAGTCCCTATTAGGAAGAAGAATGGAGAAATCAAGTTGTGTGTTGATTTTATGGACTTAAATATAGTTTCTTTGAAGGACCATTAGCCTCTTCCTTCCATGGAACAAAATTTTCAAGTTGTGGTAGGTAGTGAAATGTTTTCTCTCTTTGATGGGTATTCTGGGTATAATCATATTTTGATGAAAGAAAGTGATCAATATAAGACAAAATTTATTACTAAATGGGGTACATATGATTATGAGAAAAGACCTTTTGGATTATCTTAATCTAGAGCTAAATTTCAACATGTAATGGATATGGATTTTCAAGGACTAATAAATGACATTGTCTTGGTGTATCTTGATGATATCACAATTTTTTCTAAGGATGCAAGGGATCACTTGAATCACCTTAGGTAGTTTTTTGAGAGATGTAGAGAGTTTGGAATATATTTTAACCCAAATAAGTGTGTTTTTAAAATCTATTAAGGAAAATTTTTAGGACACATTGTCTCCAAGAAGGGTTTATCCATAGATCCTGAAAGGGTGAGTGCAATCTTGGCATTGGCTTTGCCCAAACACAAACAAGGTTTGCAAAGTTTCTTTAGGGAAATGAATTTCATAAGGAGGTTCATCCCTGCTTTTGATAATTTAGTCAATCCTCTAACCTATATGCTAAGGAAGGATGCAGTGTTCACTTGGAATAGAAGAAGGAAGGAAAGTTTTGAAGAGATTAAAGAAGCCATTGCACAAGCTCTAACTCTTGGAAGTCCTAATTTCTCAAATGATTTAAACTTATGTACCTTTGGAAATGAGGAGGTAATCTTTGACATGCTTACTTCAAATGAAAAAAACTTGGAGTAGCTTATTGCCTTCTTTAGTCAAGGTTTGGAGGGTTATGAGGTAAGGTACACCTATGTTGAGAAGCAAGTACTTTCAGTTGTTATAAGTCTAAAGAAGTTTAGGCATATGTTATATAAAAAAAAGATTCACATATTGGTACCTCATCCTAGTGTGAAATAATTCCTTTTGAGTAGATATTTGAATGAGAAAAGGGCTGGTTGGATCACAAAAGTGATGGAGTATTGATCTGGGCAACAATTCAGGCGATAATTCGGGTGATGGGTCCACCCCAATTGATGATGAAACTTCTAGGAGCCATAAATTTTGCACCATAGCTCTAATTGACTCACTGTTTGAACCATTGGAAAGATAATAATGAAGAGAATGTGGTGAGATGGAATATAGATTTTCTTGATGGATTTTGACCCCCAAAAACCTAATGGAAGTGCCCCAAATTTTAATTTTAGTAGTGCAATCTAAAAATAGTAAGTTTTTAAAAATAGTAATTCCTCAAATTATGTATTGTTGTAAATCATGGAATTCAAAACAATTAATCTCCCTCAAGATTGGTGACCTTTCACATCCTCCTCCCACCTTAAAAAACATGTATAAATGAAGATATACCCTGAAATAGAAATCAGACATCTCTTCTCAGAGATAGGCATATGTTTGGGTATGCAAATTTAATGAATAAAACATCTCTTATCATAGATAGAATTATTGTTATTGTGTTTTTCATATTTCTTGAATTATCTTTCAACCAAGGCTTTTGAGTTTTGGATCAAGTATGATGTAGAAATCAAGACAACCAAGCTAGTGAAAGGGAAGGGGTTATGTAAGCATCTTGATTCATATTTGAATGAAAAAAGGAGGTTGTTTTAACACTTCATGATGACCCTATGATATTTAAATATTCATCAATGAGGAGTTAGAAATATTGATATCATCCATTTTCTCCAAATTGGTGAGTGTCCACAAGGCCTCGATAGAGCTAGAAGAAGGTACTTTAGATCGCAATCCATTCCTTATGTACTTGTTGATGGAATGTTATTCAGGAATGGACTTCTTAGGTGTGTTATTAAGGTGTGTTGAATTGGATCAGATTGAGAAAATTTTGTTTGAGTTTTATGATGGACCAGTTGGTGGTCACTTTGCTCCAAGAACCATAACTACTAGGATTATGAGGGCTGGTTAATTTTAGCCTAGCTTGTTCAAAGACACCCATGCTTAGGTAAGGAAGTGTCAAAAATGTACTCTCTTTGATAGTAAATAAAATATTTTTGCCTTGCCTCTTCATCCAATTCAAGTTAACCAATTCTTTATGCAACGGGGTTTGGATTTCATAGGTCTAATCAATCTACCTTCTATTACTGGTCACAAGTGGGTGTTGACTTCTTTAGATTAATTTACAAGGTGGTTAGAGGATATTTCTCTCAAGGAAGCAAATTAAAGTTTAGTTTTACACTTCTATGAAGGCATAGTGACAAGGTTTGGAACTCCTTCAACAATAATTTTAGATAATGCATTAACTTTCCTTGGGATGAAGACAAGTGAATAGGCCTTGAAACATGGCATCTATCTTAGTACCTCCTCCAACTATTATCCAAATGGGAATGGACAGGCTGAGTCCACCAACAAGAATCTAATCAGGATCATAAAGAGAATAATGGAGGAGAACCAAAGGACTTGGCATTCCATGTTGAAGATAGCTCTTTGGGCTGATAGGATCACCCCAAAAAGAGCCATTGGAAACTCACCATACACACTTTTTTATGGTAGAGAAGCTAGATTGTCTATTTCACTTGAGTTTCTAGCCTTAGATCTCACTTATCAACTGCAAATGATGGAAAATGAAAGCGTTAAAGTTAGGTTGTGTGAGTTGATAGAGCCTGAGGAGACAAGAGATCAAGCTATACAAACCATGAGAGCTCACCAAGATCAAACAAAGAGATACTTTGACAAAAATTCCATGCCAAGCAGTTTCAAAGAGGGAGACATTGTCCTAAAGTGGTATGAAGATAGAGCTAAGCCTGGAAGGCACACAAAGTTTGATACTTTGTGGAGTGGCCATTATGTTAACACCCAATGCAAGAAACATAATGCCTTCCAACTCTCAAAGTTGGATGGAGAGGAGTTTCATATCTCAGTCAATGGGGTATATCTCAAACATTGTTACTAAGGTTCTCCTCTCTCCTTGTACATAGTTTTTTGTTTTTCTTATGTTCCCTAAGTGCTTATGCACATGTGTGAGTTGGTTTTATGTCTTGATTTGTCTTGTGTTTGCTTGGTGTGGTGTGTTTGTTTTTGTGTGTTTTAAGCAATTCCTTGCTATTTGTCTTCAATAATTCATTGACTCCCTTGGACCTTGGTAGGATAAGGCTACTGGTCCTTAGTATATCAGACATACTACCCCTATGAGTCACCAATTTATTGACCAAAATTGATTTTAAAGTAAAATTAGGGCACCCCTAGGTAAAAAATTTCTTTTATAGATGTTTTAGGGGAATAATATATTTTAATAAGGTGTTTCATACATCTTTTAATGTTATTCAATGATATATTGGCCTTGATCATAAGTTTCATTAGCCAACATGTCCTTTTGAGTCATTTTAGGGGTCAAAAAGGTGCATTTAATGCTTTTTATGAGTTTCTTAGGAAATTTGAAGTTGTAAAAATGTGATTTCATGTATCATGTATCATTATAAGTCTTAACCAAATTTAAGTAACTTAAAGATGGTAGGTTGTTCAGAAAAAAGGTAGTTTACTTAAAGAAAAGGAAGAGTTTGGCACTTGTACAACCTCTTTGGGAAGCATGCCACTTTAAAAATATTTAAATATGACAATTCAAATTATCCACACTCATCTCCATGTTGTAACTAATTTTAAAGTGTCATTTCTTGTTCAAAATCATTCATCTCCTTTTCAACAATTCTTAGCAAGCAAAGTGACTTGCAAGTTTTTGCTTGGTACAAATAACTAAGGACATTTCAAGGAAAATGATTAATTTAAATATAATAATTTTGAGTAATGATCAACTATGCTTTATGAATCATCCATTTGAAGTTGACCATGTTTTTCTACTTGTAAATCTGTGAACCCTACATGTTTTGCTTCATTTTGGACAAGTCCATACGAACCACTTACTGATGTTGGCTCTAGAGGATGTATAATTTATTCCCAAATTATCCCCATACTTGGTTCCATGTTTTGTGGTGTTTAGATGAGCCAATAACCTCAAATTTGTAGACTGGTCTCTTTTAAGTGCAATGGGAAGTTTTCACTATTTTTAAGAATTTTGTGCTTCTCCATGGCTTCAAAAAGTTGAGTAAGGTTCATTTAAATGTTTTAAAAGTGTCCTTGATTATTACTTGACCCTTTAACACTGTATCCTCTATTGGTTGATGGTGAAACCTTGGCCAAATTTGTACTTGAATGACTCTTAAAGAAATAAACAAGTTATTTTGCCTACTTACATGCTATACAATTGGGTGTTATTGTAATATTTTTGGTCTTGTTTAGTGGAAGATGATATTTTATATCATGTTATCCTTGATTATTTACCAAGTGTGTAGAAGAGTGATTGTTACAATTCTTTTTTAGTGTTCTTTTCAAGTATACGAGTGTCTTAAAAGTGATATATGACTATATTCTCTCAAGGATTCATTCACTGCTCTCCTAAGTATCAAATACATTCTTGAACCTAGCTTATGAAAAAATAATGTGATAATGCAACTTGAATTATGAGTTTTGTGTGAAAGAAGCCTTGTTTAGCTCTAAGTAGTATAAGTTTAGCTCATAAGGGGAAATTCAATATTGGTGCATCACTTTTTTTAGCTTTCTTAGTTATTTTCTCAACCTTTTTCATCCAAAATTTATAGGCAAGAAAGTACTTCAAAGAATGCATTAAGTAAAATAGCCCTTATAGAGATTCATATCAATAAATTGTCACCCAAAACAAGAGAGATGTCTCCATTGTGCCACTTTGATGAGGAGAGCTAGGCATATCCTCAAGGGGTGCAAATCCAAGTTACAATAGTAACTTTATCCCACTCACTGATTTTCTTAGGGTTAGTCATTCCTAGATGAAGCCAATAAACTAAATATTTTGTAATTCTAATAAGAAGTGTGGTTTTCCCTTTTCTCATAAGGATTGGGTCATTCTCCCTTATCCTACAAAATTTTGATTCTTTATTTTCATATTTTTAGCATCTCACATATATCTTATCTCCCTTTTCATTCTCTATTAAAAATTACAAGTCATGTGTTATGTGTAATGAAATAAGTGGGTCGTCACTTACAAAACATTTATTAGCATATTCATAAATTTATATATCCATCATATTACATCATTTACATACATTTTTTTTCAAATGTATAAGCATTATCTATAACATTTTATCAAAAAAATAGAGAGATACATGATATGTCATCACATGCCTAGTCATACATAGTGAATAAATAGAGAAACAAACATGGAAATTAAAAGCCCATAACACCTAATGACAAGTCACTATAAGGGAAACCAAAATGTCTCTATATAATAATATTGTTAAGTGTGAACAATGTAAATCTCTAATAAAATTGCCTTTGTAGAGGGCCAATATGTCTCAAGATCTCAAAAAAAATCAAAAGGGTGTATGATAAATGTTGATAGGTATAATAAATCAAAGATCCCAACCTCCTCCTCTAAGAGGGTCTTGATGTATAATAGTGATGGGGGCTATGGATCTTATGGCTTTTACTACTAGTACCACCATGAGAAACTATCTCTCCAGCCTAAGGGCTCCTATCTCTCCTCTCACTGGTGCCTCCTTATGAGGTTGTACCTCTTATTTATCAATTAGAATGAGCTTGACATCTGCTAGATACCATTTCATCCAATAAGGCATCAACTCTCTTTGATATCACCTTGAGAGTTATGTTCTCCACCCTAAACCTAGTCAACATCAGATATGCATGGTAGGCTAGAGTGAAACATCAATATGTTGGCATATCCTGATAGACAATATAGGATCTCTTAGTAACTCATCTCTAGTCATAGCTATACCTAGTTAAAAACTATTGATGAGGGTATCCCTGATCATAGTCCTCCATCTAGTTGAGGTATTTTCAATCAAAAAGTAGGATAATCAATGTTAGATCTAGTCATATAAAAATGAAATTAGTAAATCAACTAAATAATCAAGCCTAAAATTGAAGAATCATGTAATAAGCTAAAATGCATAAATTAACAATTTACTTAGGTCATCCTCATGCCAATATAGACTGGGGTCATAATTCACATCCTATTCCTCATAAACATCTAGGTCCTCATCTAAATTCATATAATTAGGGGACTCACCATCTCCTCCACCTGTTGTTGCTACTATGATGGGTCCTGCTCACTAGGGTTCTACTATGGTGGTGGTGGTGGGGCTACTTGCTACTATCCTATCAGGGTTTGTCACCTCATGTAACTCCCACATAGATCAATTATGTAATAGGAACCCCTAATATAAGTGGATGACACACCAACATCCCCAATATCCTTATTTTTTCCTCTTGTATGCCTATGTATATAAATATTAGAATGGAAAGGTTGCTCACATAGGGTATTCTAAACTATTGAGTAACCCTATCCACTAGGTGCACCTCAACTTATAAGATCTTGTCTCATACCTATGTGGTCCCAAAAAACACCACAAGATAGGAAACCTCCCAATCCCACTATTTAATCAAGCCCTGGTAAGGTAGGACTATCAAATATACCCATCTAAGAGTACTAACAATCTGATCAAAACATAAATAAATGCTATATCTATCCATCTTGATGCTTTGATGGCCCCTATATCCAAAACAGGTACTCCACTCTAGTAGGGGATCATCCTCTTATATACCTAGATCATAAGGAGTATGGGATAACTTATCGAGAGTGATCCTAGTTGAGCCATATGGTATAAGTCCTTATAAGTGCAAGCCAAAATATCATAGCTATAATAAAATTGATCTCCCTTATCCTTAATCTATCAAATGATCAGGGACCAACTATAGATTAGTCTATCAATACTCAAATCCCCATTAGGTAAGAGGAAAGGATACCGGTGATCAATTTTCATATATTAGGGAGAACTGATCCCTTAATCCTAGAAAGCCTCACTCCACACTTTGCTCCCACATTGTGTGCACCTAAATATCCAAAGTGACTGACCCAACATATTACTTTGACCCTACTCATGGCTTCCTAGAGGGACACCAACTAAATTATCATCGATAGATTAATGATCCTATACATATACATGAGCATGATGGTCCACTCTCCTCAGTCCCAAAAGAACACAAAAGTGTTCTGACTAGGGTATAACATGTGATTAGGTCACATAACAACTTGCTCAAGGTGGGAATAGTCCTCACCTATGCCACTCATAGTATGTTGGCTCTATCAAAAATGGATAGCCCATGTGCCATCATAAGAACCATCAATAGAGGGAGCCATTCCTAATCCTAGGATCTACTCTAGTGGATAAAAATTACCTACAACAATAAAGGATCCCAATTTAGGTCAAAAAACCACTTCTACCTTCTAAAAATCTAATCTTTCCATCTCATTTCCCAAAAATAGAACTGCCCTTATTCGTAGGCAATAGTTATGTAACCACCCAAGTAGTTACATAATTTCCATTAGAAATTATAAAACTACCTTTTGGTAGTGGTTGTACCTTCACCAACCTATAAACCATGGTAATTACAGTTCTATTGTGGCATTTGCATAACTCCTAGTATGTGAAGATTGGTAGTTCCAACCCCCATTGGTGGTTCTGTCAACTAACACTATGTTCTCAAACCCCCTTAAAAAACTTGAAAAATTCATTTAAACTACCAAAATTTTAACATAATCCTAATTCGACCCCCTCCCAAAAAAATTTTGAGACTTAATTTTTCAAATTTCACTATATTTTTAGTTTGCTTTGAGAAAAAGTTCAAAATTGGGGTGAAATCAGAAAACACAAAAACCTACCTGTCTCTACTCAAATCTACCTCCTGAAGGTATATTCACCATCCTCAACTCATACTCATCCCATCGATTGCTTGTTCATTGAAATCCATCATAGGTAACCCAAAGCTCATAAATATTTTAATTTAATGGGCACAAATGAATTTGTTTTTGGCAAGTTTTTGAATATAATAGGCCCCAAACTAGCCATTTATTTATTTATTTTTTAATTTGGAATATTTTAACACTTAATGAATATTTTCATTCTTATGAGTCATTTTATTGTTGGATATTATGATTCATGTTTCAAAATTAACATTTTAATGACATTTCTATTTGTTATAGCTTGTTTTAATATTTTGTAAGTATAAGACAACTTGGCACCTGAGTCAGTCCCACAAAAGGATGATTTAGGTAGTATGCTCTTCCATGCACATATGGTATTTAATTTCATCCATGTTTTTATTAAATAATATGTTTTTCACTCTTTCATTAAAATTTCACTTTATTCTCATCTTCTGTATGTAGGTTACACAGACTCTCAACTAGCTTCATTGCTAGACTAAAGTAATCAAGGTAAGTATTTCTAATCCCTTATTTACATTTTGACATATCACTGCTTAGGACCACACTCTCATTATTTCATGAAAATACATTTTTCTGCTGGGGCAATATGTATGCACCCAAAATTTTCATGGTGCAACATTTTGGTATGATGTCTAATGATGATATAGTGATATCCTAGTGTATGCTCAAAATAGGTTTTATATAAAACCTTCCCCCATTTTACCTCCCTTTTTATCTCCTAGTCCCTCAAACTCCCATTTTGTTGGAATTTTTAGGGTTATTACAAGAAAAGGATAAAATGTAATATCATCCAAAACTTAATGATCCAATAATTCATCTTATACTATCATCCATAACATGATGTGAGACCAAATTTCTTATTATATGATAGTCTGAAATCTATATTATTGTTGAAAGGACTTACAAACAAAGGGGAAAATGTACTTATTTCTATAATTATAAAATACTATCTTTGTTGGCTTCATTTAAGGACGAATAGCCCTGATAGAATTGGTGAGTGGGATAAAGTTACCTTTTTCAGCATAGGCATATAGACAAGATTTTTGAAGAAATTTTTATTGGGACACTTTTTGATTTAATACTAATTTTGTATTTAACTTTTATTTTTATTTGCAACCCCCTACACTTAGTCTCATGTGACTAGGAAGACACATGGGCTCATCACTAAATACTAGACATAGGTGATTAAGGGAATCTCTCCCCATTGCTAACCCTATACAACTAGTAAGATATGATAGATCAACACTGAAGGTTAACAAGTTTGAGAGATGTTATACTTCATTTTGATTTCGTATAAGCTTTTTAAAAGAGTATATTTTTATTTTATGGCCTTTACCTCCAAATATTGGCCCTATGCCACTAGTAAGATGCAAGTAATCATCACTAAATACCAAGATAGGCAAGTAAAATTACCTATGATTTATCATGCTAATGTTATGATTTAGAAGGAATTGTAAAAGGAGACTCTATCATGGACAAGCTTCTAGACTTTGCTATAACTTATTATTTTCTAAGTCTTGCATGAAGATAGAGGGGAAATAGGTGTGCTCTACTTTTAAGAACTAAGATAAGATCCAATATAATCCTATATTTAAAATATGGTTTATACATGATAATTAGGTAATGTGAGCATGGAATGATATGACATGTTGCATCATGAAAGTTTTATGTTATGTAAACTAATAACTAAATAATCACTAAATATAACATTTAATATGCAAATGAACACAAAATATGAAAATGCAATGCAATGAGGGCAATGTGCCATGCAAGAATTAAATATATAAGTGTTTAAGGTGTAAAGAGTTCATAGATTTACCAAACTCCTTTCCCTCCAAAGTACATAATTGATAGGCTATGCTATTGAAATACTCAGTCACTAGGTAAGGGCATAAGTAATTAGGTCTTAAATTTTGACCTTCTCCTTTCTTCTTATCAATGTAATTTTTTAGCCAAAGGATAAGGTATCCTACATGTATTGGGAACTCATGGAATTTTTTATTGTATTATCTACCCATACGATCGACATATAAATATGATTTATTTTAACAATGAGTTGATGGTCATCTAAAGTATTTAGCTCAGCTATCCATGCATTTATGTAATATTTATGATCAAGGAGACATTGGAGAGAAATACCAAGGCTAGGTATCTCAATCTTAAGAGGTAAAATAGACTCAAATCCAAACATGAAAGAATATGGGGTTTCCCTTGTGGGTGTTTTAATGCTAGTTGTATAATCCCAAAGTGTTGTATAAAGCTACAAATACCAATCTTATTTATAATCTTTGACTGTCTTGAGCATGATCAAATTTAGGGCTTTATTAGTGGCTTTAGCCTATCCATTATCCTATGGATAATACATGGAGGCTGTGTGATGTGATATGAAAAATTTATTACATACTTCACATAGCTTAGGGTTTTTAAAGGGGGATCTATTATCTATTATGATGACATATGAAACTTTGAATCAAAACATTATTTGGTTCAAGATACATTTTTCAATAAATAAACATGTGATAGTTATAAGAGGAATTTATTTTTCCCACTTAATGAAATATTCAGTGGCCATGATAATGAAGATATAATGCATAACAATGGGATATATAGACTAGAAAGGAATGTGGATATCATGAGTGTTATAACTTCTCACATTTCATAACAATATTCTATGACATCATGTTTAAAAGTGGCCCAAAAGTACCATATTCTAAGTATCTTATAAGTAATCATGTAGCCACCAAAATGACTACCACAAATCTCACTATGATAATGGAAAATGACCCTTTCTAACTCCTCTTGATTTGTGCATCTTAGAAACATGTCAACAAATGCCTAGTGGTAGAGAACCTAATATAAGATGATATACTTGGAAGTGATAACGTGAAGACATTGTCAATGTTGAGAGTTGACTCTCTCAAGTTAAGAGTGGTCAATTAAGCAATGAATGATATCAACATACAAAGGAGAATAAATGATAGGAGGATTATATATGTAAAAAATCAATTCATATGGAAATTGGTGTCAATGAGATTATTAACCTCTAGAGGATAGTCTACCAAGCAATCCATAATGATTTATCCTTTGATGGATTTTTGGTTGATGTAATTAAGCTCAAACTTGCTTAACAATATGATAACATGCCTAACCTTTCATTAGAAGATTGGTTAGTTTAAGAACATTTTTAAGGATTTCATCATAAATATGACTCACATATTTGGATTAAGAATAGAGTGCCATAATCACTTAATTGTCAACATAATTTCTAAACACTCCTTTTCTGCTTGCATATAACATGTTTCATAATATATGAGAGTGAGGCCAATGAAATAAATTGTATGCTCTTTACTAGTATCATCCTCTTGGGCCAACATGTGGGTGAGAGACACCTAAGTTTACCTACTATAAAATATCAAGGGCTTATTTGGCTTGGATGACATGAGCATGAGAGGAGACATAAGGAATTACTTTACTACTATTAGGACCAACATACCCCTTTTTTAAAAATGGGACCCTTAAGAAACCCTCAAAATAAAACATGGGAATTTCAGCATGTCAAGGTCTTTTATAGAATTTGAAGATCATCCACTTTGTTAAGAAACAAGCATATATGGTCTTGATTTGGTTTATCTAGACTAACCTTACTAATGAAGTTCATTTGAATATAAGTGCAGGTTTCATGGTGTGTATTCCTAAGAAGCCTACATTCCAAAACCCTAACAAACCCTCGATTCAAATTTGAATAAAGGTGGGAACCTAAGTTGGTAGGAATCATTTTTATGGACTTAGATATAAGATGCGTATCTTAAGATTAGTCATGTTTCTTAAGATGACCTCACTAGCAAACTTGACCCCCTTCATTATTTTCCCCTTTTTAATTTCCTTATGGCCTAACCAAACGTCATTAAGTAGGGTCCTTTTACATTCCAAAACTTAGCCTAAGACCTTAATACTAAGGCCTTGATGTATTCATTAATACCATCATGACCTTAGTATTAATGCCTTAAGCCTAAGTTTTTATTACCTCCATGATCCTAACATTAACTTCCTCGCACTTTATAGGATCCTACGGTTGTTGCTTTATCATGACATTTGATCAAATAGAGAAAAGATAACTAGTAACTTTAGTTTAAATAGACCACATCTTGGATAATCTAATGATCTATGCTTACTCACAAGAACTCGATTAGATGGAGTGAAGCATAGTTGAAAGTTAAAAAGGATACAAAGAGCCTAAAAGATGGACACACAGTGCCATTACATGTGAGGAATAAAAGGAAGAGGGACCCACTTTAACATAATAACTAATCAAAAGTGAGTCTCCAAATTAAGATCAATAGATGTCACTTTATCACAACATTTGATCCAATGAAGTGAATTAACACCAAAACCCTAGGAAGCCCCATAAAAATGCCAAGTGGCATCCACACATTTGACCTTGAAGATTTTAACAAAATTAAAATTTATGTTCACACAACCATCATTTAAATGTCCAAAAATACTAACTTAACACCCACACAATCATCAAATTTAGGTCCATTAAAATCAAAACTTCATTAGATTAAACTTGATGTCCATGTGACCATCAATTGACACCCACGAAGATGTATTTGACATCCACGTGACCATAAAATTTAACCCAATGAAAATATCTTCCTTAAGTTTTCAAATAACATCCCTAAACCTTTTTTACTCTAAAATGCCTCACCAAGCTGAGGGAAATGCTCATAATATGCACAACATAGAAGGCCTCGGTCTACAAAATGCAAATATATGAAAGAAATATAGTTAGCCTAAGTCTATGATTTAAGGATTCACATGGAATTATACATAATGGACCTTAAATCATAGCCTTATCTTATGTAAAATTCATTTCATGTTGAACCCATTTTGAGCATGGTTTGTGACACATGGAATAAATATTTTAGCCTAATGTATTTCATCATGTTTGCTAAACACAACACATACATTAGCTTAGAATTATTATGCCTTAACTTCCTTTTGAATAATGACTTAGATTTAAATTACTTAGCTTAAGGTTGGTCTCGTGCTTAATAAACATGAAGCAAAATTTATCCTAAGTCTTGAATTTTAAGAGTGTGCTAACTTAACATTCAGGCATGTTTACAGATCAACTATCCATGCTTTGTCACTGGATTTGATCCAATGGCATGAAGTTCCCCAAAGAATTTTGAACAAAACCTCAAGAAGCCATAGACCCAACACATGGCCAATGATTATTCAAAAAGGGACTACCATAAGATTTAAAACATGGGGAAGAAGTTTGAGTATGCCAAGTGTCACGACCAAAAGGCTTAAGGCCTAGGAACCAATTAAAAGAGAAGGGATCAAATTATGATCAATAGCTCATGATAATCTAGGATTTTGATCCTATAGAGCAAAATGAAGAAGGTATTTTTGAATACCAACAACTAGTGTTCAAATGGCATTAATGAAAAATGCCATGAAAGATCCAGACCAGTACCACATAAGCTCCATGCAAGCAAAAAAATATAAGACTAAATATATTGTGGGATCAAAAACACAAAGGTATAAAGGCAAAGGTCCAAATAAAATCTAGAACACATATAAGTGAAAGCCTAGATATCTTCTACCATTAAAGCTCCAAACCCTAGACCCTGTATAAAGGTGACCCAAATGAATGAAATTTGCTGCAATTCAATAAAGAGTAGCTTAATTGTGTTTCTGAGTATGAGAGAGATTTCACAAAGATCATCTATAATCTGACGTGAATAATTAGAAATAAATAGAGACCATGGCAGCTAACAAACAATAATTAATGGAAGAAGCCGAGCTTTATTTGATGATAGATTGTGAGGGCTAGGTATTTAAGGATACATAACTATACCTAGCTACATTGAACATCCATAACATTAGGAATTGGTCTGAGCTTTTATTTATGATAAAATAATTATATCCCATCTCAAAGGAAGAGTAGATAAATTCCACCACCAACAGATGACACAGTGACTTGGTTACAATCCAGATGGTCAACCTCCACCATGCCATGGTAAAACTAGAGGTATTACATTGCATTGATGTCCTTGCCCCCATTTTTATTGATTGCAAGATTGATGGTAAATGGATTATTAGGGAGGGTAACTTAAAAGAGGTAACATACATCTCTCCTATTGATTTTGAAAAATACTACAAGCTCCTTCTTCCTCATGTGGATCTTCCCAAAATGAGAGAATGAACCAATAGCCATGATCTGGACTCCATCCTAAGACCTTGACTCCATCAAGGGCCTCACATATTTAGAACCCTTGATGGAAAAATACCTATTGTCTAGTTTAGAGAGGGTATTTGGATGATTATGACCTTATTGAATAGATATTTTGGTGTCCCTTTGACCACTTATGTAAATAAGGTTTGGGTCTCATATGTACAGTTCCTAATGGAAGAAAAACTTACCCCTCCAATTAGATATTTGATCAACATCTTTTTGGCTAAGAAATTTATCGCCATCAAGAAAAAGACCTCCAAATAATTCTACATGATGTCTTACTTACTTGATTCCCTTCTCACTTCAATCACCTTCCTTGGCATTAAGAATTGGTCCCTAGAGGGTAGGACCACTATCTCACACCACTACTCTAAGATGCACATCTTCAAGTACAAGAATCACATGTAGTTTATCTGAGTACATTTTCTCAATAATATTGAAGGCCATCATAGGTGTCCCCATGCCAAGGCTTCATTCACTCATCAAAAAGTGTGTGGAGATAATTGAGGATGTATGGTATTATCTGAATTACACAGTCATTAGGATAAAAGGAATCATGTCACAACCCTACAGACTACCAGTGTATGTATCGAATAAGCTTGTTGAGTAGGATACTGCCTCAAAAATCATATTTGGCATTGATAAGGCATGAAAAAAAAGGAAGGGTCTGCTTCACCCCTTCCCCTTAGACATTGTGAAAACCCTAATTAGAGATTAGAAGCAGGTGGAAGTTATGGTCACACATAGGAATTCATTTGGATTTTAACTAGATGAACTCAAAATGTGGGATCCAAGGAACAAGGTGAGGGATCATCTAAAGGACAAGAAGCTCATTCTTGAGTATGTATATCAACTGGGTGTCCATGACACCATATACATCAAAGTCAAGAACTATGGGGAAGTGTTGGCCAGGGTCCAAGGTCACAACATCAAGTTAGAGCACAGATTGGTTAGAGACAAGAGGCCATCTGGGGAAACATGGAAAATACACCCCTTTTAGTACCACTTACTACTTGGGCCATCTAAGATAGCTCATGAGTAACCTCAAGCATACAAACCATAATAGTCCCAACATTAGGTTGAGCCAATTCAGGATAATCAAGGCAAAGGAAAGGAAAAGGGTGGAGAAGTAATATTAGAAGAAAGACTTAGAGAAGGACCACCTTTAACCATGCAATATAGACCACCCTATCTAATATATTACATTAACATGATAGTCTTGGAGATAGAATAGACACTTGAGGGTGCCTTCAAATAAATAGTAAAATCCTATGGCTTAGGAGGAGAGGATGACCCTTCAGTGGAGCCCAAAGAAGATACAAGGAAGGAAAATGTCCCAATGGCCTCCCATGAAAAGAAGAAGGAAAAATTGGCCTTGGTCCTAGTATAACTAAGGAATGAACTTAGATTGACCTTCACTCATCCCACTAGTGAAGTCAATCTCTTCAGTGATGAATTTCCAATCCATGGACCAGTCATTCCTGACTAGTTCATCTGTGGAAAATTTCAAAATATCCCATCTCTCTCCCACTCATGGGCCATAACAAAGGTTGGTATGGATGTATATGATGATGTGAAGCCCTAGATAAAGGATATCATGAAGGAACATGAAGAGAAAATAATTATGGTCACCCAAGGCTTAGGAGGTAAGATGATGGATACTTTAAGAGCATCTACTAGCTTAGGGGTGGATTTCCCAGAACCTCCCTAGTTCAAAGAGCCAATTACCACAGTTCATTTCAATCTTGAGACAATATACATAGAGAGAATAACAACTCGGACAACCATGGTTGGGATGGAGGAATTCACTTTTTAAAAGGTGGAACCTTTTATAGGTTTGACCCTTATTGTAGGATAATAGCTTGTTGAAGCTACAATACATGAAGAAGATGTGGAAAGCTTGATGGAAGAAAATTCACAACAAGCTAAGGCTAGAGTCTAGGGTCTAAAATAAAGGATCTGTGATTTAGAAAGAGAGAAGGAGAACTTGTAACCTCAGGCAATCCTATCAATCCCAAATGCCATGATCAAGATGATTGATGAGTCATTCTATGACATGTTTGAGGCATTATAATCAATGAAGATGAGGTAAAGTGCACTAGAGGACCAAGATAGATTATCCAAGGACTTGGTCACCCAATGGCAGGCCTTTAAGGATAAGATTGCTCAGCTCCTCAACATTCAAGTAAAGAAGCAGATCTTAGAATTTAGAACCATAAGTATGGGACACCTAGGCACAATCTTGGGGATTGTTATTGATAAGGTTCAAAGCTTGAGTACCTAGCATACCAAGGTAATGAGGCTTCTAATGATGATAAAGGGATCATTAACATAATTGAGCATCTTCTTGGGACCATGCTTGTCAATCCTATACAACCTAATTCCCTTGGCCTTATCAGTGATGAAGATTTCAAGCATAGAGCCACTTTGGTGATTTAAGAAATCTAAGGGAAAAGGAAAGGCTAGTCTAAAAAGGACAATAGCAAGATCTTGGATATGATATTCAATGTAGGTGAGAGGATCAACGAAGCTAGAAGCATCAAGGAAATCTTGGCTAGAAATGACAAATAATTAGATGAGTTAGGAGACCAAGAGGAGCAGTACATGATGAAGCCTACTGTGGATCTCAAGCTAGTTGATAAACAACATGAGAGGGCCATGAGCATCTTGTAGCAATAAATAGGGGCCCCACCAACAAGCTAGAATAATATTCTATTATAATAGGAATTAAGTGGAATTTTATATTAAAATATTCCATTGTAAAGGCATATGCTAGTTTGTTAGCATATTTGCCTCTAGGTTAGAGTGATTTAGGAAAGGACATGTATTATAGAGCCTTTAAGGACAATTGTCCTTACTTTTCTACACCTATATTTTGTAGCTGACCAATATACTACCTATTCTTCCTATAAAGGCATGTATCACCATTATAAAAAGGGAGAGATTTCTAAGCAACTTTATATACTTGAATTAATTAATAGAATCAAGGAATTCTGCAAGGATTTTTCATTTTTGATGTATTAATTGCTAATATAGATTTTCTCTCATTTGTTAGTAGAAGTCTTGAATTTGAATAGTATCTTTGAATTCTAAATAGCATTCTTTAATCACAAAGTTTCTAATTTGTGCATATGCTAGATTAGCTGAAAGATCTTAGGTTCTGCTTCATTTCATTTTTGCTCTATATTTAGATGTGCAATAGCTATTTGATTATAGTAGTAAATCCCTAAAGGAGACTTAGTTCTTATTTATGATTCTTAAATATTTTCCTTTGAAGTTTACCTGATATATAGTGAGATTTGAGCTTAGGCTATGTTGCATTATATATATTTTAAATGCATATTCAGTGGCCATTAATACTTAATCATAATGTTTAGGACTAAAATTGACAATCACTTATTTCTTTTCTGCCCTACCCTTCTCTTTGCTCTTTTTTTACACCGTGATCACTTTAGTTTAAGCCAAATTATAAATATCCATTTAGATTAGTTGGTAGCTTAAAATAGGAATGTAATCCACTAAGTATCAATAAAGGCTCATGAAGAATAGGCAAAGGTGGATCCCAACGACCAAAATTATATAAATATTATGGAATAGTTATCCTACTCTGCTGTTATTTCACCACAAACAACTAGATTTTCAAAACCTGCAACTCATGATCTAAATTTCATAAGTTTTAAAATGAGAAGTGTTATTTAAACACTAAATACACCTGTGGTATAATTAAAAGCATCAATAACTAGTTCAAATGCCTCCCGATAATAATCTATCCAAATTAAGCCACTTATCTTTTTAATAAAGTTATTGATATGATAAATGATATAGGTGAGATTAGGAATGCATTTTCAAATGGATCATAGCTTTCATAGAATGACATAATCCTTGATTCATTTATAGGTTTATCATTTAAATATTGCATAAAAATTGGTAGGGTTGATATCAATCCCATGTTGAGAGATGATATACCCAAGGATTTTTATGCTTGACTCCAAACACACATTTTAATATCAAGAGTAACACCATGTATGCATCTAAATTCACTCACTCCATTTAACATCATTAATATTATTATTTTTCATCACTAATTATGCTTATCTAATTTATCCCCTTTCATCCCACTAATTTATCACCCCTTTATAATTATTTATCTAATATCTCCCTTCATTATTTATCATCTACTAACTTTAGTCTTATTCCACTTCTTCATTAATTTGTCCTAAATCCCTATTATCCCATCCTAATCTCTCTTATTCATTATTTGGAAATTTTAAATTCCCACGACCCACCTAACCACCTACCAAGCCTATTTATAGGATTTCCTACACCCACAGTCCCTAACCATCCACCTAATCCTTATATAATCCCCCATCTAATCCTCATTAACCCATAAGAAGGATTATATAATCCTTGAAATCTATAACCTTCTCTATTCTCACCCTTCCTCTCGAGAAGCCTCTAAATCTAGAGGCTTCCAAGGAATTTTAAATTCGTTTTAATTCTCCACCCTTGATCTCTTTCATCCAACTTTGAATTTCAACCATTGATACTTCCCTCCTTCCTCTATTTAAACAAGACCAATCTTCCATTTAAATCATCTTAGGAATCCATAACAAATCCATGTCAATATAATCCTTCAATTACAAGCATCCAACATCCTTGATCAAGCATTGTAATTTCCAAGTTTTGTGTCTAAGTTAATCAATCTCATTCTCTTAATTTTGCATCCTTTTAATCATGGTTTTGAGTATTTAGCTTTAATATTTAAGTGTAGGATTGAATAGTTTATTTATCTAATTGAATTTAGTCCTAATGGCTCTAGACATTACCTAAGTGATTTGATGTTTGAGTGATTAAATTTCATAGTTTAATCGATTTTCTCAAAAATACTACTACATTTTGGTGACCATGGTGGGACATTCACTCCTAATTAATCATTTTTTTTTAAGTGGCATTTTTTAAATCTTGTAGGATTGAATTAATTAAGAATCTCTAAATTTTGAAGTTTTGCATGCACAGGTGGAAGTTATGACTTTGTATTGGTATTCTTAACTTTACAATAGTAACTTTGTCTTGAGAGTCACAACTTTGCACTAACCATTTGAATTAACCACTAACCATTTGCCTTGACTATAACAAGTTTCTATCTTTTGATAGTACTACCATTCATGAATAACGACTTTGCATAGAGAGTCATGATATTGCATATATAATATCAATTTTGCTTAACTGCTAGTAGTCTCAAGTTTTTTAGGTTCTTATCTTTTGGCAAAATCATGACTTTGAAAGTCGTGACTTTGCCCTAGGTAGTTGTTGTTTTATGCTGTTAACTTGCTATTTTATAGGTTTTGAATGTAGGCATAAAGTCATCTATTTTATTTATTAGTTTTTCATTTTTGTTGACCCCCTATGTGCCTATCTTAAATGTTTTTATTGAAAAATTAGGGTTTTTATCTCTATGTGCATGATCTTCATAGAAAATTATATTTAGTCATGAATTAAATAGGCAAACCCCAAGGCATAAAACCACTAATCATAGAGTCATGATCTTGTCTTGTGAATCACAATATTACAACTGAGAGTTACAATATTGTAACTTTGGATAAATACCTAATAGTTGAGCATTATCTTTTAGGTTATATCTTGACATTTTCTATTTTTTTATGGGATTCATCATCATATAGTCTACCATCTAACATTTTTAAATCTAATAGGGTTTTTACTTTAAACATAAGCCTATTGATTAACCCAATTTTTGTAACAAGGTCTTATCTCTATAAGTTTTGCTATGTGATTAAATGTTTTGTAATGTCAAAAGGGAAGAGGTAAGGTAAAAATATAGTTTAAGACAAAAATAAACACAACCTTTACTCCTTTCCCCTATCTTCAACAAAACCATAGATTATGAACTTTTCAGAATCATGATCTTGCTCTGTGAACTCGTGGTATTGTACTCATAGTAGCAATTTTGCAAAATTTTAACTAGTTTAATCAGTTTTGCTATTTTATCTACTAATTATTATCTATGGATCTTATAAGATAGATTTAGGACCAAGTCTAACTGAAAACATCCTTTTAAAGTTATAATTCTATCCTTTTTTGATAAAAACTTTTGTCTTGGATATATACCCTCAATCAGTTTATTTTAATCTAGCATAATAATATATAATAAAGCATTTTTTTGGCATCAAGACAACTTATCATAACCTTATATATGCTTTTGTTTTGATCAAATATCATAATATTAAAAAAAATTGTACTTTAACACAAAATCACTAATCATGATTTTATACCAATTTTGACTTTACTCTATCAAGTTATGGTTTTATCTAGCTATAATGATTTTATAGTCTGAATATCATAGTTATCTATCTTCTACAAAACAACAACTCATGAAATTGTGATATTTCACTAGTAGTTATGGTTTTGCACTATGTAGTTGTGATTTTGCATTGAATTTTATCCTTTTTAAGTGCATTTTTTGAGTCATTTTTGGTGAATTTTGAGTCATTCTAGGCCTCCTACAATGCCCAAATTGCCTTTGGCATTAGATGATCCACCTAGACCCCACAAGGGGCACTACTCCTTGACCTTGCTGGGGGATACCACCCCCAGACCCCTGCATCATGGCCCACTCACCCCAAAGGAATTATAGAGCCAAATCATGATTTTTTTAGGGTGTTTTTCTTAAGGCATTTTGGAATAACGTCTTGTTTCTAGCAGGGGTGAAGTTAGAAGATATTTTATTTTGTCTGATATCTTATCTTACAGGTCATATTTTGGTCTAACATCATTTGTCTTATAGGTTTCCTCTCAATATCATCAATCAAAACTACTAATCATTATCTTGTAGGTTGGTTATTTAAAATTATCAAATCAAAACTACTTGTAGAGAGGATTTCAAAACAAGTTAGTCAAGTATTAGTCCATAAATAATGAAACATGCATAAAGAACTAACTAATCAAGCCTATCTATTCTTATGGGAATTACAAAGGATAACAAGAAACAAATGAAAGAAAGCAACACCATATTACCTTCCCAAATGGATTCACCATGCCCATGTGGATCAAAATCATGTTCTCCCTTGATCAAGCATCCTTGTTTTTGTCAACAATGATGGTAAGCTCCTCCAATGCCTCAAGAACACTCCATAAAACCTAGGCTCTTGATTGTAAACCACTAAACTAGCCTATCAATAAAGCTTTGTGGAAACAATTTAGCATTATAACTTTACAATATTCAATCTTTGAAGATATTTGAGCATAATAACCTTACACCAAAAATAGCTTAGAAATGATGTTCATGGCCTCTCTATTTATAAATTTTTGAGATTAGTCAGGATCAACTTGAATCGTCCATCTCAAGATTGAGATGTGTGGTTGAGGATAATCCTAATATTTAGAATTAAATCGATAATTATTTTCATCATGACCTTAGAAGAAGGGGCACTGAAGAGGCATGAGAGGCATTAACTAGGCATGGGTAACCCATAATCCTAATATTTGTGGCATTTATGACCTAGGGATGTCTTCCCAAGAAATGATGTCACCTGATGTAGATAATAAGAATCAATTTTCAAAAATAAATATTCAAAAACTCTCATGGAAAATACACTTAAGCTCTTGATTTGGATTAATTAGCCTTAGACAAGGTTAATTAACATTTATGCATTTATTTGAAAATTGGTCCTCAATTAATCAAAATGGTCATAAAGTCATATTACTGAGTCATAATCTGACTCAAGAAGAATTAGAAGTTGACACTAGATGCATTGGAACCATATTCCCATTTAAGCTGTTGCCAACAACAAATAACAAAGGTACGTGATGTGTATCAATGAATTAGAAGAAAAGAGTGATTCAGAGCACAAAAAGCAAAATCATCATTTTGACTTGAATGAATTAACCAAAGTTAGCTGGCTCATAAATTGAATTTCCTTATTTAGGGATACTTTGACCTAAATTGGCACTTGTAAATGACAAGTTCAAACCATTTATCGCATTTTATGGATTTTGACCTAAAATGTGCATTTGAGTGCAATTCAAGTAAGATTGACAATTTCAACACAAATGGTGCTAGGAATTGGATGTCTACATTTTACCCCTATTTGAAAAGGCATAGCAAAGCATTCAAGTGAAGCAAATTCTTTTCAAAGAAAATATTTGTCAAGAAGAAATTGAAATAGACCCATGATGCCCCCTCAAGAGGACATACTAGGATGAAAGAGAAGGATGGACTCTCGAAAAGAGAGAGAAAGTGAGACGTTAACCCATGGAATATATCACATCCAGATGAACTAATGCTTGCACACATGATTACCATCAATGATCAAAATATAATTAGAGGTATAATAGGCCCTAGAGATAGGGGGAATGGGAAAGATAAATCTATAAATGTAAGGGATACACTGTAAATGTACCCAATTTGAGAGTACAAGTTGTGCACTTATGATATTGATCAATCTCAAGACAATTTGCACACTAAAATATTGCCATCATGGGCTTTAATGTGGAGAGCTTGAAATTAGAGGAGAAGGGAAAATGTTCTACTTCAGGAAGGGAAGCACCACTAAAAGGGGTCTCTAAAGAGAAGATAATAAGAAGTGACCCAATAGAGCAAATGTGATCATGATAAAATAGTTTTGCTCCAGTAGGGAAATTTTCATCATTAATAAAGAATAAATAATGATTTTGCCCTTGTAGAGCTAATTTGATTTGGACTTGTTTAGATGTTATGCCATAACATGGGAAATTAGCAAGAAAAGTAGCTTGAATATATAACTAAAAAGATAAGTTAAAGCAAGCGAGCACAAACATACATGTGATGGTGTAATGGCGAATAAAGCCATATAGAACCAATCATATGAGAATGCACAAAGTGATGAGAGAGATGAAAATAAGAATGGAGATAGCTGAGCTAACCTCAATAGAAATTAAGCACTACCTACATAGTTCCATGGACTCATGTTCCAACATGAACTTCAGGCCAATATAGTTCACCCAAGTTTAGGAGAGAATGGAATGAAGAATGAGGAAAAATGACCAAGAATTGATTAAACTCACAATGTATGCAAAGAGATGCACATCTAAGCATAGATAAAAAAGCCTACGATGCATGCTAATTAGAAGCCTAATTCCATATCATGAACCTAGGTTTTGCAAAGTGTTCTTGAGAATCATTCATCAGAGCTGATGTTGACGGTAAGACTTTGAGACCTGAGCATGAAGTGCTTGCTATAGCAAAATAAATCAGGCATCATAAGTATGAATAACTTAGAATGATATAAGATTCTAATTGCATTGAGTGAGTTCAAATGTGAATATCTATAACTAAGGACAATGGTAAAACAATGACCAAAACTAGAGTTATAGCGATTTACATTTAAACAAAAAAAAAAAGTCAAAGAAAAAGATAAACATAAATGAACCTAACTTGAAATCAAGATTTGATCTATCAAGACTTAAGTAGGAACAAAAATGTTTAAAAAAATAAAAGGAAACATCTTAATGACATGAGACCAAGATATGAATAATCAAGATCCATGTGGACCATCAAGGCATTCTTGAACATAAAAGAGAAAAAGCAAAATCAAACAGAAAAATAATCAAGAAAATAGAAGACCAAGAAGAGACAAGAAGTAATAAAAAGAGAAGGAGAAGAAATAAAAGGAGAGGTGTGAAAGCACAACAAAACACCAATAAAACACAACAAAAAACTAAGAAAACACAACAAAACACCAAGAAAACACAACAAAACACTAAGAAAACTCAAATAAACACACACAAACAAAAACAAAAAAAACTCAAATAAACACACACAAATAAAAACTAAGTTAGTGCGGTTGAAATAAAAATGTTCATGCATGTGCAGTATAGGCATTACTTTCCAACACATCATAACAAAAAATAATTACAATTGTTCCCTAATTAAAGAGGAACAATGACAGAAGAAATGGGGGAAGAGAAGAAAAGGAAGGGGTTGGCTGAGCTGACTCCAGATGTATAAGACAAGTGGACATTGCCTACATAGTTCCATGGATGCATGTTCCAACATGAACTTCAGGTCAAATGTAGTTCTCCTAAGAAATGGGATAGAAGAAAAAATGATGATCATACCAACATGATTAATGTGATAGAAGAAATGGAAGATACGACAAACATATGAGAATAGTTTAGCAAACAAGAAGCTAATGAGATGAGAAAGAATGATCTTGTAAAATGGTAAGTGCATGGGATAAGGTGAAATGAATTGGTGTTTTTGTGCTTTTAAAATGGAAAGAACATTCAAACTTAACAGTTGCTCATAAAATGGAGAGAGCGTTCAAACTTAATAATTGTTCACAAAATGATGAGAGTGTGGGATGGTGGAACGGGAATGTACAAACATATAAAAGCATGAGACAATATTTTTATTCTTTTATGGATCATGCTCTAATGTTTTTAGTATTTTTGGGATAAAATATTCACAAGGTGGGATCATCTAGTTGGGGATATGCACGTCCTGAGAGTAAAGGTTCTAATAAGACAATCAAGCCAGCTGTAACGACCCACACTCATAAATCGGTAAGAGCGAGGTAAAGGGGACTGAGGTAACCTCAACATGAATTGAGAATGACCTACATAGTCCTAAAATGACCTCAAGTCATAGTAATTCCATCCACACAAAAGGTGGATAAAAACCAACTACATCCCAACAAGTTCTCAAATCTAGCAAATTACTAGTCAAATGAAAACAATAATGGCAAGGTGATGCGGCAATGCATGATAAACAAGTGTTACCCCTAGTTTGTCCATATGTGGTTATAACTAAGATAAAATGACATAGACCAATGATACTAATTTTCCCATAGGTAGTTATAATTAGTAGTAAGGCTAGTGAGACACTGATTTGCCCATATGCAGTTATAATCAAGCTCACATAAACAAACATGGATATAGGATGAAAGATATCTTACCAGATCAACTATCATACTAATTTCATAGATTGTCATTATAAACATGGATTGGATTGATTATTGAAAATTGATTATAATCCCCCCACAAAATGTATAAGAAGAACTAAATGACCAAAGATCAAAATAGGATTGGGTAGGATGACTAAAAATAGGCTTTGGTCTAGATAAGAAAGGAAATGGTATAGTGAAATGATCAAAAGAAAATTGGATACAGTGGTGAAATTTTTTCCCCCAAGTAATGACTAGATCAAGTTGCTCACAAAATGGTGAGAGTGTGGGAAAGGGGTGACTAAGCTGACCTCAATAAAAATTGAGCACTATCTACATAGTTTTGAAGGGCCTCAAATCAATGTAGTTCAAAAGGCATGGTTCATGGATCTCAATGGTATAATAATGCCTAAAAGGGGCTTTAGGGTTATCCCTAAGAGATGAGCCATGGTAATGGAATATGGGTGAATAGTAGATGAAAAATAGTTTTGTTGCTCTTGCTAATAGGGAGATGCATGCCTTAGTCAATATGTGAGACAACAAAAAATGGTCAGCTATATAAGTTGATCCAACACCCTTTTGGAAAAAATACTCTATTAAGAATTTATTTCTGATCTAGATCTCAATAATGTGTTCATGATCTTCATAGGTTGTTGATTCTGCTTCCTTTAAACATCAAGACAAGATATCCTTATAACCTTGATAAATAAAAGTGCTGCCACTGATGGTAAATAATGGTAGGATAAATGAGGTAAGTGGGTAATAAATAAGTGGGTGATAATAGAATGTATAATTTGGGGGAAACAAATAGAGATCAAGACTTTCAATCACAAATAATGTTGTTGATGCTGGATTTGACATAATTTTGGTTATGGTGGGGCTAAAGACTTCTGAAGATGCTCTCGATAAGACCATCAAATTGTTCTGTTGCTTGATCTTAAGAGTAGCTACCATCTGATTATGCTGTAGATTGGAAGCTATTTTGATTTGATTTTTGATATTATCTTTAGTGAATACTGAAGAATTTTTATACTCAACTATTTGCACCTCGATGAGGTTTTCACTAATGAATTTGTTCTGATCATCCCAAAGTGCCTCTGAGAAGGTTTCATAAAGAGATGTTGACATTTGACTTTGATTGTCTTCTAGTTCCTTCAAAAAGGTGTCACTAAAAGATGCTAAGTTTTATGTTTTCTTATCCCCTAGCACCTCCAAAAAGGTTTCACTAGGAGAGGGTTCTTCTACTATATGAATGTGGTCTCGGCCTCCTTGTTCTTCTTCAACTACTATGTCACCATGGATGTAGTTCAACAAAGTGTGATTCTATCATCCTGATTGACACTTATGGGAGGTGGAATGTCAATAATGTGGCTATGGTGGGTGGTAATAATGGGATGGTGAAAGGTATCACAATCCTCATAGAAGATACTAGGAGAACTAGTGTCGATGCTAAAGTAATCATTCTAAAAAATTGTAGAAGGATCACAAATATATTCAAATTGATCTGTAAAAAAATTGTAACCAATGTTATAAAAACCAATCCTATAATCTATTTCTAACTCTAATTTTGAAGTAATGGACTCTGAACCCAATGTTACAACTAATGTTGAGTCTATTTCTAATGCTAAGTCTGATGTTAGTTCAAAAATGGAACCTGAATATAATATTGATTCTTCATCTGATATGGTTATTTTGATAATGTTATATTGAATACTAAATTTTTAACAAGTAATGGCCTATGATGACATAATGGGTTCAATAAAAAATAATTCATTTTGGAAGGGTTCAACATAGACTGAATCATCTAAGTGAAGCCATTCAAAAAGAGGGAACCGCTCAAGGGATGCCTCAACAAAATCACGTCTATCAAAGTGATACTCCTCAATAAGTAGGAAAAGATCAAGAGACAACTCTACCAAGACTGGCTTGTCAAGGAGATGAGGCTCTTAAAAAATAGGTAACATATGAATAGGTAACTTATCATAGTTTATCTTGTCATAAATGGGTGCTTTAAAAATAACATATTGGTTTTGGTTCACAATTGGCTGCAAAAGATCAACTTTAAACACATTTTGATCCTCATAAGATGGATTTTGAAAAGGTGATGGTTTTTATTTACGCTCAAAAATTGGCACAAAATTTTGAAAGTGGGGAGCATTTGATTTAGTAGGAACTTTTGGTTTAGCAAAAACTTTTGGTTTAGTAGGAAATTTGGTTTGTGGTTCAATAATGGACTCTCTAAAGATTAGACTATTGAAGAAGGGATAAAAAAAAATTGGTTCATCAAATGGAGGTTCTTAAATAATAGGTTCATCAAAAACTAGTGATGGGCCAAGAATGGTAATAACTTGATGCTTCTTAGTTTGGTTGCTCATGCGAACCAAAGGAGGAGGTCCTAAAATGGTAATGATTGGACACTTCTTAGTTTGGTTGCTCATGAAAACCAAAGGAGGAGGTCCTAAAATGGTAATCTTGGCACGTTGTGGAGTTTAAATACTTACACAATCCAAAGCATCCAAGTATTCTTGATAAACCCAATCATTTTGATCATGAGTTAGATCATAAGTTGGATCTTGACTATGTTCCCATGACTGATTTTTGTGAGGTGGATATAAATCTATCTCACAAACCATATTGTCACTGTAGGGGTCTTGACTAAAGTCATAAAAGTCATTTTGTGTGGCTATTCTATCATAAGTTGGTTTAGCCATGACTGCACCATAAGTATAGCTAGACATATCTACATTTAATGAAGAAAGCTCTAAAAATAAAAAGACTTAAAGTTTTGTAAACCCTAAAAAATGATCTAAAGGATAAATGGTTCAAACTTGGTTCAAATTGGTCAAAGGGGTGGAGCTACATCTCAAAATTAGTTTATGCTAAGATTTGGCATAGAACAACCTAATGTCAAATGTCTAACATCAAAGTTTTTTGAAGGTTGCATTTTCCAAAACAAAGTCACAAAAATTGATGAGGATAGGCATTCGAACAAATAAATAATCAATAGTGTTCAAAATTGGGTAATCATTTAACCGAAGCTATGTAACCCAAAAGAAAAAGATCTATGTAACAACCCCACAAATTGGGGCCTAAACAAAAATCAATCAATGTTTGGATCCAAACTTGACAAGGTTAATTGAAAATGCAATGTTGAAGACTAAGATTGGACAAAACAAGCTAGACAAGAGTGGACAACATGACAACACAATATAAAGGTCTAAATGGTATTCACAAAATGGTTTAAAATAAATAGTTTTTGATACAAGGTGAAACAAGTCTTGAAAAAAATTGAGTAGCCTAATGGCATAAGCATGCTCGAGTGATGCAATCAATGGTTATGTTTCAAATACTCAAAAGTAAAAATATTTTGACATGATTTGGGCAACATAACACTACCCTTGTTAACTCAAATACATGATTTTGACATGGCTTATGAAAAAAAAAACAAGTTTTAACCTCAAATCATACCAAGCAAATAATGACCAAAATATACTAAGTATAATCATCCAAATCCTAGCAAGGGTATAGCAAGGGTATGGCATGTGGGGTTAACTAAATTATCAAGTTTTGATCATTCTAGGGGAATCAATTGCACAATGACTTTCACACCAAATAATGCAAAATAAAAGCATGGATTTTGGGTTCATATCACTCAGCTTATTGCAAAAAGGCCTAGTCATTTTTGCAACCACTACATCCTACTATTCACTCAGTGTAGTGCGATGTCCAAAGTGCCACTACGTCCCATGTATAACTCTAAAAAGAGTCAAATGAAGTCAATGCTAGGAGATGAAACCCTAGGTCAAATATTCCATAAAGAACTTGTGGGAGGTGATGAAGTCCTCCTCGCAAGCCAAGTTGCATAAAAATAAAGAAAACATGAAAATAGAAAGACTTTAGGGTCATTTTAAAGATCACCTAAAATTTAGCGAGTTTTTGGGGAGTGCTTTAGGTGACATTCTTTATAAGCCTTGGACTAGGCTATTTGCAATAGGAATGGTGCTTTTGATTCTAAGGGTTCCCTATAGGGGATAAATGAAAGAGCATACACACAACATACCTCTTTCTACCAAACAAGATTAATCTAATCAACTATTGCAAGCAAAAATTGACAAGTGTGTTTAATTTTTAAACCCAAATGAAATGTTTGGTGGTGTTCATTTGACCCATTGGTCTTAGTTGTAAACTTTGAAAACATTCACCAAAAATACCTAAAGTTCCTTGTTAAACACCAAAACAAAGTTCCTAATCAAAATTTAAGCATGAAAAAGTGATTTAAACATGTTTTTAGCAAATATCCCACTTGGTCCTATAGTAAAATTGTTAGCATTTCCCTTAGCTTTGAAGCCCTTTTGAATTTGAAACAAGAAACTTTGGAAAAGTAGGTCTCGGGTTTATGTTTTTAGAAAAAACACAGTGACCGACATCGATCAATACCACTGACATCAATTATGGCCAACTAAGATCTGATTGATGTCAGTTCTACTAACCGACATCAGTTAAGTAGGTAGTCAATGTTGGTATTTCTATCGACGTCGATTACTGTGTAAAAATTGTGGCAACAAAAAATGGCAAAATAAAGTTAGAAAACTAATTTTTAAGAGTTTTAAGAGCTCAAATGAATTTTTTAAAGTTGCAAAAGGATATTCTTTAGGTGTAGGATGCGTCTTGTCCCACTAGGTGTGCCAATATGTAGAGAGGATTACAAAGCAAGTTAGTCAAGCATTAGTCCATAAACAATGAAACATGCATAAAGAACTAACTAACCAAGCCTGTCTATTCCTATGGGAATTACAAAGGATATCAAGAAACAAATGAAAGAAAGCAATACCATATTACCTTACCAAATAGATTCACCATGCCCATGTGGCTCAAAAGCATGTTCTCCCTTGATCAAACATCCTTATATTTGTAAATAATGGTGGTAAGCTCTTCTAATGCCTTAAGAATACTCCATAAAACTGATGTAGGAGCATTTACAATAGCACCATGGAGGACTAGTTGCAAATGCAAATGAAATTGTAGCATGAAAATTCAAATTCTGGTTTTCCCTCCAAATTGTGAGATTTCAAAATTTCAGCTTAAAAGTAAATGTAATTATCAAAAGGTGAAAGGTAAAATGTAAAAAGTAATGGTTAGGCTATTGAGGAAATCAGGGGGAATTGGTTGAAACTATTTTCAACCTTATAATATTGTTAAAACTTAAAAACAATATTTTGTTTTGCCTTAAGCCCAATTTGGGGTGTAAAAGTTAGAAGGAAAGTTCTTGAAAAGAGAGAAAAAGAAGAATTCATTAAGGAGAGAGGATGAGAAGAGAAGAGAGGATGAGAGGGGCGTAGAAGAGAAGAAGGACAGAGAGGAAAAGTCCTCTCATTCAAGGGGAAGAAGATAGAATGAAGGATAGAGAAAAGAATTAGTGAGGTAGGACCTCACTCAAGAGATGTTGAAGAAAAGAGAAGGAGAAAAGAATGTTTGAAAGAGCAGACAAGGCTTTGAAAGCCATGGATTTTGATATTGAAATGTAAGTCTTCCATTTTATCTAAGGAGAATGAATGTATTTGTTTCATATATGGTTTCCTTATGAATTCTAGTGACAGGCCTGTATATGCATGTGAATGTGTGTGTGGATGATGGTTTGCTATAAAAAATTGAGAAAAATACAGGTATATTGGTTATTTGGCATGTTGAGAATAATTTTAAAATTGTATTATGTGAACAAGAGATCTAAAAGAACTTGAATGTTATAAAAAGCCTAAACAGGATATTCAAACATCCCAATTTACAGCCCACTGTCCAAGGGAAAAACCAACGTGTAAATGTTTGCACAAAGATTATAATGACATGGAGATAAGTTTTTGAGGCAGGTATAAACTTAAGAAAGGAATAAATAGTCATTAGAAACCCTCTTGATGTCCAAAAACTCCACAGTTGAAATTCAGGCCTGTAGGTGACAGTATACATAAAAAGTTAAGAAACTTGTATGTTTTTGCATTGTAAATGGATTGATCAGGTCATTGTTGATAGGGCATATGAATGGGGAAGTCATTAAGGTATTGACATGGTTGTTTATCCCCTTGAAAGTCTATTGATCATTCAAAAAGAGATGACCATAATGAACCCTGTTGACTATCATGAAAATACAGTCCAAGACAACTGAGAAGTCTTGTTTGGCAAGCACAGTAGGTTGATATGACTTGGAGGAGGATTAGAGAAGGTGTAGGGCATCAAGACGGACCCTAGAAAAGTGATTAGAACCCTTGAAACTGTCTAAAACACACCCAACAAAATTAATTAGCTCTCGGCCTGTGATTGTCCAAGGGAAAATTTTGAATTAGCTTCTATCCCTCAAAATGAGTTTTAATGATTGAAACCTCTTTAAAATTTTCAATATGAACTATGAAGGTGTTAGAAAACTATTGGAAGTGTTCTGAAGGTGCTACAGTATGGAAAAAGACAATTACCAAGTGAAACCTAGGTGCATGTGAAGGGAAGAGCATAGGCCAATATAGGAAAAGTGAATTTCTCCAAAGAAGTGCCCTAAAAAATGATTGATTCACCTGTAAGAAGGTAATGGGTATCTGAAATGGTGCTTGGTTTGATTAGAAAGTATGTACTTTACTCTAGACAAGGTGTTTTGCACACAAGGAGGGCTAATTAGAACAGGGCATAAAGAAGTAAGTACAATTATGTACCAAACAACCTCAGGAGATTTTATAGTATGTTATAGAAGGGATTAATGGGTATCCAGAAATGGTTTTACTTTCATGATTGAGATAACCTAAAAGGAGTTATGGCCAATAAATAGGGAAAATAGGGCTACAAGGAATGAATGATCTAGATAGGTCAGTATCAGTTTGTTGATGGTTTCAGAGTAGTGCAAGGCTAGTTTTCATCATTTGGTATCAGAGCTTGAAGCTCTTGGGAATTGGTAACTTGTTGTTGGTTGTGATTTATAATGAGTTGTTACAGGATTTGGCAAGAGGATCAGCGGGACAAAGCACTAGAAGACCCTGGGGAGAAAAGGTATGAATAATTTTGCTATTTGATTTGAGTTTGTTGAAGTAAACAAGTGAAGAGGAAGATAGCCAAGCCATTGAGGCTTAAGAAGAGAAGAAACCAATGAAGGCTTAGTGAAGATCCAAGAAGAAGCTTGGATAGTTTGCCAAAAGATTAAGGTGAAATAGACTTAGGTGAGGTAAAGGATGGAGTTGAAGCTCTAGAAGAAGAGCAAGTGAATGCTCAAGAGGAAGATCCAAAGCAAGGTAAGCTTGGATTTTTAATTTGTGTTTGTTGAAGAGCTATCTAAAGAATTGCTCCAAAATTGAGAAAAGGATCAAAAGACTAGGATGCAAAAGGCCTAGGTGAGATCAAGAAGATTGTCAAAAGACCAGTCAAGGAGAAAAGGCTTGAGTGAGACAAGGGATCAAGAGACCAAGGTGGAAAAGACTTGGGTGAAGATCTCAGAGATGGAAGTGTTGTTGAAAGCACTACAGAGCAGCAAGGTACATGAGGGCACCAAGAAGAAAGCAAGCATCAAAGGTATGAACAATTTTGTAATTGATAAAGAAATTGCTAATTTGAAGAGAGAGTTAGCTAAGATTAAGGATGAATATGAGTTTTGGATGTAGATGGATAAGAAAGCATGGGTATGGCCAATGAGGAAGAGATTGAAGTGGCCAATAGATCTCTGAGTGAAAAGGAGAAGAAGGCAAAAGAAGATTGCCATGAAGAGAGAAGCCCATAGAGGCAAGAGGATGAGTAGGTTGCCAAGTGAGCAACAAGAGAGAGAGGTGGAGAAGAAAGTTCTCATTGAGGAAAACAAGAGAGAAGCGAGAAAATATGAAGTGACAGGAAGGGCACTTGAGAAGATGAGAGTGTTGATGAAGAGAGCACTCATGGAGACATTATGGTCTCTTGTTTTTATATCTAATGCTATTCTTGAGTGGGTAATTGCAGGTATGAGCAGCCTTATGAAGGTCAAGAGAAGGGCCTTGGAAAGTGAAGAGATTGGTGCAAGAGAAGACACCAAGTACACAAGTGAATGTGTAAGAGGAAAGAGAAGAGAGTTTGCTACTGTTGATAAAGAAGAAGAGATGCATTGGTTAATGCATAAGAAAGGTATTGATGATTCCACACAAGCAAGGAGATGGAAGATGAATCTGAATTCCATGATGCCATTGAAGGCCAAGAAGAAGAAAGAGAGCAGCCAAGCATAAAGAAAGAAGAAAGCACAAATAATCAAGAAGTTATGCAAGTCAAAGAATTAATGGAGCAACCCATTAAGGAGGTAAAGGTGAGTTAAAAAACGGATTTGTCTTATAAGCATGAAATTGTTGATATGCATGTTAGAGAAGCAAAGAGAAAGGTGAAGTTTCTAATTAACTATGGATATGTGATGCCTAAATGGTTGATGAAGCAAACTCCCAAGCAAGAGGAGGTGCTGGTACAAGAGCAAGGATGCAAGATGCCTACATGGCTTGAGAAGAGAAATGGTAAGAAGGAGAAACAAGTATGGGTGCCTAAGAAGGCAAAGAGAAAAAATGTGAGTATTGAGACATCAACACCAAGAAGTCAATGGAAGAGGATTGAAGGTGATTCCAGCAGCCAAGAGAATGAAGGAGAGATGGTGAGTATGGAAGAAGCATTCCATGAAGACAGGACACTTGAGAGGTATACCAAAGAGGTAAAAGGTAAACAATTGGTTTATGATGATGTGTTTGAATTATTTAATGATCCTTTCATGAGAAATGAGGAATGGAAAATGTCTATGAAAACTAATGTACAGCAAGGAGAGAGTTCCAAGAGGATGGAAAATGAATTGAGGCAAGAACAAACAAGATGGCTTCGTGTAGCAATTGAAGATAGTAAGGAGACACAAGGTAATGGTGTTTTAATTATTTTTGATGAGTATATTAAAGAAGTTGGTTTATGTGAAAACAAGCTAAGAAAAGATGAGATGAAGAGTGAGGCTAGTAAAGGACAAGTAATCCTTGTAAGTGATCAGCCCAAGTTTGATGAAGAGAATAGTGAGGTAGATGAGATCTCACTAAAGGAAGAGTTGAAGATGTTAGAGGAGCTATTTGGTAATTCAAGAGAGATGAAGGAAGGTACAAGCCATGGTGAAGGCAACATTGGGAAGAATGAAACAAGACAAGAGCAAAGCAAAGAGGCAAGGACAGTGTTGGTCAAGGAACAAGAGCATGGAGACAGCCAAGAGGCTTCATGGCCTCAAATGTTTTCTACTAAGGTGGATTTGAATGTTTTGTAGGTAGGTATGAAGGTTGCTGAAGTAAATGACATACATGAGTCATTGGAGAAGCTTATGGAACAAGAAGAACAACAAGAATATCTAGAAGATATGTATGAAGATGAAGAAGCATGGAAGTGGGAAATGGAAACTGAGAAAGAGGTGAGGAGAAGAACATACCAGAAGAGGAAGAACATCAAGATGAAGGACAAAGACAATCAAAGACAAAGACAAGCATTGGTATTGGCAACAAGACCTTGGGATCCAGGCAAATAGTGAAGACTAAAGCATGGAGGAAGCATCTCATTTGAACTAAGGTTCAAATCTTTTCTAGAGGGAGAGTATGATGCAGAAGCATCTACAATAGCACCATGGAGGACTAGTTGCAAATGCAAATGAAATTGTAGCATGAAAATTCAAATTCTGGTTTTCCCTCCAAATTGCGAGATTTCAAAATTTCACCTTAAAAGTAAATGTAATTATCAAAAGGTGAAAGGTAAAAGGTAAAAAGTAATGGTTAGGCCATTGAGGAAATCAGGGGGAATTGGTTGAAACTATTTTCAACCTTAGAATATTGTTAAAACTTAAAAACAATATTTTGTTTTGCCTTAAGCCCAATTTGGGGCGTAGAAGTTAGAAGGAAAGTTCTTGAAAAGAGAGAAAAAGAAGAATTCATTAATGAGAGAGGATGAGAAGAGAAGAGAGGATGAGAGGGGCGTAGAAGAGAAGAAGGACAGAGAGGAAAAGTCCTCTCATTCAAGGGGAAGAAGATAGAATGAAGGATAGAGAAAAGAATTAGTGAGGTAGGACCTCACTCAAGAGATGTTGAAGAAAAGAGAAGGAGCAAAGAATGTTTGAAGGAGTAGACAAGGATTTGAAAGCCATGGATTTTGATATTGAAATGTAAGTCTTCCATTTTATCTAAGGAGAATGAATGTATTTGTTTCATATATGGTTTCCTTATGAATTCTAGTGACAGGCCTGTATATGCATGTGAATGTGTGTGTGGATGATGGTTTGCTATAAAAAATTGAGAAAACTACAGGTATATTGGTTATTTGGAATGTTGAGAATAAGTTTAAAACTATATTATGTGAACAAGAGATCTAAAATAACTTGAATGTTATAAAAAGCCTAAACATACCTAAACAGGATATTCAAACATCCCAATTTACAGCCCACTGTCCAAGGGAAAAACCAACGTGTAAATGTTTGCACAAAGATTATAATGACATGGAGATAAGTTTTTGAGGCAGGTATAAACTTAATAAAGGAAGAAACAGTCATTAGAAACCCTCTTGATGTCCAAATACTCCACAGTTGAAATTCAGGCATTTAGGTGATAGTATACATAAAAAGTTAAGAAACTTGTATGTTTTTGCATTGTAAGTGGATTGATCAGGTAATTGTTGATAGGGAATATGAATGGGGAAGTAATTAAGGTATTGACATGGTTTTTTATCCCCTTAAAAGTCTATTGATCATTCAAAAAGAGATGACCATAATGAACCCTGTTGACTGTCATGAAAATACAGTCCAAGACAACTGAGAAGTCTTGTTTGGAAAGCACATTAGGTTGATATGACTTGGAGGAGGATCATAGAAGGTGTAGGGAATCAAGAAATAACCTATAAAAGTGATTAGAACCCTTGAAACTGTCTAAAACACACCCAACAAAATTAATTAGCTCTCGACCTGTGACTGTCCAAGGGAAAATCTTGAATTAGCTTCTAGCCCTCAAAATGAGTTTTAATGATTGAAACCTCTTGAAACTTTTCAATATGAACCATGAAGGTGTTATAAAACTTTTTGAATTGGTCTGAAGGTGATATATTATGGATAAGTATGGAAAAAGACAATTACCAAGTGAAACCTAGGTGCATGTGAAGGGAAGAGCATAGGCCAATATAAGAAAAGTGAATTTCTCCAAAGAAGTTCCATAAAAAATGATTGATTCACCTATAAGAAGGTAATGGGTATCTATAATGGTGCTTTTTTTTATTATAAAGTCTATACTTTACTCTGGACAAGGTGTTTTGCACACAAGGAGGGCTAATTAGAACAGGGCATAAAGAAGAAAGTACAATTCCATACAAAACAACCTCAGGAGATTTTATAGTATGTTATATAAGGGCTTAATGGGTATCCATAAATGGTTTTAATTTCATGATTGAGCTAACCTAAAATGAGTTATGGCCAATAAATATGGAAAATAGGGCTACAAGGAATGAATGATCTAGATAGGTCAGTATCAGTTTGTTGATGGTTTCAGAGCAGTGCAAGGCCAGTTTTCATCAAAAAAATAGGCTCTTGATTGTAAACCACTAACTATCCTATCAATGAAGCTTTGTGGAAACAATTTAAAATTATAACTTTACAATATTCAAGCTTTGAAGATATTTGAGCATAATAACCTTGCACCAAAAATAACTTAGAAATGATGTTCGTGGCCTCTCTATTTATAGATTTTTGAGATTGGTCAGGATCAACCTGAACCATCCATCTCAAGATTAAGATGTGTGGTTGAGGATAATATTAATATTTGGAATGAAATCCATAATTATCTTCATCATGACCTTGGAATAAGGGGCATTAGGCATGGTTGGCATTAACTAGGCATGGGTGACCCACAATCTTGATATTTGTGGCATTTATGACCTAGGGATGTCTTCCCAAGAGATGATGTCACCTAATGATGCAGATAATAAGAATCAATTTTGAAAAATAAATATTCAAAAACTCTCATGGAAAATCCACTTAAGCTCTTGATTTGGATTAATTAGCCTTAAACAAGGTTAATCAACATTTGCGCATTTATTTGAAAAATGGTCCCCAATTAATCAAAATGGTCAAAAAGTCATATTACTAAGTCATAATCTAATTTGAGAAGAATTAGAAGGTGATGCTAGATGCATTGGAACCATATTCTCATTTAGAATTTTTCTAATAGAAAATAACAAAGGCACGTGATGTGTACCAATGAATTAGAAGAAAAGAGTGATCCAGAGCACAAAAGATGAAATCATCATTTTGACTCAAATGAATTGACCAAAATTAGCTGGCCCATAAATTGCATTGCCCTATTTAGGGATACTTTGACCTAAATTGACACTTGTAAATAATAAGTTCAAACTATTTAGTGCATTTTATGAATTTTGACCTAAAATATGCTTTTGAGTGCAAATCGAGTAAGATTGACAATTTCAACACAAATGGTGATAGGAATTGGATGTCTACACTACTAACCTTTGTATTATAGGCTACCTATCAAAGAACCCATTTTTGGCATTTTGAAAATAATTTTTGAATGATTTTAATCATCTCGATCATTTTATTTTTTATATATTATTATTTTGTCTTGTATATTCTTGCCTCTTGTAAATATCTCACACTTAATCATAATTATTTAATTAATCTCCTTTTTATCTACTTGTTTGTATCCCAAGGGCTATGATGGTGTATGATGTCCTCCTTGAATCCTTAAGATGATTTTTGGAGGATAAAAAACCACTTATAAAACCTCAATTTTCTTTTCTAGGGGTCAGTGATGTGGATTTCACCACCATGCACTAGACCAAACTCCATGTTTTGGTAGAGTCTAAATATCAGGAGAGCTATTGTTAGGCACCTAAGTGAAATTCCACATAAAGGGTTCCATGGAGTAAGGGGAGTTTAAGATACAAGATGAAAGGTGGTTAGATAACATCCTATATAGACTTGGGCCCCACTATACCTTCATGTATATTAGGGATACACTTAGACACCTTGTACAAGTCTATCATAAGAACCTTTGACCGTAACATGTATCTCATTATAGGAGGCAGTATCAACTCCTAAGTAGCTATTAAGTGTAGATGGGTTCAAGAGGGTTTGGTTGATTTTGTAATGTGTTATTAGCTTACAAGCTTATCCACAAATCCATTATATGATACGTGCATCAAGTTACACACCCATTGTTTACTAATTATAGGTTTGTAGCTTGATTGATTTGATGTGTGTTGTACTAAACTAGTGCTGTTTGTAAGTTAAGTTAGCCTTCACCCAAACCTATATACCTATCTAGGTATTTTTCACATACCATCTTGTATATCCTTTACTCATCATTATATCATCTTGTATATCCTATCATTCATTTGTATATATCATCTTGTATATCCTAATCATCATTCCATTATACATATTATCTCTTACACATCTTATACTATCTCCCATCACCACCTTGTCTTAATCTCCTCCTAATCCAACCATATCCACCCACCCATTGGTCATCACCCCATCACTCATATATCCTAAACATCATATTGTATATCCTTATCTTACTCTCTTATACATATCTTTATTCTCTTGTAAAACCTTCTAGTCATATCCTATCACTAGACCTAATCATCATCCTAAACATCATCTTGTATATCCCTTCATCTTGAACATCTTTATCATCATCCCCTTGTACATAATTTGTTCTATTATACATCCTTCTAGTCATATCCTATCTTGTTATCACTAGTCATTTATCATACCCCATCACATATCATAATCACATCTCATCATCTGCATCAAGTCCACTCTATCTACAACCAATCCTTTTATCTTGACCTTGCCTTCTATACCTATCTAGTCTAACCTCATCTTATCCTAGTTGGCCCTTTTAGGTTACACTCAAATCCAACACCAACCCTATATCATCATCATTTATACTTGTTCTTATCACATTATCCTATCATATTCATCACATATTCATACCCCATCCTATCTTGAGAAAATTAATCCAAGACTTGAGATAGTATTATTTTTATCCTTTTAGATCATCATATCATATTAATCCATTAATCATTCATCACTTGGTTAGATCTCATACTTAGTCGATATCCTACTAACATCTTATCACTTTGTTGTTTTCAATCTAGCAACTCATAAATCATAAATCTAATCGTCTCTAGTCTAAACATATTACCTATTCATAACTATCACCCATCATATCATCCTCTTGATATTTAGAATCTAGGCATCCATTAGCTCCCCAATCTTTTTGCTAGTTTGAAAACTAGGCATCACTAATAGGTTGATAACACTTATTGCACTATTAGTCTAAAATATGATCATAAATCCATTAGTATATCTCATACCCATCCTCATTTGTCATACTAGCTTGGTCCTTCAGAACCACTTTGTTAAAGAAACCATCCTTAGCCTACCTCCATCATCTATCATTTATCAACCACCACCATGAAGCTAGACCCCACTCTCATAGACTAATATATAGCTACCAATAAGGATGAGATACTCTTGTGGTTCTTATTGATGGGTGTTCCACTTCTTGAAGGTGTTGATACCCTTAAACTTATTTCAACCCCCATCCAAGCCCATTCTTATGAGTCCTGATCCAATCGTCCCTCTACTGGTCATAAACCATCAACTTCCCATTTCCACACTAGTAAACATAATCCAATCTTGGCCACCTTGTCTCCTACTAGTCCATACACCTACTCACATCACCAACCATATGATCTAAAGTCTAATGCATCCACATCTAAGAGGGTTGAATTAGAATTTGAAATCAACAAGGACAAAAATAGGGAAATTTTGGTGAAACTAGGTTTACTAGGGAACCAAAATAAGCATGGAAAATCATGTAGAAAGTTGAAAGAGGGTTAGAATGGATTGAAATGACCAAAGGAGGGAAAGAGGGACCAAAAAATCTAGAAATAAGATAAAAAGAATAAAAATGAATAAGGTAAAAGTAATTAGGCTTATTTTTTGAATTAAAATTGTAAGAATGATGTATAAAAAATGTATTGTGATTATACATGACATGGAGGAACTAATAAATACTTTGTTGTTTCTTGGTTGTAGAGACAACTAAAATTATGGAGGTTGGTGGATGTGTCTTAGTTTCTATATTTATTAGATGGATTATCAGATGGAGATTGAGCTAGACTGGTACCCATGGGTCTAGGAGGTATATCTGATATGTATAAGATCCCCCTCAATGCTAACCTATTAGTCATGTTCCTTATATGATGGGAATGATTGACTAATAAATTTAGATGGGATGTGGATGGGGATGTGATAGAGGTGGGTATCACACTAGAGTATGTCCATGCCATCCTCAAACTACCCATAGTAGGAGTACCAGTGACCATAAGGATACCAAATGACTTAGAGGAGAGGGGAGCCTTAGCCATGTGGGGTATAGGCTCTAAAATGATATTGAGAGGATGGAGAGTTAGTATGGATGATGTGTATATATTTAAGATTCTAGACCTTTGAAAGGTGGTGATATGCCTTGTGACACAGTGAGTGCTCTATCACAAGTCAGATGATAAGGTACCACTATTCTTGGTAGCCTTGATCAAGATGATGCTATAAGATGGAGTACTATATGATCTAAGTTCTATCATTTGGGTCCAACTTGTACATGATCTATTTAAGATGCTAGTTATAGGGCAAGAGACTAGATGACTGATCGTACTATTGACAACATGGATATATGAGATATTTCCCATGTATTTACCAGCTAGGTTATCCCAAGTGATCGATAATAGGTTACCTCAAGTATAGATATGGAGAGAGGACCAAGTAGCATGGGTCATGCCCCATATGCTAACACTATAGTCAGTGAGATGTATAAACATTGTGTGGGCACATGGTAGCTAAATGGGTGAGCTGGCACATAATTACACCAACACTAGAGAAGAGAGAGGTGATTAGACACTGTTTATGGTAGAGAGAGACACATTTGATAGCATGGGTGCTAGGATAAATGGGCCTACTTCATCTAATGACATTGATACTGATGCCTAACTAGTGGGCTTGATATGTGAGGAAGTCACAAGGGAAGAGGGGACTTAGACCACTGATAGTGAGGCTGACACAGGGGCCATGTCGAGAGCAACCATGGACTGGTCAGGCATGATGAGTGGTAGAAGAGGAGGCAAAGATACCAGATGTAACATTACCAACCCTATTATGAGATGAGTAGTGGCCACCAAGGACATGGTAGTAATGGAGGTAGGAGAGAGTGGAGACTGTAGACATCCCAAATGATCCCATAGATGAGCTAGAAGAAATGATAGAGAGACCACTCAAACAAAGGCTAAGATGGACATGAGCTATGATAACCAAGTTCAAGCTGAGGAGGCAACCTATCGAGGAGGTACTAAGAGGCTGTGTAGATAAGGAGATTGTGCTAGGTGGTCATGTAGATGATGATATCATAGGATCCAAGACACATATAGGTATGAATATGGTTAAATTATTTCTTAAGTTTTTATTTGGTAGTAGAGAGATATAGATATATATTATGAAATATGATAATGATCTAATATCTATCTAGTGTGATTTTGTAGGCATACCTGAGGATGAGGAGGAGAGATAGGGGTTCCTAGTGAGGGGAGTACTCCATGACATCTTAGATGAGACTCTACAACCATATAACCCCATGACACTAGAGGATCTGAGTGTACCATCTTCCCCAACTTAGGAAAGCTAGTTTAAATTAGCTGGTGAGGTAGTGAGGTAGATAAAGGTGTAGAGAGAGAGGATGAAACCACCAATATAAATGGGTGTAGGTGAGAGATAGGCCTAGTATGCCTTAGCAAATGAGAGAGCTACACATTTGGAGATAGTGACATAGATTATGTAGGCATATACAGTGATGAAAACTTAGCTAACAAAGACACATACAATGACCTAGGCTGAGTTGGTGTAGGCACAAGTGCAGATAGTATGACTATAGGGATAGGTAGAGGGATTGAGATCTCAGAGTACCTAATTAAAACACAACATTTATAGGAGTTAGATCGAGGTCTCAATAGGTAGTATGGCTAAGCCATGAGATATACAGGATGGAGCTTAGTCCCAGTGCTGAGGATTTGTACATGGTTGTATATGTTGTATCAAACTCATGGTATACATACATACATACATACATACATACATACATACATATATATATATATATATATATATATATATATATATATATATATCATTTTGGCTTATTGGTGTTGGTCATGTATGTTGTCTTTATGATGGTTGTGTTTGTGGATGTGTTTGGATATATTTCTTTCTAGCACATGTATTTAACTTTGTTGTATATGATATAGGAAATATATGTAGTGTGGTTTTTTTTCTAGCATTATGGAGTACACATGTAGGGTTAAAAAGAAATAGGTGAAAAGGACTTGAAAAAATATAATCAATAAAATAAATTTACTACACACTAGTTCAAATTGGGAAATGTGTAATAACAAAAAATGACTAAGTGTAAAAATCCATGAAAATGGCAAACAAGATGGTAAAAGGGGATTTGTTTTTAAACCAATGTAAAATATTTTTTCACCAAATTAAAACAAGTAAAATCATACTAAATATCATGTTGGGAAGTATGACAAACAATGCAATAAAATGAAAGGTATGTAAAAGGGCACAAATGGTAATAAAAACATATCAAAATTAAGTCAATCAATTATACTATATCATGATGGGAAGTACAATAAAAAACAAAATTTGAAAAAAATTGGTCTTAAATTTATCATACTAATTCAAGCTAGGAAGTATGATAAATTTAAGAAATGGTTATAATCTTACATGCATTTGGAAAATAAGAAAATAAAAAGTAAAATAAACATGAAGTAAGAATAGAACATATTAAATATCAAGATGGGAAACATGTCAATGATGTGTAAGCTCATAATCAATCGAATCTTATCTCATATTTGACACATGTAATTTTGGATGGTGACTTGATTATTGAAATTTTTTTGTGAGGAGGGTCGGGTCCTATCTACAATCTTACACTACAACTCGTAAAAGAAAAACCCAAGGGGTACCAAATCAAGATTGGTAAGTAGAAGGATAAATAATGGTAAATCAATGATGTGGGTAATAGGATGAAAAAGATGGTAATTTTTGAGGGATGCCAAGCCCTATTCATGGTCTTATAAAACATCTCACTAATGATATCCCATGGGGAGTGATCAGTAAGCAAAACAATATTTCCCAAGAGGAAATATGAAGTAAAATGAATGAAATAGGGAGTGTAAGAAGCAATAATTAGGCCTCTTAGGTGATGGAACCATCAGAGGTGGGGCCATGGGAGAAGAATGAGGATCCTTATTATGAGAATGACCTATGGGAGGAATGGTAGAAGATCCAGGGATGGTTACAAGGTGATTTTTAAGATGTTGTTGAATAATGCGATAATGATCGATGTGATGCATTCTACATAGGTACCATAAACAATATACCTCACCATACTTAGGTAAATATTCAGGAAGTACCTTTGGGGGAAGTATGGATTTGTTTGATGATGGGGAAGAAGGACATAAGGTATCAATATATTTTTGTAACTTATGATAATGGATGGAAGAGTGATTATCTATCCCATAAAAGCAATATATATACTTGTGAGTGGTTTTAAGAGCACTCATGAAAGGAGGTGAAATAGGAATGGAAGAAGCTGAAGAGGACTCATCACCCCATTTGGTGGGAAAAAGAGCCAGGTTAAGCAATGAAATCAAACCATAATCAAGGGAGGGTGATGATGAGGAAGGAGTGGTACTAGGATCAATAAGACAAACACTAGGATGAAAAGCAGGAAGAGGCTCAACTATAGTAGGAGAGGAAACATGTTCAACTAGAGTAGAAAAAGGAACATGCTTAATTATATTTGGCCCTACTGAAGGAGGGGTAGCATGTACAGAAGGTTTAAGGAGGACTAACCTAGGTGTGGTAAAGTGATAAGGTCTGGTCATAACATGTTCCAAGAGCTTGATCCTAAGTGGATCCTCAAAAACTAGAGGTATCGACACCATCTTTACCCTGTGATAAAGAGGATAAATACAAGAATCAAGAACTATAAATGAAATAAAATAATGAGATGTATGAAAAGACTCAAGTAAAGAAGAGTTGTAATGAATAATCTTAGCATCAAAAGCCTAGACAAGGTTGCCTAAAAGAGGATCATCTGAGGAATAACCATCATCATAATCTAGAGTATAAAGATTGATGACACAGGTCATGATGACCTTATCATTGAAGGAATCTTGGTGAATAGAGTGATAAGTCTTGGTTAAGACTACGAAAATGTCATCACAAGGAGGATTGAGAGAGTGAAGCTACAAGGAAGAAGGAAGTTTTGAGATGAGATGAGGTGAGAGATCAGAAGTTTTGATTTTTAAGTTAATCTCATTGGTCTCATTATCATTAGAGTCTAAAAGGTTAGGAGGAATGTTACCAATGAGCTCAGGATACCCATTGTAACCTCTGGTTGAGTTAATAGGAAAGTTGAGACACTGGGACTCATGGAATGGAATACTAGGCAAAGGCTCAAGAGCAGGAGTCTTGAAGAGACCATGATCTTTGAATTATTCAAAATTCCAAGGGTTAGTGTCTCAAATCTTGTAAATGGCTCTATTGTGAGGAAATTTAATGTATTGACAACGTGAAGATGAGATGGCTCATATACAATGAGTCTACAACCTACCAAGCAAGATGTTATATGAAAGGGGAAGTTTAATATCATCACCTTCACATGAACAGTGATAGGTGGGATGGTAATGGGAAGCCACACACACCCTAAGGGAGGTATTTGCCTTCTATCATATCCTTGGCATGTACAACATGTAGACTTGAGATTACATTTATAATATCCAAGAGTCATAATGAAATCAATGAAATTAATATAGGTTCTAGAACCCTCATTGATCAAGGCTAACTTAACTTGGATATCATCGATTTGGATGTTAATAAATAATGGAGGATTATCTGCATGAAGTAGAATCTCATCTAGAATCATAGATGTGATAGGAAATTATAAATAAAGAAAAGTGTTTATAGTTTCATCAATGTTAATGGGAATCTCTTCATATTTATATAAGATAATATCCTTAAATCTAGATAAAGTAGCCTCCCATCTTGCTAGAGGAGGGTGAGGGATATTCATCTTGAATAAGAGTTGCATGAGATAATTTCTATGGTGTGGAGATGTCCTCATGAGTTCAAGGAAAGGTATATGAGATGGAAGATTAGTAAGTTATGTAATGGGATCCCACTCATCATAACCCATAAGGATATTTTTAGATATAGGTGTGTAATGATTAAGAAGATCTTTGAAAGGTGGATTTGAAGAGAATTAAAATTTATGTTGATAAGAATGAGAACACTGAGAAGAAGGTTGTAAAGTGTTTGGTGATGAAGAAGTAGTTGGTTTAGATTGATCTTGAAGTTCAGAAGAAGAGTTAGTATAAATTGGATTGTTATTAGTATTATAAGATGATGGGAGAGAAGTAGAAATAGAATGGGATGTGTCATCCAATGGAGAATCATAAATCATATCGTTAAAGAAATAAGATCTTATTTCCCCAACTCATTTAAATGAGTTGGAGAGGAATGTTGGATAACATGATATGTCTTATGGGAAAGAAGAGTGTAGATAGGTTGTGAATCAATGAAAGCCACCACTCTTCTCATATTGGTCATTCTAACCACATTCTCTTTGGAATTTGGTTCAAAAAGACTTTCTATGTTATTGGTGGAAGAAGTTGGCTTATCTTGACCTTATTATATTGGTTGATGATTAGGTAAGGGGTCTTTATAGATGGCTAAATGAGTATTTACTTGATTTAAGGCTTGAGTTTTATCATGTGATTTATAGTTTTTGAAAGCAATCTCATAGGATTGTTGATGCTTACAAATAATGGAATCATGATCAAAATTTGGGCCAAGAAGAAAGTCCATGGATAAATTGTAGAGCTGTCTACAAGTCTCGTGAGAGTGACCCCAACTAGCATGAAACCAACAAAACTTATTAGGATCATACCATGATTTCATAGGTCAAGTAGGGTCAATCTCTCCAAGAAGAGGCCTGGGTATACATTTGATTAATTTAGCTAAGGATAAAAGCTTATGGACATTAATGTTATTTCTTGAGAAATGAGGATTAGTGAATTGTTGAGAAGGAGCTAGTTTTGAAGAAGGGGTAGGAATTATAGCTTGAACATTGCTTATTATTAAATATAAAAAACTATAATATTACCAATGATGGTGTTATTGATTCATATGGAAGGTTAGTGCGGATCAAATTAAGGCATGAGAAAATCTTGTATTTTGGATTGATTGATAGCTTCTTCCAAGGTACATGGAGAAAGGCTATGAACTCAATATTATAATTTAGGGAATAAAGCATTTGTAAAGAGATGAAAGAGATTGCCATCCACTATGTTATGTTTACATTTATTTGACAAAGTCTTCCATCATTTAACAAAGGATTGGGTAGTTTCATTTTTGTTTTGTTTTTAATTGATGAAATGGGCCAAAGTGTTCTCAGGAAGATCACTAGTTTGAAATTCTTGCACTAAAGCATTTAATAAGTCCTCCAAACTAGTGATAAAGTATGTTATAAGTTGATTATACCAATCCAAGGCATTACCCATGAGGGTTTTGGCTAAGATTTTGGTATAAATGAAGGTATTTAACTTACCCCAATCCTTGTAAATATTTCCAAATGTCTTGAGGTGAAGAGTAGGATCGGTTGATCCATTGTAAGAAATTATAGGTGTTATACCTCCAATGTCAGTGTTAGAAATTTGGGTGGTAAGAGGTTCATTTTGTAAATGCTTGATGACTTTGTTGACTAATGGAGGTTGAGGAATGAGATTACCTTGAGAATCTCAAAGAGAAGGAGGAGGAAAACTTTGGTTATGTGTGCCCCAAGTCATTGGTTGAGGATTGGATTGAAGATTAAGAAGGTGGTTTTGCATTCTCATCATTTGATTTGTATTATGAGCTTGGAATGTGTTCATTTGATTGAGAGTTTGCAACAATAGTTGACGAGTTTGATTAGTTTTATTATAGGTATTATTGGTGTTTGTGTTGGTGTTAGTGGCTTGGATACCGCTATTAGTGTTGATATGAACTTGAGAAGAGCTATGAGAATTTGAGGTACTAGTGGAAAAATTTATTTGTGAAGCAAAAGATGGACTAGTAAATGGTGTAGAGGAAGAAATACTAGAAGCATGAGTGCCTTGGGTAGCAAATAATGAACTAGTGGAAATATTAAGGATAATGGATCTTATGAGATACCCACTAGATGTAGAACCTGCCATGTTAGTTGAGATACTAGGCATGGAGGTGGAATAAGTTAAAGAAGAAGATGTCATGGTATGAGGAGTCAAGATTGAAGGAAGAGGTTGAGAAGCAAAGAAATCAGTACCCCCAAATCTAGTTGAGAAAGTGGGAGTAGGAGAATGAGGTTCTTCAACTTGATGGCTAATCATGAGGTTATAGATGGTGGAAAGATCCTTCCCTCTATGTTGAGGGAATTCTATGATAAAGAAAAGTATTTCAGGAGTATAATCTAACTCAAGATGATCCTCTAAGAGAAGAGGATGGTTTTACTAAAAAGGGGCATGAGGAAGGGTCCCATAGTTCATCGTGTGGGTTACAATATGAACATTAGTAGCATTCATGAAAGGAGCCTTACTTTGTCTATGGGAGACCCTATTAGGATTGGTGAATTCCATCATGTCTATTGAATAAAATTTAGTGTTATTATGAAACAAAAAGTCCATCATGAAAGGAAAAAATAAAATATGAGAAAGCAAATAATCAAAAAGTGACTGAAATAGTAATAGGTTAACCTGGTCGACCTAGTGCAAAACAGGGATTGTAAAACTATACAAGGTTCATCAAGTTGACCCAATTCAGTGAACAATGAATGGAAGAAAGAGATAAAGATTATATAAATAGTAATAATTTGACCAAGTTGACCTAGCATAGTATATATGGGTTGAAAAAGATACACGGTCAACATGGTTGACCTAGTACAATAGATAGGGAAGAAAAGAAAGCTAATAACAAGCTATGAATTAAAGCAAGATAATTTCAAGTAATGTAAGAAAGCAACAAGTACTGAAAGAGAAACAAATAGTTAATTAAATTAATGTTGGCTAATCCAATTGATACACACAAAGTAAAATCTTTTACTAACACTGGCTAATGCAATATTTTGCACACACAATTGATCAAAGAGAAAATAAACAACTTGAAAGTAAAATTAGCTACTTGGTCAACCAAGAATGTTTGTTTAGATTATTAAGAATGATTTTAAGTGTAAAGGGAGACTGGATATAAGCAAGGCACTAGATAACAATCTAAGGATAATTTCAAGTAAGTTTAGGATGAAAGGGACTATAGTGGCAATGATACAATCTTGGTATTGGGGCCTACCCCCTCACTTCACACACTAAATCAATAAGGGTAATGGGTGCTTAGCCAAAATATACCATTAACCATGCTTTATACTTGACCAGAGCATCAAGATGGCTTCCCCCTTGGTGATGAAATCTAAGTAGGTTGGCCTGGATAGTCAAAATTTTAAATGCTTGTTGATATTTATGTGGTTTGGTCATATGTAAAAAAGAATAAAAATAGTGCAAATAAGAGATTAATTGAAAATCCCCTAATTAAACTAGTGAACTATTCTAAGCATCCAAATAACTAAAAATAAATATGTTATTAACATATACGGTTAATTCCAACTTTGAAACAAGGTATAGTTGAGAAAATATATGGAAAATCATATAGAATAGGGTTGAACTTGTACTATGGAAGTAAACTCTGAAAGTGAACTAGGTTGGTCAGGCCGACCTAGTTATTTCAGAAAACACAAAACATAGAACTAGGTCCATAGGGTTAACCTAGTTGACTATACGGAGGTAGTTTTGAGGACTACAAATTGTGAAAATAAAGTACAAAAAAAGAAAGATACAAAGAAATATAAATTGACCTAAATGGTTTAGAGATAAAAAGGAAAAGATTGCTGATTTGAGACCTTGGAGAAAACTAGCAAAAACTTGTAAACTAGGTCAATCTGGTCGATCAAGCTATATAAGAACCTACTAAAAAAGTGTTGAAAATTCACTAGGTCAACTTGGTTAACCTAGTAGGCTGAATAGGAAGTCTGAATACCTAAAAAACTTTTACTGGGTCAAGCTAGTCAATCTAATTATTTGAACATAATTATACAAGTTTTGGAAACTTTTATTGGGTCAAGCTGGTCAAGCTAGTTACCTATTATTGAAAACCTACACACAGAGATAAATAACTAGGTCGACAAGGTTGATCCAACATAGTAAAACTATGATAAAAATAATGATGAATATAAATAAAATAAGTGAAAGAAATCTTGTAAGGGTTTGATTCACATTGAGTTCACCAAAATGTATGCAATAAAAAATGCTTCATGTCCATAAATCAATCTTGGATCAGATGGGATAGAGCATACCTATACTTCTAATTTGAGAGAAAACAATTGTTAAGTAGGTACATGACCAATTTAAGGATCCACTAGACCCGATTAGGGGATCACTTGTCACAACACACCATGTGAGGTAGGGTTTTAAAGCCTACAGTCTAACACAATTGCATAACAACCCTAAAAGAGTCCTATGATTTACTATTTCACTAATTTAATAAAAAGAAAAGTAAATCTAATCTAGTGCACACCAAAGCTTGTGGCACAAAGTGGGGGGGGGGGTGGTTAGAAACAAAATAAATAAATAAATAAACTAAACATGTATAGAAGACATATAATCTCATCAATGTATATATAATATTAACACATGAAAGATAATAATACAAATGCACTATTTATCTACTCTTACAAAAGAGGAATAAAGTTAGGAATACTTAAATTTGAAGATGAACCCACCGAGCCTCAATCTCCCCCTTGGCCAAGGTGCTTCATAAGAGATTGTCATGGTATGCAAGGATAACTAAGATAAATTAGCTCTATGCTACACAACCTATCCAAGCATCCAAATGACTTATCCATAAGATAAGATCATAACTCTAAAGAAAATTATTGAACCCTAAAGCTTTATTCCCCAAGTAGAATGGTCAATAGGTAGATGTTCATTCACACTTCTTCACTTAATTCTTTCCTCTTATGAAATAATGGTAAATGACCTTGTATATATAATAGTATCTTACCCTAAAATATTTTAGGAACGTCGACTATGCTAGGTTGACCCAGTTTACCTAACACGTTTTTGGGTCTAACTCATTAGGTTTGTGCTAGGTCGATTGAGAGGATAATAAACCAAAAGAGAGAAAAAGTCCCTAAACTATGTTAGGTTAACCTGATCAACCTTGCACAAATGACATGTCAAAAGGGTGATAAGGCAAGAAATGAAGGATAAAACATAAAAAGTGATAGGAAAGGTATAACTATGAAGAATAAGCTTGGATTTAATAGTTTCAAGAGGCTAGAATATGGATGGCAAGTGGTAAAAAGAACAAAAATCTTGAGGCATGCACCCCTTAAGGCATGCATTCAAAGAGATTGAGAATTGAAAGGTTCCTACAAGATACAAAGTGTCAATAATCAATAAAAGTTAAAAATATTATGTGTATACATGTGGCATCATCCTACTTCTTCTCACCTCTAGATCAAGCAAAATTAATATGATAAGGTTAATATCAAATGAGTCTCCAAGATGATGCCTCATAGAATAATTTCAAGACTCTAGGGTAGATAAGACATGGAATAATGAATGAGGACCTTTAGATTTCTAAGTGAGCAAGATCTTGACACTTGTCAAGATTTTGATACAGTGTATTCTAAAAAAAGTTAAGATATTTAACAAGTTAAGAATGACTAGAATTTGACACATAATAGGGATTTAACACATCAAAGACATGATATATTTTCCTAAAACAATGAAAATTAGGCATGTAGAACAACCTCTCCAAAGAAGTTATGTGGACCTCCATAAACAAAATCAAAAGATAAATTGACACCCATTTTGCCTATGTAACCCATCAAAATATAAGAAGTGGACTATGAATCTAATCATATTTGTGTAGTCATTGAACATATCCTTATTTAGTGCAAAATGATCATATAAATAGATTCTATAGTAGGCTAGATAGTGGATTGAGTCAAATAAATCCTATGCAAATCAAGATCAAATAATGAGGGTCACAAAAGGGAAAAATTACCTTAAGATTTCTAAGTGAGCAAGATCTTGACAATTGTCAAGATTTCAATACAGTGTATTCTAAAAAAAGTTAAGATATTTAACAAGCTGAGAATGACTAGAATTTGACACATAATAGGGATTTAACACATCAAAGACATGATATCTTTTCCTAAAACAATGAAAATTAGGCATGTAGAACAACCTCTCCAAAGAAGTTATGTGGACCTCCACAAACAAAATCAAAAGATAAATTGACACCCATTTTTCCTGTGTAACCCATCAAAATCTAAGAAGTGGACTATGAATCCAATCATATTTGTGTAGTCATTAAACATCTCCTTATTTAGTGCAAAATGATTATATAAATAGATTCCATAGTAGGCTAGATAGTGGATTGAGTCAAATAAATCCTATGTAAATCAAGATCAAATAATGAAGGTCACAAAAGGGAAAAATTACCTTAACTAGGCATGATTACCAAAATGAAGCATTTGATCAATTGTCAAAAAATAACTATTCATAGCTAGAAGATAAAATTTGCCCAAATATTTAATACATTGGTAACTGATAAAAAATATTAAGATTCATTTGGACCTATGTGAGTTGAAATGATGTATTAGTCTAATACTATTGTGTTACCAATATTTAATGTAAAAACATTTACTCAAAAGAGATGTTGTTACCTTGAAGATAAACACACATTGAATTTGTGACTTAGTTGAGACCTTTTTTTTAAGCTTGTAACCACTTAGTGAGTGGGAAATGCATTGAATGTTTTCAACCACCTAGTCGGTGGGTAAAATTGTTTAAATTATATATAAAACCAATAATAACATAATTAGGGGCTAGTTGATTAATTTTGTAAATTATAGTACATGACTAGATGCTTTTGTTCTGTAATTTCTTAAGTTAGTTTTCTTGTGGGCAATGTTGTTGTGAAGAATTTTATATAGTTTTACTGACTTTGGTGAATCCAAATAATATTTTTCAAGAAAATATTTTACAAATTGATAGGAATTAAAGAATTAATTCAATTATCTACACATGTATATGGTGATTTTTTCCATATTTATTCATAGTTGAATACTTGAGACTCTTGCATCATGTGTGTATATTTCTAAACAATAGATTGATTCAATGGAGTTTGTCTAAGTCAAATGAATTAAAATTGATTTAGATAAAAAATAAGCTTACATATTTATATTTACCCTCATATTTGTATCTATTTTATACATATGTTAGAGTAGGTATAATAGAACTAAAATTTGTAGTCCATGTTTACAAGCTTATTTTTATTGAAAATCTTGTCAATTTTGTTAATGTATTGTTGAACCCATATATGCAATGAAAAATTATCAAATCAGTTGTATCTTTATGAAAAAAACATTTTTGTTGATTGAATGAGTAACTGATCCATAGTATTATCATTTATCTAAGTTTATTTCAAATAGGCCCCTTGAAATGGAATAATTTTACATCAACTGCTGAGTTAACCTGTAATCTAAGACCTGATAGTAGCAGACCATTTTGTCTCTTTTTAGGATAGGTTAGGTGAATTTCCATCCTAACCAAGTTGATTTTCTAAACAACCTATTAATAAAATGGATCTTTGAAAATTTCCATGCTTATTTTTTGTGATGTTGGTTTATTCTTGTCAAGTTTAATGTCACCATGATCTAATAGGTCCAAAATATAGTGTCTGATTTACATATACTGATAAATATTATGCCCTTTAATATAATGATAATCATAGTATTCATCTTCTTATTACTATTATGGCTTATGTTATCCCAATTCAAAAATCTTTATTTGTAGGTATACAATCATGTTTAGTGCCAAAAGCTGTTGAAAAACTAATTCTATGGGTTCTTTAAGAGACTTGCAATTCTTTCTTCAATACTATGTTTTGACAGGTGATCTTGTAAGAGTGCCCTTTGGAGTGGATTTGACATTTTTAACATGCCTTATTTAAACAATTTTTTACTTGTTTTGAATCTATAAATCTATCACCCACTAAATTCTCATTCTTATTAAATAACTCATGTTTTCTATTTGAACATGAGCACTAGTTGAGATTGTTGTGGAGTGTTTTTAGAGAAAACTTTGAATAAACCCTTATCAATGAGTTCCTTTTTAATTTTTAATCCATTTTGAATGATCTCATTGAGTGTAGTAGATTGAAGTTTCACATGATATCTTATTTCATGATTAATATTTTCCACAAAAATATATGCTAATTATTTTTTGAGAAATGAATGATGAAATTGATCAGATAAACTCATCCATAATTTTAAAAAGGATGAGAAAGTTTACCCACTTTTATGTTGGATTTTCAAAGGTCTATCCATGTCAACTCATGTTCTACATTTTATGACAAATGTATCATAAAATGTTACGACAAGTTAAATCTAGTTATGGATTCATTACGTAAATGGAGGAACCATTTAAAGCTTGACCACCCAAGCTTTATGTAAATATATTTATCAATAACATGTTATTATACACCACTTAGTAACAAACCATGGAGAAATATCAAATGTGATCCTATGGATTTACTTGCCCTTTGTATTTATCAAATGTTGATACCTAAAAGTGAAGGGGAAAAGGGATTTGTAAAATAATTTCATAAAATGGGTATGAACATAGTTCCTCAAACTTGAATTTCATGCTTTATTTCCTAGGTTGTAATCCTTGAAGAGTGGTTTTCATATATTACAACTCTTGAGCAAAAAGAGAGTTTAAATAAATATTTTATGCATGTTGATGGGTGGATGGAGGCTAAATAGGGTTGATGACTTGATTAGGACATGAATGTAAATTGGCATTGGATTTAGGGGGTATATATACCCTATTAACAACTTTAACATTATTGGGTTATTATTCTTGATTAAATGAGATTTGTTGTTACTGATTGGGTGGGATTTTTGGATTGGGTGATGTGGCCACTAAATAGCTATCAATTTACCAAATTACTAAATTTGGATGATTATGACTCTATTTAGGTCTTAATAAGACTACTATACTAAAGTTGATTTCACTTTGTTAGTAGCTTTGCCATCTAAATAGAAATTTTAAGTATGGTGTTTATCTTTATCTATGTGATAAATAGTAGTGGCTTGTTCTTGGTCATGGACCTCTTGGTATTATTTATAGGCTAGGTGTGTAGAGTCTATTTTAACATATGTGGAATCACCTACCTGGGCCATACATGAAAATATTTTACCTTTATTTTAATAAAGATATTGTTCTAGGTAGGCATTTCCTTGATCTGTTTTGAACCACTAGCTAGTATTGTCTTAGCCATACTCACTTTGATCATTTTCACTATCAGTATGAACATCATGTTATTGATTTAAATGGAATGAATTATTACCAAATTTAATTTAAATTTATGGATTGTTACCCAAAAATTGAACTTAAATTTGGGTTACTTTTGGCTTGGCTTCTAGTGAAATATGCCATGGATGCAAGACTAAATGTATACTGATGTAATTCAACTTTAGGATTTGGACTTGTATTTGATTATGTGAAAGTTTTGGTTTGATGTTGATTTATTTTGGTTTATTTTTGATTTTAATTTAAAAAATTGTTTATGAACACATAAAAATAAACCAAGAATCCTATAATATAGGAAAGTAACTAAAATAAAAATCAAATGACAAGAGGATGATCTAGAAAAGGTCTTGAAGAATTTGTGGGCTTTCAGTTCTAATTACTTGTCTTTTGGATAATGAAGGATCAATATTTAATAACATTCAATATAGAGGATTCTATGTCTATAGCCCACTAGACATGTTTTCAAGGGTATGTTGAGAGTAACTTTCTAGGGCTATCTGCTTATCGGTGTACCATAAATCCAAAGACAAAAAGGCTTCATGTGGATGAAATAACTTAAAAAATTATCTAAGGGAGTCTTATATATACCTTTTGGTATAATGAGGTTAAAATATGTAGAAGAATATGGATTAATGAGAAATTAATGGGAGGGTTTAGTCCCTTCACAACCATTTCAGCTGTAAGATCTCAGTAAAGTGCTACCAAAAAAAAATTGAGCCTCAAGGGTTACTTTGTATTTGAGTATGTAAGCTCTACCAATTTATGGATGTGCTTAAAACATATAAATAATTAGCCAATAATTACATAATAAAACTCAATTTTTATACCTCACTATAACACAATGTTGGTCCAAATACTAGGTGGTGAAATCCTAGTTCACATAACCATGAAGACTTGTGGTTGGTGATGAAATCTAACTCATACAATCAAAAATTGAAAGTTTAACTATTTTTGATCCTTAATAATCCCATAAGAGGGTAATATGAGAGCATACTCTAGTTTTGTTTTGGGTAAAAAATAGTAACTTATGTGTTTTTTCTCACCTAGGTTCCCATAAGGGGGCAAGGGGAGAGCATACATCCGATAGGTTTCCCAAAAAGACACAACAAAAACACTCAAATAATTGAAAATGAAAGTATTTTAAAGAAGTAAATGTAAATTTAAATTTATTGTTAAAACACCAAAGAGAAATGTGTGTTCAATTTTTGAAACACCAAAACCAAATGTATGTTCTTTTTAAAATAGAAAAATAAATGTTTTGCAAGTGTTTATTTGAATAAAACCACATCTTTGACTAGTGTAACATAAAAAAAATCACGAATAATTTGTTTTAAAATTTATTTAGAAAATGAAACTTATAGACAAAATACGTAAAAGTTAAACCAAACAAGAAACATGCACGTTAAAATGCTAAATAGAGAAAAACACTACAAACTTAAAAGTTATAAAATAAAACAAAAATGGAAAGTAACTATTTAATGATATATCCTGAACTACAATCTAGAATTTTATGAATTTTTTATAGTATGTTTTTAAGATAAATATGAATCAACCTATAAAAATTAGAAAAAACTAGATTTTAATTTACAATTTATACCCATTTTAGCAATCATATTAAAGATAAATAGAATATAAAAATGGTAGTCACTATTTTAATTATATCTCCTAAACTACAATCTAGATTTTTATGAAATTTTGATAGTATGTTGTAAATCTAAATCTGAACAAATCTAAAATAAAATAAAATAAAAATCCAGTTTATAATTTACAATTTAAATCCATTTTAACAGTTGTGATTTTAAAAAATAACTTAATTTTTGGGGAAAAAATAAAAATAAAAAGGTAAGCAAATTAGATCTTTAAAATAAATATCCTTGATAAGAAACCTATAAGCACAAAAAAATTAGAACTAACAAAATCTCTTTTTTTTTTTGGAGAAGAGATTTACTTTTAAAGATGATTGTGGGGTTTGTAGTCCCATTAGTTGTTCCAAAATGTAACACAAGCAACATGTTATTAGCAATGTTAGAAATCCATATAAAATGGAAACTAACTAAATCTATTCTAGTGTACTTCAAATGAGTTTTTTGAAAACAAACTAAATAAGTGAGGATTAAAAATTTTAAATAACATACTTTCAATTACTTTTTTGTAGATTAGATATCGCTCAAATGGATTGTTGATTATTGTAGTTTCAAAATTCTTGATCGAGGTGCATTGATAATTCAACAAAACTTCTCATTAAAATGTTGATGTTTGATTGGTTGGATGTTGAATGTTTAAAACTTTGATGGATGGATTTTTGATGGCACTTCATTTTATATTTCTATCTTAGTTGAAATAGAGGTGAATGGCTCCATTTATAGAGTTGGTTTGATTAACAAGAGCCATTAATTTTGGTTGGAGATCAATAGTGGAGGATAATTTAATTTATGAAAGATTATTAATTTTTTTAGTGAAAATATTAGGAGTGGATTATAGGTGGGGACATTAGGATCATAGAGGATTAAATGGGATTATTTAATTTGATAGTATGATTTGAAGTGGATTATTAAATTTGGAAAGACAAATATTTGGATTATAAATTTTAGATGAGAGGGGATAAGCAGAGCCTGTGACATCATTGAAATTTGGAAAGAGAAATATTTGTATTATAAAATTTAGATGATGATGGACACGTGGATCCTATGCCATCATTGAAATTTGGAAAGTGGAAAGAGATAGAAGATGATGCATTAATGGGGGAATTATTTTATTTTTTGTATTCTTATAATTGTGGATATTAAAAAATCCATGGAATTAGAGAAGGATTAGTTAATTAATTTAGATTAATTGACTAATGGAATGAGATGTGAATTTTATGGGATTGGAGGTGGTTATGAAATAAATGACTTAATTATCTAGGGGTGATGAATAGTGAAGGATAGGGATTTTAGTATGAATAGAAAAATGATTAGTTAAAATTTTCATGAAGTGTCTACAAGTTCTACTAATGATAGGACTAAAAAAATCTATATGATAGAGACAATAAGGTTCATATTAATGGATGTTACTTGACCTATAGGCACCCTAAATATAATTATTATTTTTTGTTTTTAAATAAAAAATCTTAATTTTAATTAACAAATCTAATAACATTTATGCATGACATGTCTACTTTTCATATAGACCAATGAGAGGATGAGGGAGATAAGAAGAGTAAACATCCTTCCTCTATTTCCAAGGAGTCACTTGCACAAAGGTATAAATTTAAAATTTATTTTTAATTAAAAAATATTTCATATCATTGAAAATATATAATACAAATTCATTATGAAAAGTATACTTATTATATCTAATAATGAAATTGGAATGAGTAGACAACCTTCATCTACTGCAAGGGGATCCCGTATATAGAAGTATACTATTATTTATTTAAATTGATTTGAATTAATTGAGTTATAACTTCATTTTATTTTATTGCATATCATCATTAGGTGTAATACCCACTTGACCTCCAAAAAGATAAAATCAATAAAACTCAAACAGTAAGATTTAACCCAAAATAAAGTCAATGTGATACTCCTCAATGCATTAATGGGGGAGGATGATGTTGAAGTAGGGATGACCCCACTAGGTTTTGAAAATGATAGACCCTTTTATATTACTTGTGATCAATATAGATACTAAACGAGAGGAAATATTTAATGGATTTTGATGTAGATGCTAATATGTATATATTAATGATGTTTAGGGAGAGTAATAATTATTCTATTTTTTAAGAGTATTTTAATTTGTTTTATTTTAGTTTATCATTATTTTAGTTTTTTCTATTTTTAATTTATAGTTATTTATATTTAACATTCAAAATTATTTGGTTTAAATAATTTTAAGAAAATAATAGTTAACTAAGCACAAAATTGTTTTAATCATTTTGCCATATAAAGTGGTATGAGAATTTCAATTGAAAAATGCATAAAACTGGCTGTTGTGATTCAAGTAGATGTTAGCAGTTCCCACTAAAATAATATTTTAATTGAAAGATATGCCTTATAATGGATTTGGATAATAAAGAGGCTTTTAAGGGTAATTGTGTTGTATAAATATACTTTTTTAAAACGTTACAATCTTTCAATAATTTTTCATGTCTTTAACGTTTAAGTTCAATATGATGGAAATATTAATGAAGAGAATATAAATATTCAACCTCAAAAAATAATTACACACACATGGAATGGTTTGTGTGAAAATAAGCTAAAAGAGGACAATGATATGGCTACAGATTAGTTAACAAAATTAATGATACATAAAAATTTATTTTTAAATTAAATATTTTACAAATATTAAAATTTATGTGGGGAGAAAAATTAACTAGCTAAATGGTTATGTAACAAGAGTACAAATGGGTAGTCGATGACTCAACGTATGGAAACATAAAACATAGATGAGGCCACTAAATTTTTTGTAAGTTACATATAAGTTATTCTACAATTATTATTATTATTATTTTTTGTATAATTTAATTCATATAAATTATTAACATATATAGTTTTATCATGTGATTATTTTTACAAAAATTTCATTATTACATACCCACAATAAATTAATTTTGAGCAATATTAAACATGGGATGGGACACACCTGCCTTCAATAATTGGGCTAATGATATTGAATTTGTGCTAGTAAGACATGTTGTTTAACTATTTTTGAATTATGTAAACTATAAATTTAAATACTTATATAATTTTATTATTTTATTTTTATATGTTCAAAGATAATATGTCATTGGGGAGAATGATGAGGCTAATTAATCGTATGAGTTACAAAGTCCTCATAATTATCCTTGTCTCATTAGAATATCCTTATGGAAAGCACTTTCGATTTATCATATTTTTAAACACTTTTCGATAATACATATTTATGGTTGTATTTCACTTGTATGAGATGCTTTAGGTCTAAAGTTTTAATTTTCATAGGTAGAAAAGAGTTAAGGATGACAATTTTATGGCAAGGATGATGGTGTGAGTCTTATTGAAGGTTTATATTAGTTTGTCTTTTTTCTATAAACTTCATGATGTAATTATTCATCTATTTTATTCAAGATTAGGAAATCAATATAACTTGATATTTTTTTCTTTATTTATAGTAAATTAGTTCTAATTTTATCTCTCATTTTAAATATATGATAAAAATTTCAAGGTTTTCATTACCATGGGACTATTTAACACTAGTGTCATCAAAACATTTTCCCACCAGTCAGGGTTTAGTTGATATGATTCAATTTATTTCTTCTCAAAATAAACAATGAACAGGTTATAAACAATAAAACAATAATGATGACCCCTTTTTTACACCTTTTAATATTCATAAATATCCCACCTAATGGAAAATAAGATTGACCTCAAGCCTAATTCCATAAAGTTTATTGTTTGAGAGTCTATAATACCATGAATAAAATTAATAGTTTTATAAGTGGTATATTATAAATTATACAAACTACATCAAAGCTTAAAGAAATTTCATTTTCATTTACCCTATAATCCTTAACCTTAAAACAAAGTGTTTTGAATTTTTAATAAAAGAAAAGGTTCTACCCACTAAATGATTCAATTTTCAAGCCAAATACTTCAATAAGATAATCTGGAGTGTTTTTAGTATTAAAAATAGCTTTATGGGGGACATTATCTTTGTGGATTTTTGGTGTTCCATAAATACTCAGGATAATAGGTGCATGACATATTAAACATCATTTCTCATTATCATATTCATATATATATATATATAAGCTTTGGTAATAATATTAACAAAATTATTCAAGGTATTCTTATAGAATTTTCTATAACTCCCAATTATATTTAAATAATCTATAATTTTTGTATCATAATTAAATCTATGAAAAAGAATCATAAAGTTATTTTTTTCACTTTGATGATAAAAATGTCCCTATTTTGAAACTTCTAAAAATTTTCATTTCTATTTTTAACAAAGATTTTCATTCCTATTTTTAAATATATATCTTAGGTGGGTTAAACTTATTTAAAATAAAGGATAATTCCTCTCTTAATTCTTCCACAATACCTCCATCTAAATTCCTTAATCTATTATCTATCTTACTAATAAATAATTCAAAATGAATTTTTGTTGAGGAAAATATAAAGCCAAGTCCATGACCTTACAACTTCTTAATAGGATTATTGATAATGAGACTAGATAGGTTTATAACATTATTTTTGATCATACTCTTAAAATCATCTTGAGTTAAGAGACTGACAATAAATAATTTTGTTTTGACATCTCCTAGGACTTAAGTTATATCTAGGTTGGATATTAAAATTTTGGGAGCAAAAATTGAATTAACAATATTATTAGAATGAATAATAATGTTGAAAATACTAGTGATGACATAATGAGGTGGGAATGATCAATGGTAAAGACAAAATTAATTAAATAATTTTAATTTCAGTCAGTAACTTCACCACACATCAAAACTTATTACGATTCTCCAATAATGGGTTAGGGTATGGGATCCCATTTCTAGATCGTTTGGGGTAAGAACAATATAAAACAATGTTGGTGGAAACATTATTCTATCTAAAATAATTCATATTATCCTTGATAGAAGAAGAGAGGCTTGGGGATGCCATATTTTCAACTAATACAATATCTAATGTTGAATAACTATTGACTATGTTTGAGGATACTTCCCATGATCTTCTAAAATTTAAATTATTGTTTTGGCATCTAAAAACTAAATATTTTTAAAATGGAATAATAATGAGTTTAAAATGTATGGTGTATCTTATATTTAACACAACATGTTTTGACTATTTTATTCTTGAAATATGAGCCATTATCCATAACAACAGAGGGTGGTAGGCCAAATTTATAAATAATATGCTTCATGAGAATTTTACAAATCTCCTCACCTATGGTTGATTCTAAGGGTATAACTTCAAGGCACTTTCTAAAATATTATATTTTTGTAATAAATAAAATTATGACCTTCTGATGTTTGTGGGTAAATATTATCAAGTAAAATCCTCATATTAAAAATGAATATGAATAAATAATAGGTTATAACTCTTGTAATAGAGCATGTGTATTATTAAAATTTATTTGACATTGCTCACATACTTTTTCATATTCCTTTCATTGATATACAATTTTAGGTGAATAACATCCCATTATTAGACATTTAATATATGCCAAGTATTTTCCACTAAAATATTCATCACATGCAATAGTATGAACTTATTGCAATGTTAATTTAACTTATTTGTGTGTCATAGGAGGATTGCCTTGGTAAAATGATACATAACATGTGTGACCATATAGGGTTGATTTTTATTTACAAATTTTAAACTAGTGTATTAGTGAAAATAGGGGTTATAGTGTAAAAGGGGTCTTAGTAGTAGGAGGTTGTAAAGGTATATCCATAAAATTAGAGGAAATATTTAGAATCTTGTGACCACATGTGTTATGAGAATTTTTCATCTCTAAAACATATAAAAAATTTCACATCAAAAGATGTTTTGAAAATATAATCTTAAATTAAAACATATCTAATGGAATCTCTTCGTAACTTTATTTTATCATTTATTGAAAATTAAGGAGAAATGACTTATTTTGATAATTTTTTTGTATATATACATAGAAATCTAATTTATCAGTACCACTTTCTAGTGTAAACACATCTAAAGCATCCAATTTTTATAACGTAGTAGTAAATTGTTATAATATATTAATAGTCAATATACAATGATTGTATGTAATGTTAATATAAACAAGGGAGGAAACACTATACATATCATTTGAGTGTTAAATATTTACTCCAAAAATATTAATAATATCAAATTTATTAAATTGGAAAATCAAACTAAGTACTAAAGCTCTATAAGGGATTAATTTATCTTCATTTGCTTAATACACACACGTTACTTGGTTAATGGCAACTTAAAAATCACCATACACTTGGATTTAATAACTAAATCATGTGTTGTATGGATTCCTATAATTAATACCTCATATATTACTATATGAATTGTACATGAAAATATCAATTAGTATGATAATGACATAGTCTTTCCCTACGGGTAATAAATATAATACTAGCCTCTGCACTTGAGGCACATTTTAGACCATAAAAGTGTTATTCTAAGTTTTAATTTCATTGATGCACCTAAAAAACTCATTTAAAAAGGTTTCATCTATAGGGGTGTGCTATAATATGGGAACATTGACTATTTGGTCTATGATGATTTTCTCTTTAGCCTATTTTTATGATACTAACATAAGATCAAAATCCACAAGTAGCATGATCAACTTAGTTATTCGTCCTCATATATATTACTTAGACATCATATATTTCAAATGATAAAATCTTAGTGATGATATTATGTTCATTATTAATCACTTTGTGTCTAAGTTTCTTCATCACATAAAAATAACCCAAGCATAAATTTTCTATTGAAGATAATTTCTCTCATAATCTATTAAAGTTTGAATAATGAAGAAATGAATCTTTCTTTATGATCATCATTCTACTATGCAAACAAGTTTCATAATGCAAGTTTTCTTAAAGATATATATACAAATAATGATTATTTGGGGATATGTGCCCTCATAACTAAAAGATTTTCTAAAAATTATTTAATTGCATCAATATCTCATTAAAAATTTTCATCCCACTCATATTTAGTGTTTTTTCATAATAATATTTTAAAATGCTTTGGTTCCATTTGTTAATTGAGTTCATTATTTACTTGTAATCATCTCAATGTAATAAGACTCTAGTGAGGAGGAATTTTAATAATTACTTAAGCTTTCTTTGGATAAAATTTTATTTATTGTTGGAAAATCAAACTTTCCTCTCTTGCATAGTGTTATTAAATAAAGATAAAATCTAAATAAAAATAAAAATATATATTTTAAAAATAAAAGAAAACTAAAATATATTTTTTATTAAAAATATGTAATAATATATAGAATAGATTTAAAACAAATTAAAAAAAAAAAATAGATTTTATATAATCATTTTAAAAAAATGGTGAATACATATACATGCATGTAATATGCATATTTTAGATATAGATTTTCAACATTGAAAATTCAAGAACGACCTGTTGTAATACTTGTTTTGTAAGACCAAACTTTATTCAATATATATATATATATATATTTTAATGTGCATACAAAAAGTGTTTTATGAATAATAGTTCATTTTTATAGTTTAAGGTTTAATTTTAGCAATATTTATTTATTAAATTACCTAATTTTTGTACACATAGCTTTCAAATTGATATTTGAACCAAGTTGGGTTGAGTTTTTTGGTGTTTTATAAAATTTTATTTTTTCATTTAGGATTATGTTTCAATGGAAAACATGAACCACACTATTTCACATCCTTAGAATTTAATGAGAAAAAATATGAATATTGAGGTATTAAAATGAAACCACTCTTATTATGTCAAGAGTTTTGGCATCTTGTAGATATTGGTATGTAGTACTAGTCAATTATAATTTTATTAATGATACACATTTGGCACATAAAGATGCATTAAAATAATATAAGTATTCAAGGTCTTTGTTCTTCATCCAAAAAATAATGGAAGAGTCCATATTTTGTAGGGTAGTTGTAGCCACTAAATCCAAATAGGATTTAGAAATCTTACAAAGTGCTTACCAAAGAATACGTTAAGTGAATATTATGAGATTGTAGATCTTTATAATGGAATTTTTGAACCTTAACATGAAATAATTAGAGAATATGAATTTATTTTTCACCCATGCAATAGGTTTTGTGAGTCAAACAAAGTCTTATGGAAAAACAAAAAATTGTTAAGAATATATTGAGGACTTTACTACTTTTTTTAATATCTAATAACAATATCTAATGATAATTATATATATCTATAATCACTTACCATTGAATATATTATGGGATATATATTATAGGTTAATTATAAACACATGAGAAAACACAAATTATATTAACTAGTCTATCTCTTGGGCATGCATTTAAAATATATACATTATTTGAAAAAATAAAAGAAAAAGAGTAGATTATCATCATGGAGATCCATCAAGAGGAAGTACCTGAGATAGAGAAAGAAGTTTTTTAAGTGGTGTAAGACCAATCCATCTTTATGAATGTGAAATAAATAGTTGTAACTTCTGTAAAACATGTGGAAGAGGCAATGGAAGAAACCATAATTATGCACATAGAGGTCAAAGGTATGAAAAATCTCATGTACAATGTCATTATTTTAAGAATGTTTTTCATTATGCCAATGAGAGTATAAATAATTTTTTTTACATAAACAAAAACATGATTTTTTTTCTAAAAAAAATAAAGGTGAAGATGAAAATAGTATATCTATGTTTGACACATGCAATGTTTCTGAGGAAATCAATAAAGATTTTTAGTATCTAGATTATGGGTCTTGCAATCACATCACATGGAAGGAAACAAATAAATGTTTGAAAACATTGATATATCTGTAAATTCAAGGGTGAATTTAGGGAACAATAACAAATTCATAATTATAAGAAAATGTAACATTTCTATTCCAACAAAATAAGGTGATAAAAAAATTATATATGTTTATTTTGTGCCCAATTTGAAACACAATTTGATTAGCATTTGGAAAATTAGAGAAATTTTTTATAGAGTTAATTTTGATAAAGATGCATGGGTGATTCATGAAAATAGTGGAAATAATACATTGGTTACAAGAGTGCAATTGATAAATAACAAAATGTTTCCTTTGAAAATTAAAAAAAAATTGTTGCTTTCATTTAAAGTTGTAATAAAATTTGAATAATAAGTTTAGAATATTATATTTTAACATTTAAATTTGAGAATTATTTCATAAAAAATTATGGTGAAGATCTTATCCATGGTAAAGGAGCTGAACAAAGATTTTGAAGGTTGTATTTATGGGAAGGAACATAGGGCATAATTAATAGTTGGTAAATCATAGAGGGAAAGAGTTCCACTTGAGATTATTAATTTATATATATGTAGAGTAATGTGAATGGATGCTATTGGTAATAACATATATTTTATGACTTTTATTTATAATTACAGCAAAAAAAACTTGGGTTTACTTTTTGAAGTAAAAATTGATATATTTTAACATTTTTAGTAGTTCAAAGCATTTATGAAGAACCATGGTGGAAATTATGTGAAGGTATTGAGAATGGATAGAGGAGGAGAGTATTTTTATGATGCAATTTAAAAAAAATACAAGGAAAATAGAATTTATAACAAATTTATTATTAGATATAGACCGCAATAAAATGGTGTTACTGAAATAAAGAGTCGAACAATAACAAATATGAGAAAAATATGTTCGAAAAAAATAATTATACAAATGATTATCTGGATGAAGTGGCAGTTTTTTTATGTATGTATTAAATCACTTTCCGATAAAAAGTGTGAAGAATAAAATTCCAAAAGAATATTGTAGTAAGAGGAAATATGCATGGTATATTTAAGAGTATTTGGGTGCATTTCATATCATGTGCCTAAAGGAAAAATAAAAATAATTGATGAAAAAGGGGAAAAGTACATTCTTTTGGGTTACAGTGAACACTCCAAATCATACAAGCTTTATAATCCACTTAAAAATGAAACTATAATCAATAAAGATGTAATGTCTGATGACGAAAATAAATTGAAATGGAATGAGAAATCAAAACAACAACTCGAGTATGTACACATGAAAAATTCAATTGAAAATAATTAAAATCAACCTTTAATAGTATTTAGAAGCAACAACAATGCAAAAAACTATGTTCTACTTTTATTTACATCTCCAAATGTAATAAGATGGGCCATTTCAACATACAAGAAAGTGAGAATTTTGGAGGACATTTATAAGAAAAAAAAATGAATAAATTGATAAAATTATTGTATTTAATTTATTTATATAGATTGATTTATTTTATTATGTGGTATTTTACCAAAATCTTGATAAAGATGAATTACTTAATCTAATTAAGATAGAAAGTAGTATGTAAATTCAGACTGATAGATATGGCATTCAAACATACATATAAATTTAAAATAATGAAACTGGTTATAATGATTTGAAAAGTGGCATATACTATGTATAGTAATTAGAAAAAAATAAATAAGTAATTGTTTTTCTGATTTACTACTTAAATATGATTGTGTTTTAATAGTGGATAACAAACAAAGTAGACCTGGGATTTGTCAAGTTCGAGAACTATATATTTGTTTGTATAGGGTCAATTTCATTAGGTACAAGTTAATATCAATTTTGGATACTAATTTTTAATGGTTAGTGTATACACACAATATTTTTAAACTTTATCATTTACTGACACTTTCTCTCTTACAAGAACTTATCAAGTTTTAATTTAAGTGCACACTTTAAAAGGTACAATAAAAAAGGGGTAGAGAGACTTTTGGTACTTCACCCTATACCATTGACTCAAAAGATTTTTTTAAATTATAGTTTTAAATTATTTTTTCATCGTAATTCCTTCATTTTTTCAATTTCAAAATATCTTATTCTATGGCTTTAAATAAACCATTAGATAATTTTAGCTAAATCTCAAAGTTTATCCCCTTCCTAAATGATTATTTAAAAAATAAAAACTATAAAATATTATTTTAAAAAATAATAAAATACTTTATTTTTAAAAATAAAAAAGCCTTTATCCCATAAACTTCCCATCTTTTCCTTCCCACATGAAATGTTCATTATTACACTTGGGGAAGCGTGAAAGTTATTTGGATTTTATTTATTTAATGGGATATGTTTTATTAAACTTTAATTATCCTCATGCCTTTTAAGCTTAACGTACACTTTTTCTTTATTCCCACGTGGATATTCTTGGAACTCATGGCTTTTAATTAGCATGGGATATGTTGTTTTTAAAACCTTATTTTCACCACGTGGAGATTTGCGTGAGAATGTTTTAAAACATTATCCTCATGGGTAGATGGATAACTCCCAAAGAGGATTGGGAGGAGAGAATATGCCTCTTTTGCAACAAAAGCGTGGTGGAGACGGAACGACACTTCCTCTTGGAGTGCGAGGCATATAAAGACATCCAATACAGTTATGGTGAAAATTTGAAAATCGCCAACTTGGACACCCTGTTTGAAGCAACAACGCTGGGTAATACGGTGAACCTCGTGATCAAACTTCACAACAGAGGGGAAGATCTCAAGAAGAAAGTTCAGGCAACTTAGGGAACGTTTTGTGGCTATGGTCTCGTTTTGAAGAAGATGTGCGCGACTGATGTGTCCCATAGACTATTGTGATCTCGTGGACGTTATTAAAATCCTTTCATTTCATTTCATATTCCTTATCTTGGTGCTTCTCATCCATGCTTTACTCAACATGCACCTACCTTTTTAATTTTAACATAAAGACCCACTTTAATGGTTGGCAGTTGGTGGGACATGGACCATGCTATTTTATGGGAGCAAATTGGATGTTTAATGGAGATTATTTTAAATTTAATCTTTTTAACATGCATTTATTCACATATGGATAGTCATTTTAAACGAAGTCAATGGTTTTTGGTGGTAATGTGGAATATTATTTATGGGAAAGTGTTTTGATAAATTAAATATGGAGTTTCAATGTCCTATAAATTATGAGATTTTATTCTTTCTTATTTTCATGCAACGTATTTGATGTTTTAATCGTACTTCAGAAAAATGAAAGTTGTTAGCCAACATTGGCGGTTAACAACTTTATTTAATTTTATATTGAGAAAGATTTATTTATCCAAAGAGGGAACATAGAAAAACAACGTATAAAGGCAAACGCTGTATATTTTTTGTACAGAGGTAGAAGCTATATATTTTTGGTACAGAGGCAAAATTTTGTAATACACTGATTGAGGCAATTTTTTACCTATTCAAATTATTGAAAGCTTGTAAAAATTATAAAGAAGTTGTACTTGCCCATTTGGAGAAGAAATTACTTGCATAGCTTCGGATAAAGAGGGAGACATTTGCTAATCAGGGTCAAAGTCTTCAATATCTGGTTTTAGTTCTATTGCAGGGGACAGGGTTCATTTATCATTATTGTGAGTTGTATTATTATTTGCAAATTGATTTTTAATGGATCAGATTGCTATTTAGCAATCCCAGGGATGTAGCCAATTTGGTAAACCCCGTAAACAATCTCTGGTCTTTTTTTATTTCAGTTTTTCAATATTTCATTGGTATATCAGTTTTAAATTATTTATTGATATCAAAGAATAAATTACTGAAATTGAATTAAAAGACTATTTGTAGAGGATAAAAATATTAATTGAATGTGTTATCTAAATAATAAAATAATACGAGTTTACAACATACTCATTAATTTTAAATTTATATTAAAAGTCAGTTCCTTTGATTTAAATAAATTTAGGAAAAATGAATTATTTCTAAAAATCTGTTTTAAATAAACAATATTGATTAGTAGGGGCTAATCATTGTTTATAGATCAAACATTACCTAAAACCACTACAAGTTACTTTTATCCAACTTCCTAATCAATTAAAACCTACTTATATACTCCTCTAAGCAATTCACCTTCCTAAATAGCCCCTAACTACACGTACACCACTTTTTCTTCATTTTCTAAATATTTTGACCTGATTGATCTTGTTTGAAATTAAGTGCATGTTACAAAACTCCATTAGCCCAGTCAACCTAGTTCGAAGCCTAATGGCTATATTTCCTACCAAACAAGATTGACCCCACCAACATGTTCGACTAAATTTCCAGGAGGGTTTAGGGTCAATCATTGGGTATAAAGATCCCCTTCACTTCATTTTTAAAGAGAGTAACATTCATTTTCACATTGTTACAACTCAAAATTCTATTATTTCTACATTAGAGGAGTCATTGCTAAGGGTTTTATCTTGGAGGAAAATAAGCTTTTCTTATGGGAAAGTCTTGGATGCAAAGTAGGAGTCTTTTAAACTAGAGTTGATTTCTATAGTGTGATCCTTACAAAGCCACAACAACCTATTTCAAAGCACCATTGGCCAAGGGAGATATTAAAGCACGACAAGTTCAATTTAAGGTAAGTATTCCTAACTTTTACTCCTTCATTTAGTAGATTAGATATTACACAAATTAGTAGGATGAATGTTATACTCGCTTAGTTTACCTCTACATTGACTTGAGTAGAGTTTTCTTTGCATATTTTATTATATTTGTTATTAATTATCCCCCTTTATGCCATAAGCTTTAGTGAGCACTAGATTATATACTTTTTATGTATTTTAAATCTATCTATAGTTATTGCATAATATCATTTACCTAGAGGCTTTGGATACTTCTCCTTGGGTATTATGTGGTAAGAGATCCATTAGTCAGGTTTAGTGTATCTAAATCGATCATGTCTCGATATAAATAACTATGTGCAATGAATTATTTTGGTAAGATTAGCTTCTCCGATATTGAAATCTACTAAGTAGGATAAGTTGTAGATCTATCATAATTTATTTTATAAATTCTGGTGAACCCAATGTGAATCTAACCTTTTACTTTTTATTTTTTCATTTATAGTCAACTAGATTGAGTTAGTCAATTTAGTCTTAACCTTTGTATACATATTTAAGGTGCACAATCAACTAGAGCATAATGATTTATCCATTTTTATCATCTAATTTTAAGTTTTCATTTCAACAAATTAGATTGAGCTGATCAATATAGTCTTCTTTTACCATTTTCTAAATTTTCACTCATAATCATTTAGATTGAGTTGGTTGATCTAGTTTTATTTAGTAGTTTTTAATTTTTTAGTTTCTAAAAAATAATATCTAGCTGGTCAATCCTATTTTATTTTAGTATTTTTTAGTTTTTAGCTTTTTATAAATTAAATCAACCTGGTCAAATCAGTTTAACCACTACTTTTTGAATATTTTTGCCTTTACAGGACCAAATCTTTCCTATACAACCCTGTTTACATATAAGCTTAGTACTCTCAGCTATATAACTAAATCAACCTTGTCAATCTTGTTTGATTTTCCAAGTTTACTTTTGCCATCTTAGTAATTCAATTTTATCAATTATCTCAATTTAATTTTTTTCTCAATAAAATTAATCAATAATTCAAATTTTTATTCTGTTTTTACTAATTTTTCAGTTCTATTAAAATTGTATCACACAATCAACTAGATTGAGTTGGTTAATATAGTTTGTTTTGGTCTTTTTTGTTATTTTTTCATAATTCAACTAGATTAAGTTGGTTGATCTAATTTTTTCTAGCCTTTTTTTCAGACTGCTATTTTTCTTCTTAAAATTCAACTAGATTGGCCTAGCTAACTTTGTAGGACATGGGTGACCTAGTATAATTTTATATTACTACTTTTATTCTCAAAAATCAACTAGATTGACTTGGTTAGTGTACTAGGCAATTAAATTATTTAATAGGTGTTTGACATAGTTTGTTTTGCCTCTGATTTTGACATAGTCTAGTAGTTGGCTGACCTATTTTAATAACCTAATAATTTTACAATTATGTCTTCTTTTCAGCTTCTAATTAGTCAATAACACTACTTAATCAAGGACCTCACTTATATTATTATGTTAGATGAAACTATTCAATTTATTTCTTCATGTATCCCCAATCCCAAACCAACTACTACATCATGTACTCTAATTTTTGCATCCTCAAGGTAACTACAATGTAATACAATTGAAGTTACTCATCCTAGTCCTCTTAATATGAATATTAAAAATCCTATTCGACCTAAAATTTCACCTCCTATGATCAACAAAGTTACTCCTCCCATTGATATAACTCAAATTATTTCTCAAATGGTTCAACAAATGAATGTTATGTAAACAACTATTAATTTTCAAATGGTATAAATTCAATTTAATATATTACACATGGATAGTCAACCAACTCATGAAATCATGAATTAACCAAATCAGAACTTTGTCCCTCCTCCTCTTAGAGATGCCAATGGAAATATCATCTCTCAAACTCACATGCATAAAATGTTTCAACATATTTAAAATAAACCTTTAGATCCATTCATTGAATCCATATATATCAGATACATTTTTCCAACTATTACATATGATGGAACTAAAGACCCTGCTATCTTTATTAAATCTTTTGGTAACCTATATAAGGAATGGGTTAAAACTAACACCTTTACTAACACTAAGCTCCTGGTCAAAACCTTTATTGGTGATGCACTTGAATGGTACAATCAACTTCTTATACATTTCTAAAACAACCCCCCCCCAAAAAAAAACATTAGAATTACATTATCAAAGTATGCTTTGAACCGCGTGCATGGCCTAAGGCCTTACTTATGGATGCAAGCAATGGTCCTTCAACACACTCAAGAACACACAACCAACAACAGATTAAAACACATATAAAATTATACCCAATTCTATAAGCACATAACAGATTTTATCACTATCTTAAAGAGAGTACAATCATGAAATGAATGAAAATAGAAGTATCATAGGCAATTATTCGTGTGCTACTAGACGAGGATAATAGCTTCCTCATGGCTTAAGGTTAGTGCACCATTTCCTAACTTATTTTTGAGTCCATAAGTGGTCTAATTTAACAAGCATAAATTATGCTATCTGAAATAATGAGTAATGATATAATTTATGATCAACTCTATTATTTATCAGGTAAGATATAATAGCATCCCATAATTGGATCTATACAATGATATCATATTGGTAAATAGTCAATGAATTTGTAATAAATAAGAAGGAATTAATGTAAATGGAATTTTTTTTACTACCAAGTATATATTCCTCTATCATTATTCAATCAACCATTATATTTTAAGGAAGCATTCAACCCATCCAAATTTCACTCATTTTCCAATTAGTTTCCAGCGATAGGCCAATAATACATATAATATTATAACATGGAATAAATTTCTAGCCATTATAACATTATCTAGTAAAATACCAAGAACATTAAGCAAATAGTTCTTATCATTTCCTACAACAAGAATTTACTTACATGATAAACCAACTTCATGTAACACCATTCCAAGTATGATCATACATAATTGAGTGATACATTTTCAACATGAACAAGTATAAAATGTATGAGCATTAAGATTTTTCCCACATGATTTGAGTATGTAGTATTTGTGATATCAACAACTACCTCATCACTCAATAAGAATTTCCAGCCATGAATTAAATAAGTGGAACCCAAATAAAAATTTCATTTAAATTTTTTATCAACATAAAATGATTAAACATGCCATGACACAACAACATATGTTCATTACCAACCAATAATAAATATGACTATATGCACACTCAACCCATAAGAATGAAGTCCAGCATATATATTCAATCTCATTTCATTCATATGAACATTAAGCATGGAATAATACCATATCAATAGATTCTATTTCACAATATAATTAATTTATGATCACTTCATCATAACATTTCATGAAATATAACCTTTCATCTACAGGTTAAAAATTCATTCCAAGAATTAATATGACTTATATAAGTACTAGGCAATCCCTTAGTATAAATATAAAACCAAAATTTTATTAATTCCATCAAGGTAAATAGGAATGAAACTAAGAAAGGTAATTTGAACAATAATAGGTTGTTTAACAATAAACCTATGTACCTTTATATGTAGATATATAAGACCAAAAATACAAAGAAGAATTCCTTTCATGCTTCCATCATTTGCTAGCAATAAAAGTCAACTTAACCTTGTTTCCAATAATTCATATGCAAGCTGAAATCAAATTAGAAGAGGATTTATATATATTCATGCTACCTCAAGAGTTAAACAACGTATAAAAGAGAATCATATATATATATATATATATATATATATATATATATATACCAAAAGGAAATAGTTAGATAGTGCATCAATGACTATCCCTTTCCAAAATAATTTCCTTACCTCATATCCAACTAAACCAACATACTTATGTATGCTTAAACATCTCATGGCCAGAAAAGATACATACACAAGTAAGTCTTAGAGCTACCAATATTATAATGCTCAAACTGAAAGGCCATATAAATAATATATGAAACTATATAAATAGATTGATGCTACACTAAACTTGCATAGGTTTAACTACATACTTCATCAACATAATAATGTACTAATGTTAGAAACAATGATGAAAATTCAACATCTTACTAGATGGAAACAATATAATCCTTTTACTCCTCTTTTAGCATGATCCCTTTTCAAGACAAGGTTAACATATAATAACTGTCAAGTATAACTAAACTAATAACAATAATGTAATTGGTTTTATAGTTGTAATTGCCAACCATACAACATAAAGATGATAATACAACTATGATAATGAAATATATGAATGACATATAAAAACATTTTATCAATTACATCATGCTTTTGCATGAGATCATCTAGGAGTACGAACAACATGTAACCATGTCAAACACACCCTCCCAACTAGCTCTATGAGCCCAATCATCAATGACCCTTACCACCCCAGCCGCCACCTAGATGGTGGGTTTAACAACCTGGGTTAAGAAGTGATATTGAGAAAGTCAGGGTTCCCATGGCAAGGATGAATCAACACTACAACATAATGTAAAACAAACAAGTGATTATCAAAACCACTATCCCAAGATGAGATACGAATAACCAAGTAAATGGTATTACTATAATTAGAAGTGAGGATAATCTACTACAAGTTATTTTAATATCATAGCTATAAATTTATAAACCAATCCATGTCCATGATGTTTGATATTATCATACTTGGAAAAACCTCCAAGCATATGGTCAGCCTTAATCATCCCAAATACCAATCCATAATACATGCTTATAAACACATCACTACAACTTAGCTATTTAAGCCTAGTTAAAGGGATGATTATTCAATAATAATAGAATTAAATAAATCATTTAATATGATTGAAATTATAACCCAAATCAAGTTATGCTCAACCTAATACCACATTCCAATATAGTCAATAATTTGAAAATAGTCAACACACATATGGCTAGTCAATGAATTTAGACATGACTTCCGTCCATATACCATATTGTCCATAATGATAATTTAATGATTCAATCAACTATTCAAAGTCTAAAAATTGAATTAAAAGTCAAAAATTGGATTCATGGGATCATCATGAGGTCTCATAACCTCATCATGATTCTCGAGTAAAAAATTGAGTTTATTGATTTAATAAAAATAATAGATCATCAGAGAGTGATCAATTAAAAGTCAAGCTAAGCTATAGGTTAACCCAATCAGCTAGGGCTTCACCCCATAAGTCAAAACATACCAAGTAATAGGGTTCACATATGGTTCACTCGACCATCTACTCAAGATTCATACAAATATATCAATAGTTACAAATAATAAATTTCACAAAGAGCTACACAATCTAACAAATTGAGTTGAGGAATAAATCTTAAGTCAAGAACAGAAGTTGATTAATGAAATAATAACATCAATAATGTGATAAAAGATGAAATATGATTGTATGTAATTAATATAACTTAAATCCATCGAATCATGTCATTTTAAAAGAGCTACATCAACTCATGATTCAAACTACTATGTTTACGGTTGTGGACATTCAAAAACATAACATCTGAAGCTAAAAATGAGTCAAGATTCATATTAAAATCATATTGATATTCTACTAGTAGAAATTTCCAACAACAACAACCCAACAAAATTATCAATAATTACATTCGATTCCATATGTAAAAATGAAGAAGAATATGTCAATAAAGAATAAGAGTAAATCAAATAAATAATTTATGGGTTCATCATGAGGTCCTATGACCTCGTAATGAACCTAGAAATCATTAATCAAAATCAATTAGGTAATCATTAAGGATGGTTACAAAATTTTAGAAAAATTATTTCATCTAATCGGTTACCTATAGTTCTAATTGATTTATAATAATTTATACCTTACTCTCAATCAGTACACAAGATTTCACCAAAAAAATAGCCAGGGCTACATCCCATAAACCCTACTCAGATGCTCAATAATTTACAAAATACCATACAAAAAGAACCCAAGTTAAATAGAATATAGTTATACAAATATTAATTATACATCTTCAAAAACAACTAAAACCCCAAATTATTTCAACAAAATGCCTCTTTTCTCAATCAAAAATCATTCAAATAGATCACACAGGTATAATAGGGTATGACAACTTGATTTGAATTCATAAATAAAATTTATTTAAACCCAAGAAGGATGCAACTATTTATTTAATATATTTAATGCAAATAATGGGGAAAAATAAACAGGAGGTCAACTCAACAAACCCTTAATAAACAAGCAAACCACCTAACATCTTATACAACAAAAGGTGGGATATAGCGACTTGGTTTTTTTTTTCATTCATGATCCAAAATTATCATTTTATAGGAATAAATAGTAGAAAACAATTATTTCAAGCATAGATATGTAAGCAATTATTCCCAGATTGATTATGTACACAAAAAATGTAGTAGTGAAAGGATTTGATTTTAATGCAAGGGGAGAGGGAAGCCAACTCTCAAATTGATTCATTCCACCAAATTTAAACAAAGTATAAGAAAAATAACACAATTCACTCACTTTGAATAAACTTTTTAGGTTGAAAGGGACCCAAAGGGAATATAGGTTGTAGGGTTTTGGTGATGCCCCAAAAATTTATTCTCCTCCTTAAAAATCTGACCCCTACAACTATTACTTCCTTTTCTATCCCACACATACTTCCCCCTTCATCTCCCTCATTCCATGGCTCCTTGGCATTACCAACAAAACCAACAGGTTCCCGCAAGGCAGTCGATCCCCATGGGGAAAACATGGGTAGGTATATTTTATTTTCCCCCATACATTTGGGTAGATAAAAATAAAACTTGGTCACCCACTCTGTAAAGACCAAATATAATCTTGACACCAAAGCCAATAAAAATCATTAATTAATATTTAATCCAATAATGACATTAATTAAATATCAATAGACCAAACCATACGGGTCAAACCACCCACACTCCACTAAGTAAGTAGTAAAAGCCACATATGATTATGGCTTCATCCAATTTGTCCATGGGGCATGGGTTCTAGTCAAATCCATTAAGGAGTCCATGTCACCATGTTGACTAGATTAGCCAAGACAAGACTACGAGAGGGTGAACTTGCAGAGAGAAGGATTAAGAGTAATGAGGTGGAATGGGTCTAATGATAAACTAATAGGACCACACAAGAATACAACCAAACACATGAGTAAAGAATGAAAACATAGAAAGATAAACATGACACAAACACGCCACATAAGACTAAAATCAACAGTTAGAAAAAGACACAACTTGTCCAATGGCATGAGACTAAATTGAACATATATATACCTATCAAAACCCAACTAAATGCTTAATAACCACTTTGACATCTTAGGTGTTGATGTTCTCATCTAGCCTAGCTCATATCAGGTAGTTGTAACCATTGATTATACATCAATAGTACTTGGAAAATAATTAATAATGTAATATAAAACTATAATAAAAATATTAATTATATCAACTAGTCTATATATCATCAAGCATAGTAAATTAAACATAACATGTCCATCAACCTGTAATCAACATTCTAACATATTAAAATCCATCAATACTATCTAACTAGATAAAGGTAATGTAAAAGTCTGCTATGCATGTGATAATAATAATGGTCAAGCAATCATATATGTATTAGGATAAAATAAATCTAATGTAAGTAATATATGTATATCAAGATAAAATGAATCTAATGTGAACATTAACCATGATATCCCTTAATCATAATAGGTACCTGAGATATCTCACATCATAACCAACTGAAATAGGACCAACACCAATAATTGACAGTCAAGTAATAGTAAAACATACTAGACATGTTAAAATCAAATGCCTATAGGAGGCCACCAGGTTAGATCATGACATCCTTCCCTCCTTAATGAAGATCAATCTCTATGACTATCGATAGTCAAGAACAAAATTCTCTAAAAAATTCCAACTAAACCAATCAATACTACTACATAATCTCTCCATTTGTTATAGGGTAACAATGCCTCAACCATATCTTGATGGCATACCTATTTTTGGCCATTAAGGCAACCATATTTCCTTCATATTAGGAGAAGTAATGACCTCTTTCTATCTTTCATATGTCCTTTACGACACAAAAGTGGAAGAATAATACTTATACAATACTAGCACAATATAAAATTCCACCAAGTCTCCCAAATTTGTTAGAACTCTTCCACTCATGCCTTAAAAAGGCCATCAAAAACATTAAAATTTGGTAAAACCATCCACAATAGGTTCACCATACCAAAAATGCCCTTCTTAATTAGTACAAATTTTAAAGCAACAACTATCAATTCCATACAACACTGTCATTATAAATCATTTCAACTAATTATGAAGGTGATTTAAATTAACATAATAGGAGAGTAGCATTCGAAGCACAACAAATTACACTTACCTTAAAATACTTTCCAATAAAAGTGCTATAGGCACTTACAAGTAAATAAATATAGCCATAGAAAAATAAGTTATAAATTGATTATCTAAACTAGACTAAAAATCTATGTATAAAACTTAACTGGAGTCATAATCACTTGTGTTAACACACACAAACCTATAACATGAGGTCAACAAAAATAACCATCCAATCCCATTGGATTGAAACCAAAAACACAACTTAAGAGTGGAATCTTCCACTAAAACATTATGCTACATGTATAATTTTAAGAACATTCATTACAGAATATCCCTATACAAGGGTAGTAATCCATACTATTATGGCTACTCAACTAAATCATTAACCACTCAGGGGTTAGTGCAACATCCCACACCAACCACATTAAATAATAGATAAGCCATACCAAGCATCACATGTAACTTGAGGGCTTATAACATGTTCTCCATCACACATGCGAGCTCATACGCTGGTCCAGGGATACCAATCCCACCATCCAAAATCAACCATCTGAAGGCATCACCCAAATTTCATCACTCTATCCAAGAGTCAAGTGAGTACCTAAGATTTTAAAAACCACCTAATTAGGGCTTAATATTACTCTATCAGAGTACAAAATTCGTATATATTCTAGTTATGCTTCTAAAATAAAATATAAATATTCATCCTAGAATATCTCTAATACGTATGACAAAAACAATACCTCAACCAAAGCATGGTTGTGTGGCTCCAAGAATTTGAATGAAACCACTAGTATTTGGTAGGGTGCTAAAGCAAACCATTACGAGGCTAGAAGGCTCAAGGATTTTATGGGCTACAGGAGATTTATAGTGTCTATCCAGTTTTTTGACTTGCACCAGACTATAGATAAAATTGTAAACCAGGTTGGGGCTATCACGATCAAGCACACAAAAGACACATGTATCTCTAATGGATCCAACCATAGTAAATCAAATAAAAAATGATAGACTATTGATTACATACAAATTACAAAAATAATAATACCATGTTAAGAGAGATAACAAATAAAATGTAAATATAAAAACTAAGGCACTTTCAAGCCCAATGGAAGATGTTTTAAGCAATAAATATGTTTTCAAGAAAGGGTTCAAGAGCATGCCTGGTCTAGGTTTGAGCTATCTTTCAATTTCAACACCATTGTTTTCCAACAATGCAATGTTCTACTTTAGTAAGAGAGAGATTATTTTAAGCAAGTTGTATAGTTTGTTTTGAGCATGTATAAGTATAGTATGCAATGATAAATACTTACAAAGAGAGTAATGACATGTAATAAAGGAATATTTCAAGCGATTATAGTATTATTTAACCCTATACAAATGCAAGAAACTTTAGAAACTACTCTAAGAAATGCATAAAATAGCTAGTTCACTAAAAAAATCTAACCCTAGCATGTATACTACAACAAATAAAAAAGAGTTTCACTTTGCAAAGCAAAGTTCCCTCATATCAATCTCAAGAGAGAGGTGTAGACTTTCTACTAATAGATTTTCTAACCTAGAAGGTAAGAGAGGAAGAAGATCAGGCTGTGTGTAAGTTAAGTCTAGACCAAGAGTTAAAAGTTATGGAAGAGGTGAAGGAGGAATAACCAATCTGAGAGAGCCAATGCACAGAGCATAAGAGACAAGTGAAATAGAGTCTTGAGGGATCAAGGAAAAACCCACAAGCTTCAAGTACACTATAGATAGTGATGTGAATCACCAATGAAAGATGCAATAGAGTAGGGCATCCCCTATCACAAAGAAATCTATTATGCCAAGCAATAACCAAGAGATATTCAAAGAGGTAACCAAACTTTCAATGTGGATGATCAAGTGAGAAGATCAGAGTAGAGATGTAAGAGAGAGTAAATGGAGAGGCTCAAATAATTGATGAAAATCTATATCCCAATATTAATCCATCAACAAGCCAAAAATTAGTTGTTTCTAACTATTTGAGACCAAACCAAGGTCATTTTCATGCATTCTACCTAGGCTGTGGCGTAGGATATGGATTTTATGAAGAAAACATATGGCCTAGGCCACAGGTTTCCTCCCTAATCCACATATTTTGTAAAAAAGAGGCCTAGGGTGGTCAATAAGTTCCTAAAAGGGTCTTGGGGGGTCCCTAGAGAGACTGTCCAGCATGAGAAAAGACCAAGATGGATTGAGGATGTGTAGGGGATGAGAATAACATGTGATAAAGGTCTAAGTGAGTGAAAAATGTCTCTAAGAAGGATAACTAGGGTTGGTAGTCTATACGTGAGCTGATATGTAATCATAGGGAGGAGTAAGGTCATGGGAAATATGATTACATATATACTTGAGGTACAAGAAGTTAGTGTTTTAATGAATAAAGAGTGTTGTGTAGTACTTGGAAGCCATACCAAAGCAAAGGAAATCAAGAACTAAAAATATAAAAGGAAACATTACCTGCACTTACCAGATAAGGATGGTAGTGAGAAAATTCGATGAGGTGATCCATGGGTGAGAGTGTAAATGCTGGGTAATCTGAAATCCAACTCCATCTCTAGCTCCTAATCCTATAAAAAAGGGACATAAGTGATATCAAATTAAATCATACTATCTAGAATGACATTCACTAAGGTGTTAGCCCTAGTGTTCTCCCTACAAGGGATATGGGTGAATTGGATGTCCTCAAATAAGGAGAGAAAATCACCCATTGCCTTTAAGAGGGGGAGAAACTCAAAGCTAAGGATAACCTAGACATGGATGAGTTGAGAGACGATTAAGAGTGAGTGAGAGAATAACTACACATATCATGCACCTAACTCATAAGCATCGATTAAGGTGCCAATGATTGCATGATACTTAGTGGCATTATTTATCTCAATGGTAAGGAAGAAACTAGTTGTAACAAACTCATGGCCCCATGGATCATCGATAACCCAAGCCATAGCTACCAGTTCTAGGTTTCACCGACTAGTATCATTTGTGTAAATCACCATTGAGAGGTGCACCATTATGGGGGTTGATGATGCAAGACTAGTAGCTGATGAAAGGTAATCTCATAGCAAGGTGGTGTAAGTGAGTTGTATAAGGGAAACAAATAATGAAACCAAGCCATAACCATAGTGGTTGACCAACACTGGCTATGGGAAAGGTAATAAAGGAAAGTGGGGGGAAGTTCAAAGAAGATAAATACTAGTTAGCAAGACTAGAGCAACTCCTAAACCACCATAGCCAACTAACAATCACACTTGCAACAATGATGAAAAAGAGACAGGGAGTTAGAATGGGTCGATTGCATAAAATTAGAGAAATGACTAACTAAAAGAAGTACAACATGTAACTTCTATCCCTAGATGCCCACAAAATGGGGCACATGCTTGAAAGGTCAATGGGGACCCAAAAGGGGTCCTAAGGACCAAAGTAAGGCTAGAATAGGCCCAAAGAAGCCTCATATTAAAAAATGGAGGCTGCTAATGCACTCAAAATTTGCCAAAACCCTTAAGATGGAGGTTTCATGGTCTAGAACACAAAATGGGTAAACACCCAAAAAGGGCCCACAAAAAACAAGAAAAAGGGATAAAAAGAGGAAACAAGAGAGAAAACTACATCATTTCACTCTTGTTTTCACTCTGAGAGAGCCAATGGAGAGCTTACGAGCAACCAAATACCAAATGGAGTAAATGAGGACATGGGAGCATGCCATAGACATATATGATGGTCTGGGTAAGTCCAATGAATTTTTTTTTGCAAATTTATTCATTTTTGGGGTTTAGGAGGCCCTAAATACATTTTGACTCATTCTAAATGATTTATTGGATGAATAAGGTGAAATAAGGATTTAAAACATTGGGATAAATGAGATGAAGAGAACAGGACCAATGAGAGCTCAAACTATGGCCTATGGAGTAAGAAATGAGAACCTTAGGTCTTCCCAAGGTGCCATGCCCTAAGCCATGGCTTGGCTAGGCTAGGTCACAACCTAAGGCACTACCAGGATATAGAAGTTGTGTTCTGGCTCACTACTAGGTCATATCTTTACTAAGAAAGCCTTGACCTGGGGTAATGAGGCCCCAACACAGGCCCCAAGGAGCTCAAAGGAGCTCGGGAGGTCCTAATAGGGGCTAGAATAGGAAGGAGGAGGGAAAAATAAGCTATATAGATAAAAATAATTGTTTTTTACTTTTGACCATTTTTTATCCAATATACTAATCCATTTTCATATTAGTTGTTTGTGCAAACACATGGAGGAGTTAGCATACTAGAGGAGGGAGAGGCCTCACAAGTATGGGAATAATTGACATAGAGAGATAGATCATGTGAGGTAACCAAATAGGAGAGAGTCCCATCATGGTTAGACAAGGAGGTAGATACTCTACCTGTGGAAGATTATGATCACCTATAGAGTGTAATACTTTGGATACTAGTATATGTGCCCTCATTGTATTACTCTAAGGACTTGGTGAACACATTGGTAACCTCATGGGTACCAGAGAGACATGTATTCCAGCTAGGGCCCAAGCTAGAGGCCATCCTCAACATTGAGGATGTCTACCATCTCTATGGGGTGGAGCCTATAGGTAGAGAGATATAGATATCATAGGTACATGATATAGCTACAACTGAGCTCTACTGCATGGGACCCTACCCTTAAAAAAATAGTCATGGAGTATAGATCACATAACTGTCACTCGGAGTACCACCACTTAGGATAGTGATAACAAGTACTTTGGTCAGGAGGCTTTACACTAGCTAGAGCATGGGGTGAGTACCACTCTCTTGAATAGGAGTTGTCTAATGCATGGAGGGAGGATAAAGATATGCCTAGGGCCAATATATCATAGGTAGACTATAATAGTAGTTGGATCACATCTGTCACATAGGGGTAGGTAGATTAACATAGCCTAGATTAATCATGTCTTGTTCTTATGAGAGGCTCATACTAACATGGATGAGGACACCATGGAGTAGTGACGTGTACCTTACATTAGAGGAGGGCATTACATGGGGTACACAATTTGTATATAGGATTGGGCCTATGTTGACCACCTTAGATTTGGATGTAGTGGATCATTATATCTATGATCCCTACAGATCCATATTATGGCCAAAGGATGTAGGGGTGGATCCCTACATGGGAAAGGAGGAGATACAAGGTCCATAGGGGCCATACCATCATCCAAAGAGATAAGCTTTGGTAGTGTGGGAGAGATGAGTAAAACCTAGGCCAATTGGGGCTGAACATGTTAGGCAGTTGAGATACAATGAGGGGGAGAGTGGTAGAGAGAGGCCATCATGGTAAGTACCACTACTACTAGGAGGAACATGACATATTAGAGTACCACAAAGGCCATCATCACTACCAGGTAAGATAAGTGTATTTTATATCTATCACTTTATCTTTATACTCATCCTTAGCAAGAATCGATATGTGACTAACATATGTGCTTTATGTGTGTGTGAAAAGGAGACCAACCTAGCTAGACTGGACCCTAGGTGGATCTAATATTGAGGGAGCTATTCCCTAATGTGGTAGTAACACCACTAACAGAGTGGGTACCACATCTATCGATATGGGCAAAGCCACATACTCACTTTTGGTAGGTTGGTGCATGAGCCTCACTTGAGCTAACAAGGGCATGACACCAGATACCATATCTAGTGGTGGAGTTATCATGGCATGAGGTAGTTGTGGCATGACTAGATATGGTTACAATATAGCATGAAGTAGCTACAACATGAGCTAAGACATGATTGGCTAGAGTGTAGGCTGAGATAGATTGATTATGGGATGAGCAAGCCCAAGAGTAGACAAGAAGAGTAGATGCAATTGGAGATGGGGTAGACCAACTGGTGGCTCTAGAGTAGATGATAGCTTGAATAGTTACTAGGTATAAATCAAGGTATCCACTAGAGGCACGACAACCATAAATGTAGCTTAATCGTACACTGATTGGGATCATATCATATGTATAGCCACACATGTGGTAATTTTGGGGACTATGAGCCCAGGCTCAGAGGAAGCCATGTGATGTACTCAGATAAAAAAACATGTATTTTTTGTGATATATATACCTCATTCTCATTATTATCACATGTGTATATATGATCTTGTGTGTGATGTGTATACTTCATCTGATATAGACTAATAGATACATGTGATTAGACATTAGGAACTACTAATAAAGAACCCATGTGCAGACACATATACAAGTGGCATAGAGGTTAGTAGTGCTATAAGAGAGAAACTGTTTGCCTTACCACCATGGGCTACTTTCCTAGAGGGCCATGTAGGCCCTAGACATGAAATGTCTTGAGGTAGAAACCATTGAGTGGGTGCCATAGGGGCTTGCCTTTAAGGGTCAAGAGATGATAAGCTCCATTCTCTAGAGAGGTAGTGATAACAAAATGTCCAAACCACTTGTGCATGAGTTTTCCCTTCTTATGGTGCTCCTTGTCAAAAATGTGGATCGTATCACCTACTTTGAATTGATGAGGGAACACTAACTTCATGAATTGGTGGCATTGATGGTGCTAGTAAGTATGGTTATGCTCAAGAGCATCCAGACATCTCTCATCTAACTACTCAAGCTCAACAAGGTAAGCGGTGCATTCTTCCTCATCAAAAAGAGATCTAAATGTCTTAAAGGGAAGAATAACCTTAGATGCATACATGAGTGAGTATGGGGTTGCCCCCATGGCCATTCAAAAGCTAGTTTGATAGTCCTAAAGGGTAGGATAGAGCATGAGATGCCAGTCCCTTTTGGAATGAGCAATGGTATGGAGAAGAATCTTCTTCAAAGTTTTATTTGAAGACTCTGCTTGCCCATTTCCCTAGGCATAATGGGTAGAGGAGAAGCGGATCTTGAACCCAAAACATTTAGTGAGCTCATGAATCTTGAGGCTTTGGAAGCCCATGCCATTATTGACCATAATCATAGTAGAGACCTCAAACCTACAAATAAGTTGGATTAGTATGAATTATGTGATAGTCTTCCCACACATGTCACTAAGAGGCATGGCCTCAATGTACTTTATAAAATAGTCAGTGGTGGTGAAGAACCAATAATGGCCATCAAAAGAGGTGGGTTTGAACTCACTGATGAATTTGAGAGCCCAAACCAACAAAGGTCAAGGGGGAAAAATAGAGTGTAAGAGGCCTATAGGGGAATTGATGGTATCCCTGATGACTTTACACATCGTACACTTCTTGGCATATTAGACTAAATCCTTAACAAGAGTGGGCTAGTAGTAGTCCATCCTAATAATATGCTGAATGATGGCTTGTCCTTCTAGGTGGCCACCATAAATTCTCTTATGAGATTCCTCCAACATGAGAGGAGCATACTTAGGGGTGAGGCACTGCATCAACACACCATTGAGACCCCTATTGAATAAGACATATCAATTATGACATAGTGAATGATGAACTTATGGATCTGATAGTGTTCATATGAAAGAATGTCAGTGGGATAAGATTGGGTCTCAAAGTAATAGATGATGTCTCAGTACCAATCACACTTGGAGACCTCAACACGATTGATCAAGTGGGAACATCTCATTAGGAAAGGCATCATCAACTAAGTCCATGCTAAGGTTATGTAGTGGGCATTTAATGAGTTTCTCAGCTATAAACAACCCTTTGGTGGAATTTTATTTAATGATGTAGAGGTCAAACTCTTAAAAAAGCATAAATGACCTTGTAGTCTTGGTAGAAGGATGTGTCTTACTAAGTAGGTAGTGGAGTGGATCAGACTAGATAATGATGTTGGTAGTCTAGCCCAACATGTAATGTCTCAAATTATTCAAAGCAAAGATGAGAGAGAGGCACTAACACTTAACAATAGAGTATTTAAGATTAGGGCTAACTATCATGAAAGAGATGTAGTAAACAACTCTCTCTCTACCAATGCCATCCTTTTGACACAACATGCCCCTAATGGAAAGATCAGTGATAGAGGTGTATAAGATGAACTCACATTCCTCAATGGGTGTCATTAAGATGGGAGGATTATGAAACATGTGCTTAAATTCATCAAAAACCACTTGGACTTTAACAAACCACATGAATAGAGTGTTATTCAATAGGAGACATGTGAGGGGTATGGATTTATGAGCATACTCCACAAAGAAACATTTAAGAAAGTTGAAATTTTTGAGTGAGGACTACAACTGAATGAGGTTGTATAGGGGAGGCATCTCAAAGATTACCTTAATCTTCACAAGATTGACCTCAATTCCCCTATATGAAATGAGGAAGCTAAGAAGCTTTCCAACTAAGATGCCAAAAATGCACTTCTTAAGGTTAAGGCTGATGTGATACTATTGAAGATGCTAAAAAATGATCCTAAGGTCTTGCACATTCTCATCTTACTTGTGGTATTTGTGGAGAATATCATCAACATAACCTCAACAATCTTATGGATGAGGTCTTAAAAAAAGTGGGTCATGGCATGCTAATAAGTGGCCCCAATATTATTTAGACTTAAAGGCATGATGGAATAATAGAAGATACCCCATGTGGTAGTGAATGTCATCTTGTGCTTGGCTTCAGGTGCAATCTAGATTTGGTTTTACCCATAGAAACCATCCATGAGGGACATGATCTCAAAAATAATAGTGAAATCAACAATGTGGTCAATCAAAGGAGTAGGAAAATTATCCTTTGGGCAAGTCATGATATCCCAAAAGTTAAAATAGATCCAAACTAATCCATTTTCTTGAGAACAAGAACAATGTTGGACACCCATCAGGGTATTCAATGGTTTATATTAAACCAAATTGAATGAGTTTCTCAATATCATCCTTGATGAGTTGGGAAAATTTTACCACCATCGATCATTGATTTTAGTGAATGGGCTAGGTCCCATCATCCATGATGAGGTTATGGGCAATAATTTTGGGATCCATGCCCTTTTATTAGTGTATTTCCAAGTGAATACATCCAAAAATTCATTCAAGAAGGTGACCAAAACATCCCATTCTTATGGAGCAAGGCTAGAACTAATCTTAATGATCTTTAGCCTTGTTATAGTTCCAAGGTTGATGTCTATGGATCCTTCAACATATATAGCATTAATTTCCTTAAAACACTCTGGTGTGGGAGGGAATGATTGATCTAACACTTTAGGTTCAATTTCAAGGACATTCATGACATGAATGTCAAGGGTTGGACCATCAGTGAGAGAGATATCCAAACCAAGATGATCAAGGGGATAATCATGCTTATGAAAAACCCACATGATCTTGGTGTAATCCTTTCTCTCCATGAATAGGTTATGTGCCATAAAATGAATGAAATAACACTCAAGATCAGACTCAACTCTTCTAACAGTCTTAATGGGGGACACATTGAGGGAGCCTATACTTTGATGAAAATATTATGATGTAAGGGGAAGCTCAAAATTTGGGGAGACATCTTGGAAGAGGTTACCAAAAAGAGATGAGTTGGCCTAGCATCATAGAATAGTAGAGGGAGTTGGCTAACACATGTTGGACTTCAAAGGAATGAACACTAATTGGTAGTCAACTGGATTATAGTGCGCATCCTTGAGAAAATGAGACTTAAAAATAGGGGCGTGTGAGAATCTATAGAGCCCTATGAGGAGACAATCAAAGCCTCACCTAAGGGATTTATCATTGTGTAGAGTAATGCCTAGGGATTTAGGTCAACCTCTAGGGTATGAACCTTACCTTCATACATGAATTAAACCATGTGAAACATGGTCAATGCGATGGCGTGTATGGTAGTAGTCCAAAGATAGCCAAGAATCATGTTGTATGATAGATCAAGGTCTAACACAAAAAACTTGATCCTAATAATCTTGGGGCCAAACTTGACTTAGAGCTTCAATTTCTCCATCGGTATAACTGTGTCATTATTGAAACTAACACAATTATGGTAAGAATTAGAGATCTTCTTCCAATTGATCCTGATCTCATTGAACATAAGTAGGGGTGTAATATTCAACATAGTTCCCTCATTGATAATGTACTACTTAAAATAGTAATAATAAATATAAGTCTCAATATAGAGGGAACTGAGCCTTCTTTCTAAGAACCAAAGCATTTGGTAAAAAAGTTGGGTCAAAAGATAAGATGCAAAGATAAGGATGCTTGTATTCATTAGAGTTAAACAACACTTTAACATCATCATGTATTAGACCCTCATGAGAGAGATAAATCTCATCAAAGATGAGGCCCATTTGCTTAGGGAAAAGGTAAATAAGGTCGCAAATGGAGATCCTAGTCGAGAGGCCCTGTAACTCCTCTATGAGTGAGTGATGATGTTGTCTATCTTGGGGAGGTATGTTACACCTAAAGTAAAATATGAATTTATGATTCATTAGCCCCATGAATAGGATAAGAGGCCAAACACCACTAATCTCTTCAACAAGGTCAGTGACCCAACTTGAGTGTGTGTTGACAAAACACTCATACCCATTAGAGGCTATGTGAATAGTAGCAATGACCTTACTACTCTTACACTTGGATTTACCTCTTGAGTCAACCTAAGAGGAGGATTCAAAAGAGGTGGAAGAGCAAGGAAGAGAATGAGGGGCCTTGGCCTTTGGTTTCTTCTTTTTCTTCTTATTCTCCTTGTCATGGTCAGGTAGAGGCTCCTTGAACACATTCAACATGCGGTTGGGCTCCATAAGAGGATAACTCTAAGATGGAGGTAAGGATTGCCCACCAAAATTTTGGGTAGCATAATTAGCATCATCATTCCCCTTCATTCTATGATAATTATAAAACTTGGTGGGGTCATAAGGAAACACTGCCTGTTGTTTTGCTATGCTTTATTCAAAAGACTTATTTTTAGTTGGCTTTTTTCTCAAAGCATTCACCTCATGGATGCCCTTCTTATCCTTCTTATTTTGAGGAGAATCAGTAACACTATCATTGATTGAATTATAATTATGATTACATGAAGAGGATGAATTTTAGGAAGGTATGAGATGCATGCCTACACACACCTTAAATACTTTGATCTTCAGACACTCATTAATAACTTCATCATACAAGGTGGGTTCATGCTTGAGGATCTAAAGGTGAACCTCCTACCTTAATGCTCACATGAACATATCATAAATCTAGTCATATGAGAACCTTGTTCAACATGTATGAATAGTTGAATGCTACCTATGTATAAAATCAAAGTTCAACTCACCCTTGGCCTATGCCATGGAGGTGAGTGACTAGATGCTAAGGTTAAAAGGTCTAGAGATATCAAAATACTATAATAATTCATCTAGAAGGAGATAGAAACTAGGGAGAGAATTTGGAGGTAGATTTTGAAACCATATAAGAGCTTTAACTCACATAGAATGAGTGAATAGATTCAAAATCATGCCTTTTTCCTATTCTCAATCCATACATGCCACTATGAATTCTATAATATGCTCTATGGGATTGGATTCTTGAGTCCCATTGAACTTAGGTAGTTTAGGGATAGGAGTAGGAAGGAGAATAACATGCACTTAGGGGAATAAAAGATTCTAATGGAGATCCTCATAGGCACAGTTGATATCAGGCTGACAACGAACTCCAAGAGGGGGATCATGATGATAATGATGATGCCTATGCACATAAACATCACCATAAACATGATCATAGAAAGGATGATGTTGAGGTGACTCTTGATAGGGAGGATGTTCATGGTGAAATTCATCTCTAGCATCAGGTGGGGAGTGACCCTGAGATAGGTAACATTCCTCATGGGGATGATGGGAAGATGTGGCATACTCATGGAAGTGGTCATGATGATGAAAGTCTTCATGATGCTGATCATGTGACTTCAGATGAGGGTCAAATAGTGGGTGCTGATGCTCCTGATAGGCATCTCATGGATCTCTAATCTGAAGGTGATGATCAAAATTAGCATGCTCATCATAAAATCTAAAATAAGGGATAGGAGGATGGGAGGAATTTTCATGATGAAGATACCTTACCAAGTGGGAATACCTATGACCTATAACATAAATATGAGGGTGATCTTAATATAGAGTCTCTTATCAAAAAAGTGGTGGGGAGCTCATGTAATAACTAGTTGAGGAACTTGAAACTAAGTGGGTGTGAGCTATGTCACCAAAGGAAGCTCACCATTGAACCCTAGGGGGAGAAGGATGTACTTTATTCACTTGGAGGCATCTACGATAATCATCAATGATGGCACGCAACTCATCAGGTAATAGTCATGCAATGGGATCTATTGATGATGAAACTTATAACATCAATGAATCAACCCTTTTGCCTATTGTGAAGGTCAAGGTAGAATCATACCAGTCTAATTGTGGGGTTCTAAAGGTTCAACTAGATCCTTAAGATGTGAGGGTTTTTTAATAAATTTTGGAAAATAATCAATAGGTCATTAAATATAACATATTTTATTATAAAATTTATAATCCACTTTATCAAATCATGAATTAATTTAGATAATCATCTATAATTTATTATATCTAACAAAGAAGACCTATGGATTAGATAATATCTTGAATAATAGAATCTTGATTCAAGTAAGTATATATTCAAGTAGTATCTTATTTCTTGCTACAATTTTTTCCAAGTTAACTTCAAAAGAGAACATGAAATAGAAGAAACAGATTCAAGAAAAGATAAAAGATAAAATATTCAATCATGTAAACAAGAAAGAGAGACAACAAACAACTAACAAAATAAGTAAAAAAAAAAAAAACAACTATACTAAGAAAAAGACAACAAACCATGTAAGTAATTAAATCTAAACTAAAGCAACCTAGTCTAATTGAAAGATAGACTTAAAATAAGATAAAAGCCAAGGACTTAAAAATGATCAAATAAATAATCTAAAACTAAGAATAAACATAAATTAATCTAACAATTAATAAAACAACTATCAACTAACATGCAGTAAATTCAAACTAAACACAAAAGACTATTAATCAGAAAACTTAAATAGATTTAAAAGCTAATTATATTAAGATTTAACACTAAAAGAACTTAAATTATAAAACATAAATAAAATAAAGAATTGATCAAAGAAAAATCTATTACTATATAATCTAAAGAAAGAACAAGAATTAATCTAAAGAACTAATAAAATAGCTAAAAAAAAAGAAAGAAATTAAAAACAACAAAGAAAAAAATTAAGAAAAATAAATAAAACTAGAAAGATAAGATTATATAAAAAATAGAGTCAATATAGAATACATAAAGCATGAAAGTCTCAGAACAGAGTCATCTTAGTAGGAAAAAGGTAAATTTTATTGAAAAAACCAACATTCTTCTTTTACAAACTCTCGAGTGACAACTTTACAATCAAAATAGATCAATAAATTGTCACAAAATAGTGAAATATTCATCATTATTCAGGTTCAATACTTGAAATTTATGCATAAAACTAAAAATAACAATCATCAAAAGATGTTAAGCTTATCAAAATTTAGATAATCATTATTAATTAATAATAAAAGCTAGATATACCTATGTTGTCGAAGTAATTATTCAACCTTGAGATAAAGTACTATTGGATCCATCTGTAAAAGTTGTACTATCTCAAAGAAGTTGCATAGAAAGAAGAGGGATGAATAATTGACTTCACAAAATCGTATATCTTCAAATGAGTCCTTGATCTCCTTTTAATACCTCTAAACTTAGTTACAAAATTAGTTATAACTAACTTTAGTTAGTTATTAGTTTATGATAACTAATTAACTTTTAAAAAGTTAATTAATTTTAAATAATTATTAGTTAAGGACAAGTTTAATTAAGACTTAAATGTCTTAATTGATCAAGTTATTTAAATATAGATTCGGGGTACTAATCTTAATGGGTGGGGACCCTCATCGATTAATAATATAATAGAATACATATATTAACTATAAAATAGATAAGTCAAAGATCAACAAAATTCTATTTATATTAATCTATAATGCATGGTAAAAAAAATTAACTTAAGCATATATATTTATATCAAAATAAGTCTACTTCATTTCTAAAATATTATGATTAAAACTATCAAAATATGAAATTAAAGTATCAACTAAAAAGTGAAAAGTTTTTCCATGTAAAATTTTAATACAAGTCAAAGTTTATCCCCTAGATAACCAATAATCATCTAAATAAAAAAAATTCAATTACAAGTTTGTCTTGTGCATTAAGATAAACATTATACTCCATTTTTGTTGCAAGAAACTGCACCAGCTTTGTTATAGATTCAATTGTACTATCATCAACTTCTAATTTGATTCACTTCAACATTCTAACCTCCACATGAATATCAGGGTCTGACTGACTTTTAGTACTCTTTTCCACTATTCTTTTATTTTCATTGGAAGGGGGAATGCCCACTATCTTTAATCTACCAACATAACCATGTATTCCCAAATTCAACCTTTTAGATCCCAAGATAGGCTCATTATGAAATGAAGTCAGACCTACCCCTTTACCTTTCGTAACAGGCTCTCAATGAGAAGGTGAGGGTTCATTAGATAGAATTGCCAAATTTATGTAGCTTTTAGCATGAACTATCTCAATTTCAAACTATGTGGCCTAATTAGTAGGATTAAATTCAATAGTTGGTTGAATTATTTCAGGGGATTGAATTGGAAGGTGTTGTGGATTATTTTATAAGTGACAATAATAATTTATCTATGAAGGGGTTCGAGATCCAAATCTATATCCATCGAATCCTCTATTCCCTCTATAGCCTCTATTAACTAGATTAAAGGGCAAGTTGTTTAAAACATTCTAAAATTCAAGGTCTGAAACATTAAAATGTATACACATTCTAATACCCCTATGAAATCTAGGACCAAATCATCTTACATGGAAAACTCCTCTAGGAAAGTTCCTATTAGGATTAGGCTGATTTACATCACCACCAAAATTATTTCCCCAACCCCTATGATCACCACTTCTAGATGACTCAGGATGGTCCCACCCATACATTATGAATAATCTAAAATATAACAATTTTAAGATTGAAAATCAACAAATGTTCAAAAGAAACAAGACTAAATATCCCATATAATATCACTTAACAAATTAAACTGCATCATAAATTGAAAATCATCTAACTGTATCAAAAATCAACTTAGTCCTCAACTAATATCATAATATTATAATCTCATTTCAAAATATCTCAATGAAATTTCAAATGTAAACCAAGTATCTTAGAAACCGAATTAATTATAAAATATAAGCTATAATTTCCAGCACTATATCATCAAAATGAAAAAACCAAATAATGTCCGAAATCAACATTATTATCCAAAAATATAATCATCATGTATACTTCAAATGAGAAGTGACTATGTTCATCAGGGAACCATAATTTTCATCTCCAATTTCAATATAAAGCTAAAAACTTCAATATTGAGATATATCTTTAATAGAAATCTCATTTTAAATCCAAACCTTAAAACCACACTTTCAACTGAAAATTGATGGGCAATCTCATAAACTCAAGATTTTTGATATGTATATATTGATGATTTTTTGGTATATCTTTTGCAAAGTGGCCAACTGAATCAATTCAAATTTGCTCTATATTAAACCAATTTATATCCTTTAAACTATCACCAGAAACCATCTATAGTGAAACCAAAAATCCTTAGACTTTTCATAGATAATCTTGATATACTAGATCTATAAATAAACAATCAAACTAAAACTAATTCTTGAAATCTTAACTCTCTGGTACTTCTCAATTTTCATACTACATATGCACCATAATTCTAAAAAATATAGATGAAAATCATTAACTTTTCAATGCACATGCATATTGTCATACTATATTTTATATCAAAATACTAATATCATTTTCCATGCAATAAAATATTTCTAAAACTAAACCCAATTGTATGCATCATAGGAACCATAGACCAATCTATTCACATTATTGAAAACAAGATTCTCACAAACATTCCATAATACCCTTTTTTTGGAAATCTTAGCAGGGTCTTTATATTAAAAAAATAGAAAATTAAGACTCAAATCTTGAGAGAATATGTCCATAACCTTCCAGATTTCAACAAACTCAAATAAAACAACATAAACCCTTAAAAAATCAATAGCAACTATTCATGTTGAAAATAACACTATCGACTCCATCAACCACACCAATTATAAAATTTCAAAGAACCATCAAATCTAAAAATTCACACAATGATCAAGCGAACCCTCTTTTCTTCTAGTTTAACAAACTAATTCCAAACTATGCATGTGATTTATCTTGCCAAGATAAGAAAAATAAATGCATGCACAATTTCCATTTATCCAAAAGTCCACAAAACTAAAACATACTTGAGAGCCATTCACACCATGTATTGAAAACTTGAAGATTCTAATTTTTTTTGTATTTCACACCTAAACAAATGTATATTCTTTCAAATACCTAGAACATATCAAAATAGAAAGTCTAATGTGTAGGTTGAGCAACTATTCTTTTTCAAAAATGTTGATTCATAGAAAAACTAGTGGATCATGTATCAAGGAAACATCATGTAGAGCCATTTTCCAAAACTTGAAGATATCAAAAAACTTTGAGCTAAAATTACCCATAATATCACATGCATAAACTAAATTTTTTAACAAAAATCCTTTTAAAAAATAATTATTCTCAAATAAACCATTAAACATATAGGAGCTTTTATATGCATGCTAACAATAACCAAAAACCTCTACCTCTCATTCTTTCCACCATACATATAAACTCACACATCCGATGGCATCTTAAATCATATAGGCAATAATCTCTCAAAAATATTTAAAGAAAATTATCAAAACTTCTCAAATCATTTGCATGTAGATGGATTCACAAAACTTTATCATATTATAGCCCATATTTCATCATGAAATCAATCAAAATTCATTTAGAACTTCTATAAATATCCATGCAGACTAAAATTATTTTATTTGTGCAACTAAAGACTAATTTTATTCATATTACTACAAAATCTATTCAAAATATTCAAAGATAATTTTCAAATTTATTCTAATATCAATAAAACATACCTGATGATGCACTCTTAAACTTTTTTGTTCAATATTATCGATAAATATTTCACTGCAACCTTAAGAACTCGATGAACTAGAGCTCTACTTCTATGATAAGCTTGCAAAAATGAACCAAAAACCAAGAAACTCAACACTTATATCTATCACCTCCTTACCATAACCAACTTAGTGAGGTGCTTGCTTCCCATTGGTTTTCATTTACCAAAGATGTAATTAATATATTTGCTAAGTTTTCTATCTCCACAACCAAGTTTAACCATCACTAACCGTTCACATTAAAACTTTCCTAACTTCCCATCCTTCGAAGAATGATCATTTTAATTAATTTCCTTTTGCTTCAAAATATCCATGATGATCTCAAACCATTGGATATGTGCTTCACATTAAATATTCATACCAACTCACCTTACATGATGGATCATGTTGCCAATCCAACTCATCAAATCAATGAATTCACTGATTATGCTTTACAATCAATTTATCACCCTTAGACTTAGGTAAATACATATTTCATAATGAACACTTATATTTTTCAAATGCCTAGACCCTAACCTCATGACCCAAAATGTCTTAAACAAATTCATTATAACTTAGGACTATTAATCCTATGTAATCTAGTTATTAGAAAAATAGATATCACCTTAGGTTTTTAGGCTTAGGAAATTTTGATGTGACTGAATTTAAAACATAAACCAGCTTAATATGCCAATAATTTAAATGTCTATTGGATGAAAAAATCAAACTAAGCATTCAATTATATCTACGTTTCAAAGGAAATTTCATAAAGAAATGCATTATATCTGTAACTTATTATTTTCAAAACTGTGATAATCATCATGAATTCTACTATCTATTTTGAACCAAGAATCATTTTATTCAATATGTTAAATTATTCAAATGATCAAACTAAAAGAATAACCCAAACAATAATGACAATGCATACTTAATAAAATCCAGTATATGTACTACCAATTTTGAAAATGTTTCTAACTAAAAAATATCTGAAAATCTACTTTAACTAAAAATCAAGATAACTGATCACATTTACAAATATATATGCGTATTTTATTCATTAATCCATCATGATTTTTGAAACCACTTAGAAATATAAAAATGAATTCATCAACCAATTATTATCATCTCATAATAAAAAATATGCATCTAAAAATACTATTAGTTGATCGAGTCCCCGACACAGTTTTAGATTTCATGACTGGGTCATCTCTATGGCAGAAAGTATTAATTTTTGAAAAAATTTAAAAAGATGTGGAAAATAGGCATAACACTATCGACCTTGCTAGTCAATTTTGTGTAATAAAATTGAGTAGTAATAAATTATTTATTGGTTAAGATATAATCTTGAGAGTGTGATCTAGGAAAATCATTTCTCAAGTAGCTAAGCACAAACCCCTTTTAATAGTGAATTTTTGTAAGGGATGGATTATTCAGCTAGCATGGCATGAAGAAAAGAAATTGTATAACATAAAAGTTTAGGCTGGATGCACAATCTAATACAAATTATGTAAGCAAAAATTCTAAAAATGAAGTAACACTTTAACAACTAAATATAACTCAACATGTATTTAATTATAAGGATAACCTCTAAAAATGAATGATACTTACAACAAATAAGCATCTTCCTTTTACTCTTCATAATATGACAATTTTCCATTTACAACCTTTCATTAATCATTTAAAAAACAAAGTATAGGAAAGACAACCAACCAACCAAATAGAAATAGCAAACCAAAAGGCAAAGAACTTAACAACAAATAAAAAACAAAATAAGCCAAAAATAAAGCAGAAAATAAAGCAAAAGAATAAACTAAAAAGTAACTAATCATGAAATAGTTTTAAATGATGATCATTAACTAAATAACACAACCAATTTCCTTTAAGATATTTTAAATGAAAAGCATTATTTCTAAGAACTATGATAATTCTATAAGGTCTAAGCCATAACGAATCAAACTTATGATGCTTTCCAGGATCCTCGTGGGCTTTATCCTAATATAAGACTAAATCACCATCATTAATTTTTTTGTTAGAGACCTTTTTATCAAAAAATTTATTTAATTTTTGCTTAGATCTTTCTAATTTTTACAATACTATTTCTTTAGATTCATCAAGAGCTACTAAGTCATGTAATCTTTGTTGAATTAAATTTATATCTTCAACTACATATTATAAGGCAACTCTAGTTGAAGAAATCTAAAATTCTATCAGCAAAGTAGCTTCAAGCCCATATGCTAACATGAAAGTCAAATAACTAGTTTTTATTTTAACAATAGTCTTATAAGCCCATAAAGCTTCAATTTTTTTTGAAATACCAATTTTTATTATTATCACAAACTAGTTTCTTCTTAATTGAAATCATATTTTTATTCATGGACTCAACTTGTCTATTTCCTTGCGGATAATACTTAGATGAATGACTAGAAATAATAGAGTATTTTGCTAAAATTTTTAGAAATTCATTTGAAATAAATTGAAGTTTATTATATGAAATAATCTCATATAGAACTCCAAATCTAGAAAAAAAATGATTTTTTAAGAAAGAGATCACTTCACCTATTACTCAACTCTTAAGTGCTTTGGTTTCAAGACACTTAGTGAAATAATCTATGGCTATTAAAATATATCTATGACCTACAAATAAAGGTGGGTGAATATATAAAATAAATTTAATGCCCTATTTTTTAAAAGGTTTTTCAAGAATGATAAGTTTTAAAGGCACTACAGGTAGTTTATCTCTTCCAATAAATAGTTGACAGGACATACAAGAATAAAATAACTTATAAACATTTTGAAATAGAGTAGGCCAATAATAACTGGTTCTAATATATTATAAGCAATTTTTTTAGTAACATAATATCTACCATAGTTTTCTTCATGATAGTCTCAAAGAACTTTTTGTGTCTGATCATGAGTAAGATATCTCAACAAAACTCCATCTCTATTACAATAAAACAATTTTTTTTCTAACAAGTAGAAATTTAATGATTTTAATCTTAAAGAATGCCTTTGTTTTTTATCTAAGTTATTAAGACAATATTGATTTTTAAAATAATAAATGAAGACATGGTACCAATCATATTCAACCAACAAATAGTCCCATTCATTCATTTCAAGATCAAACTTATTTTTTTAAATAAAAATCAGCAATCTTCATGGTCTTTAAATATGATTTTGCATTTAAGTTTTTATCAACCAATAAAACTAAGATATTAATATATGAGGAAACATTTTTAGCCAAGTGTTCTACTAGTTCATTACCTTTGATTGTTTTACAAGTTTTGAATTTAAGATCAAACTCATGAATACGTAAAATTCACTTAGCGAGCCTTCCTTAAATAGTTGGTTGCTTTAAAGATAAGAAAAAATAGGTATATTATATTGCACATTAATTTTGTTTTCCATTAATAAATATCAAACTTTAATTAAAGAGAAAACTAATGAGAAAACAAATTTCTTAATAGGGGTACCTAGTTTTTACATCTTTTAACACTTGACTCATATAATCAATTGATTTTTATTCATTATTTTCAAATTCTTGAGTTATTATAACTTCAATATATTTTTATGTAGCATTGACATAAAAAAATAAATGCTTTATTCAAACTAGGTTTAGCAAGAATATGATCACTTATAATGACATTTTTAACACAATTAAAGGCTAATTCAGTACTTTCATCTCAATTATATACTTTATCTTTCTTAAGAAACAATTGCAAAGGACTAGACTTAACAAAATCTAAAATAAATTTTATAAAAAAGTTTATCTTACCAAACAAAGACCTTAAACTAGATTGATTCTTGGGAGGGGATAGTTCTGTAATAACTTTAACATATTTAGGGTCAATTGAAATAATGTATCTTAACAACTTATCCTCAGTCACATCAAAAACTGACTTTTTTGGATTCAAAGAAATGCCAAATTTTTCAAATATTGTGAATACTTCATGAAGAGGGTTTAAATGCTTTTTTCTCTTTTTATAATGAATGATGAGACCATCTAAATAAACTTGAATTATAATATCAATCAAATCATCAAAATTAACATGCATAGCTCTTTAAAAAGTAGCTCTCACATTCATCAATACAAAAATTATTCTATTATAAGTGAAAATACCTCTATGAGTGGTAAAATTAGTTTTATGTCTATCTTCAAGATTTACAAAAATCTAATTATAACTAAAAAATCCTTACAATAAAGATATTCTTTCTAATCCTACAACCTGCTACAAAATATTATCAATGCTAGGTAGAGGAAAAATGTCTTTAATACTAGCTTTATTTAGATCCCTAAAATCAACACATAGTCTAATGTCATAATTTTTATTGATAACTGGAGCTAGATTAACTACCCATTCTGAGTATGTTACAAAAAAATGACACCAACATCAATCATCTTATCCATCTCTTTGTTAATGATGTCTTCTAACAAAGTGTTGATTCTTCATATTTTTTACCTAACAAGTTTGATACCAAGATTAATAGGTATGTCATATTTAATAATTTTAGTATTATAACCTTTGAGATCTTTATATGAGTATGCAAAAATATCAATGAACTCTTTAAATAATTTAATGAATTTAACTTTCTTGTTAGCATTAACTTAAATTCCTAAATAGACATATTTTGAATCTTTTTTAGTGCTTAAATTTATAGGAGTGGTCTCACCTATGATTCTCCTAGATGGTTATTCCATTTTAGAGATTTTAAGTTGATTGTTAGGCATGAACATAGATTCTAAACTCATCAAACTAACATGCAATATGTTAGTACTTAATTGAAAATAATCTCCACAATTTAGTACATAGTCATCATTATCAAAATAATTTATTTTAATGAATGAATATATATGTTTATCACAACTAAAAATAGGTCAACTATTATTAAAATCAAAAATTTGAAGATGAAAGTTTTCAACCAAAAAAAAATTTGTAGTAGGTTCAATCTCACTTAGAGTTGGATTGGAAGCATAAACAACAAGTTTATTAGTTCTAATGTTGAATTCTCTAAGAATATGCATAATGTTAAAAGCTTTGAAATACTTAATTAATGACTAAATATTTTATGTGTAACGGTGTAGATGAGTTTGATTAGTTTTATATATCTTATAAACTTGTCTAATAACTAACTCTGAATTTTCAAAAAATTCTAAATGCTTAGTGTTTAGTTCTATGGATTTTTCTAATCCTAAACATAATGCTTCAAATTCTAATATATTATTAGTATTTTCAAAAGATAATTTGAAGGAATAACAAAAAAATTTACTTATAAGAGAAATTAGACAAATTTTAGCACCATTACCTTGTTGAGAGTAAGCTTCATCAAAGTAAAGTGACAATAAAATATTCTTTTCAAATATTTCTTCATGTTAATTATTTGGTTCATCTAAATTTAATAATTTATAAGTCCCAATTCTAGTTTCAATGTAATAAATATTAGAAGAAGAAGGTAACTCAATAGGTTTACCAAAAAATCTTCTCTTTTTATGAAACCAATTTCATTATTAACAAGAACCCATGTTATATCTTTTCCAACAAAAATTTCAGTTACTTTAGACAAATATTTTCCTAAAAGTGTTGCATAATTACTAATAATATCCAACACTTGAAAATTAGTGATGCATCTAATCCATTTATTTTGTGCAATTTTAATGACTATGTCACGAAACTTACTACAACTCTTAGTTTGTCTAGAATCAAAGCCAATAAGCTTCCTAGTATCTACTTCATAGGATACACCTAACTGATCAACAATGGATTTAGGAATAATATTCTTTGAGAGACCTATATTTAAGATATAATTATAAATTATTTTAATATAAATCTTAATTGTAACATAGAAAGGAGGAATGTAATCAGCAGGAGGGTCAAAATGTTGAGCATAAATATGTTCATTACTATTTTTTATTGCAAACTTACATCAGCTCTAAGATTCTTAACAGTCTCATTAATCTTATCAAGCTTCCGTAGAAGACTATCTACCTCTACTAAAGAGAATCCAAATTTAATTATTAATAAATCATCAATTATGTTATAATTTTTAGCAACAGTTTGTCTAAATTTTTTAGGCTTATAACATTGATATTGACTATTATTATAATCAATTAAAAAATGAATATTTTGTGTTGTATTATCATTTGAATTATTAGCATTATTATGAACTATTTTTCCTTTATCTATTTTCCCTTTATCATCAAAACAAGATTTATCATTTACTATTTTATTGTTTTGAGGGGAACTATAATCTTTATTCCTATTATTTATAACATTCTCATTCTCATTTTATGATAGATCATCAAGAGTGTTTATATTATACACTAGATATTTAGATATTTAATCTTTTCCATGAATTTATTTTTTGAACTTAAGAACAATAAGACATGTATTTGGATTATGATCTATTTCACAAACATCATAAACATAAATATCATTATTTTTATCTTATATAATGTTTCTATCTGAAAAAAATGTTTAAAATTAAGTTGTCTTTTAACAATGACCAACTCATTGCGTAGACTTTGTATAGCTTTTAAATTTTTTGAGTTATCTGAATTTAAGCCCATGAAATACCTTTCTTTAAATCCAATGCATTTAAGCTTATTTTCATATTCAATACATAATGTTATAATTTCATTATATTCTGTAATATCTCTATTCTCTAGAGCCATTTTATATTTTAAAGATAAAGCATTATAAAAATAATGTCTAGATAATTTTTTAGAAGGCCTAAGATCACATGGGATCTTTTAACATAGCTTAATGAACCTAGCAATGAAATGATAAATGGTCTCACCTAGATCAAGGAAATAATTTACAAGGTCATTAACTAGATCAAAATCTTCTTTAGATTTTTCAAATGACAACTCTAACCAATCTTTAATATCTCTCCAAGTATCAATAACCATGACAGGTAGATTAAAAAATGCATGATAAGCTCTTCCTTCTAATGTTTGGACAAAAACTCTTAAGCAAATATTTTCATTAGTTATTCCAAAAGTAGCACAAACTAATGTAAAAGCTTTTAAGTGATCTTCCCAAAATTCTTTAGCAATACCATAAAACTTTGGTATATTCAATCCTTTAAGAGAAGGTAACTTACCGGGATGATTTCTAACATTAGTTGGATTAGCAAAAATCCATGATGCTACAACTATCTATTGTTCTTCTTGAACTTCTTCTTCATCTTCACCTTTAGTGACATCATCTTGTTTCTTATTATTTTTTATACCATGAATCAAATTCTATATTCTTTACTCTACTTGAACTTCTGGTTATTCTCCCATTAGAAGTTTCAACAGTTTCTACCTAAACAAATTGATTTATTTGAATTAATATACTTGATTTAATTGCAAATCTGTAATAGTAGTTTTAGTAGGCAAAAAAAAAAAATTATCAAAAAGAAAAAATTAGAAAGAAAATGAGTTTTAAGCCTAATATTATTAGCTAAAACTCTAGCTCTATCTTCCTGAATTATTCTATTCAAATTCAGAATGTCTCATTGAGTTTCACGCGTCAGATTTGAATACTAGTCAATTTCAAATTCTATAATCTTTTCTTTTAGTTTATGACCTTGATAATTTTATGAAAAATTTCAAAATGATTATACCATTCATAACATGTTGTATTGAAATAAACATCAATTTGATCATCTTATATATCTATTCTAGGTTGAATAATAGGAGGTTGTTGGCCTTCAAGTACCATTAGCAAGAAGAAAATAAAACTTAAAACAAATCAAATTTCTAAACGAATCTCCCCATCAGAGTCACAAAATTTGTTGATGATATAAATTATACCATCAATGAATCAACCCTTTCACCTATCACGAAGGTCAAGGTGAAATTATACCAATCTAATCATGGGGTTCTAAAGTTTCAACTATGATCGTAAAGATGTGAGATTTTTTTTTATAAATTCTAAAAAATAATCAATAAGTTATCAAATATAACATATTTCATTATAACATTCAAAAATACACTTTATCAAATCATGAATTAGTTTAAATAAGAATCTATAATCTATTCTATTTGACAGATAAGACGTATGGATTAGATAATCTCTTAAAAAATAGAAACCTGATTCAAGAAGTATATATTCAAGTAGTATCTTGTATTTTGATGCAATATTCTCCAACTTCAAAAGACAACAAAAAATTGAAGAGATGGATTCAAGAAAAGATAAAAGATAAAGTATTCAATCATGTAAATAAGAGAGAGAGACAACAAACAACTAACAAACTAACTAAAGAAAAATCAAACAACTATACTAAGAAAAGGACAACAAACCACTTAAACAATTAAGTCTAAACCAAAACAACCTAGTGTAATTGAAAGACAAAATTAAAATAAGATAAAAGCTAAGGACTTAAAAATGATCAAATAAATAATCTGAAACTAAGCCTAAACATAAATTAATATAAAAAATAATAAAACAACTATCAACTAACATGTAGTAAATTCAAACAAAACATGAAAAGACTATTAATAAAAAAATTTAAATAGATTTAGAAGATAATTACATTAAAATTAAAGGCTAAAATAACTTAAATTGTAAAATAGAAATAAAATAAAGAACCAATCAAAGAAAAATATATTACTATCTAATCTAAATAAAGAAAAATAATTAATCTAAAGAACTAAAATAGAAATGAAACTAAAAGCAATTAAGAAAAAATTAAGAAATAGAAATAAAACTAGAAATATAAGATTATATTAAAAATAGAGTCAATATAGAATATAATGAAGCATGTGAGTCTCAAAGGAGAGTCATCTTAGTAGGAAAAAGGTAACTCTTATTGAGAAAACTAACATTCTTCCTTTACAATAATTTGAGTGACAACTTTACAATCAAAATAGATCAATGAAGTGTCATAAAATAACAAAGTGTTCATCATTATTCAAGTTGAATACTTAGAATTTGCACATAGGACTACAAATACCAATCATCAAAATATATTAAGCTTAGAAAAAATTATATAATCCGTATTAAATGATAATAAAAACTAGATATACTTATGTTGCCTAAGTAATTACTCAACTGTCAAATAAAGTATCATTAGATTCATCTGCAAAAGTTTTACTATCTCAAAGAAGTTGCATAGAAAGAAGAGAGATGAATGATTGACTTCACAAAATCATATAAATATTCAATACCTATTTTTCTTCTATCTTTAAAAGAGTCCTTGATCTCATTTTAATACCTCCAAACTTAGTTGCAAAATGAGTTATAACTAGCTTTAATTAGTTACTATTTTATGCTAACTAATTGAATTTTAAGAAGTCAATTAATGTTAAACAATTATTGGTTAAGGATAGGTTTAATTAAGACTTAAAAGTCTTAATTGATAAGTTATTGATTATATACTTAGGGTACTAATCTTAATGGGTGGAGATCTGTAGACATCATAAATATGTACACAATGATTTCAAATGTTGCATTTCCCCTAAATCACCTTAGGACCCCCTTGGGCCTATCCATTAGCCCCTCGATCGTACGCCAAACCTAACCAGGCCTAACCTAATTTAGTTTGACCCAATGACTTAAACCATATTTTAACTCAACTTGATCTTAGCCCTTGACCACTGATGGTCACCCTAACCATCGATGATCATCTTGACCACTAATGGTTAGGTTTCACCATCTAAACTAGCTCAACTGACCCTTCACTCTAACTTGTTTTTATATTATTAGAATTTCTAATTCGTATGTGAGTCTATGCATGTTGAATTTAAAATTAGACATCAAGTTGGACCCCTTATTAACACCTTGTTGCACCTCTCCTTCCTTGCCTATAAGAAGAGAGGAGTAAGAGGTGAAAAAGGATCCATGACTTCAAGAGATTTTGCATCTAGAGTTTCTTTGTAGGTCACTTCTTCTAGCAATCCAACCATCACAACAAAGATCCAACTTGCTACCACCCCTCAACTGACAATCAAGTATCGTTACTCTATCAAAATCATGCTAGACTCCACCAATGAGCCAACCACCTTAACCATTCATATAATTAATCTCTGATAAGCTAAATATTTATTTTTAGTCTATAAATTACTTTGTTTTCTTTTCATAATCAACTCAACACAAACCAATCTTCCAGAATTACATTTTATGATCTTGTCAATCTAATTTTTTATCACCTAAACCCAACACATAGTAACTATCGATGGTCATCCTAACCACCGATGGTCTTTCCAACCACTGATGGTCACCTCAACCGTCAACGGTCACCTCAACTACTAACGGTCACACCAACCTCTAATGGTCACTATGGTAAAAAATAACAAGCTATTTTCACCTAGTTACACTCAACCAAATCCAACTTTCTTTTCATCTACCTATTTATAGACCCCCAACCTATTTTATGAACCACCTTCAACCTATTTAGCATTAGTATTGACCCACTTATTTTTATATTAGTCATTTCTTCACCAAGCATTTCCTGTATTCAATTTCAGTACCTTTTGATTGTTAATGCAAATACTTAATATTTTGTATTATAAACTTAATTGTTTAAAATAAGTGGATTGATAGCCCTCGAGAAAGCTCTTACTTCTAGGATCTAGCTAGCGCTAAGAAATTCAACCAACTATCTATCTAACCAACCATTTGCTTTAGTGTTGTCTTATTTGTAGATCATTCCTTCTAAGCCAAAGAAAATCTCTCTAAAATCATCTAATTCAACACACACACAACCAAACAAGTTTTTCAACCATACCCTATCTAGTTTCTTTCTTCTTCCTCTGTTAGTATATAGGTTAAAATTATCTTAAATTTTTTGGCATGTCCAATGGGACATGTTAGTCTCTACTTAGGTTTATTTTGTTTCCATCTACATTCTCTTCTCCCTATTCTATGCTCATAAAAAAAATTAAAATTTCTTTTGGGCTTAAAATTGACTTTATACATTGGTTGCTTGCAAGTTTAGCACATTTAGTTAAATTAAAGCAAAGTAATTCAATCATAACATCACTTTTATTTCACACACTAAACCAAACCACCTACATCAATCAGACATATAAATAAATTGACATAAGAATTTACTAGGATTTTATCACCTAGTAGTCACCTTACCCTTTTCTAGAAATCCTACTTAGAGATCATTACCAAAGTGAGAACCAACTCAGCTCTTTAGTTGAGTACAATTTCTAGAAATTGGTATATATTGTATAAGCACTTGACACCCTTATTATTACGGTGTGTGAAGTGAGGGGGTAGGCCCCAATACCAAGCCACATATTGATTTCCAATACAAATCATTTTGAGAGCCTAAACACAACTTGAAACCAATCATAGACTTCTTTTAAAGTGCCCACTCTACAAGCCAGTTTCAATCACACAATTTCTTAAAAGCTTAAGGCATAAGCTAAAAGAGAGAATAAAAAGAACTCTAGGACTTAACATACTTCTTAGTCTGTATTTGATTTCCTTGCTCATTTATTGTCTTCTCTCTATTTGAGTGGTGAGATTGTTTTTGTATTCTCTCTCCCTTATTTTGTATGGTTCGTACTCACCAACAATGAAAGAATCTAGAAAAATAGAACCTATCACCAAAACAATCAACCTCTTCTACCTCCTTACCCATAGAGTACATCTCTAAACTAGAAGATTCTCCTCACCCTTTAAGGATTCGTTTCCCTTAGGCAGTTCACTAAGGAGATATAGACTTTACCACCTTCTTAGATAATAATCTTGTGGCCCTTTAGCATTACCTTAGCACCATGCCTCACCATACCCCTACTTCAAGTCCACCTATGGACCCACCTTATGGCATGCCTTTCCACCTTATGGGAAATACTTTTATTTCCACAATCACCACCCAAACATTGACTAATCAAGCATATTCATCCATCAATAATCCATTTGATACTACTATAAAAAACCAACCTGCTCAACTGACCAACACCCTTACACATTCCACCCCCACTAAAAACTCCTCTACCCTAGGAACAACCCAACCATTAACCACCTATATTCCCCTCACCATGGGAGAACCTATTACTAGCATTTCCAACCTTCATTTAGATATCCCCAATCCATTAATCACTACTCCAATTCAAAATCTTGTGGTGTCTATACCTTCTACCTTACCATCAATTAGTACAAAAGTCACCATCTTTCCTTTAGTTATATACCCAACCATAGCCCCTACCCAGCCCACCTTAACCTCTCAATAGGTGCCCATCACACCCAACCTAGGTTACATCCCTAACATACAAGGGCATGTACCTCTACCCACTACCCAACCACCTACATCCACCTATGCCTACATGGTATCTACCCAACCACCTGTGTCCACATATCAATATGTGACAACTCCTCAACCTCCTACCAGTTATCAATATGTCACCCAAAAACCACAATAGTATGCACCTTACAATATTTTAGGTGCATAAACCTAAATGGATATAATGAAAATGCTCATGGATAAAATGATAACTCTAGAATTATCCATTTTTGGAGCTCACAACATCTTATCATATGACCAGATCTGTAACAAAAACATTGACCCATCTATCCCTATCAAACCATATCCTCCTTAGTGGGAACTTCCTAAGTTTTATAAATTTTAAAGTAAGAAGGACCCCCAATAACACATCATGGCATTTAGTCATGCATGCTATTTAATTGCGTACAATGATTCCCTCCTTCTTCATACCTTCCCCATGTCCCTGTTCGGTGTAACACTAGATTGGTATAGTGTCATAAAAAATCACACACTCTTCTCCTTCACCCAACTATCCCAAAGTTTTTTAGATCACTTTTTAATAATCATATTTATGAAATTTTCCATCACTGACATTTACTCTATCCAAAAATTTGATGATGAGTCTATTACTAATTTTGTAGCCCATTGGAGGAGTTTAATCAATCAACTTTCTTTCTCTCTACCCCAATCTAAGCTAATAGAAATTTTTGCTCAGGCATGTGCCAATTACATCTCTTGTACATTTCATGTTTAGAGCTTCAGAACCTTTGACAAAGCTTTTACCATGACATGTAAGCCATAAAATAGAGCCATTAATGAAGGAAAGTTAAAGTTAAAAAATAGAAACTCTACCTTAAAATATAATGAGGTCTCTTCCTCTAAGCCAAGTAACTAAACCAACACCAATCCAAAAACAAGGGAACTACAAATGTGGTTATCCTTAAGACCTCTCCTCTAACATCTATCAATGAACCAAATTCTTTTAACTCCTTAAATAAAAACATGAAGAACCAAAGCTAAAGCAATCAGAAGCAATTTACTCTGCTTGAGGAGTCTTATGCTTTGGTCTTGGAGAAGTTTTTGAAAGATAATATCATACATCTTCCTCCCATCAAACCCCCTCAACAATTTGATTCTTCTCATCTTGCACTTGGTTGGTAAAATGAGAATGACCTATGTGATTTCTTTCAAGTAGTGGGGCATTATGTTAGTAGGTGTAATACCTTCAAAAAAGTTTCCCAAACCCTAATTGACAAGGGGGTGCTTGTGTTGGACAACCCCAATGCACCTCCAAACCAAGCCCTTGAAAATTTTAGACAACCTTTTTCTAATCATGCACCCATAAAAAATGAGATCAACAAAGTTGAGTGTTCTCATTATGCCCATACCGTCAATGTGGTTCTTGACACGGTCATTGCTGAAGAACCTATCACCCAATCTACCTATTCGTATACCTAATCTTCACCCTCTCCACTTATTGAGGTAATGAAGTTACCTTCTCTTCTTTTATAGACCCAAATTAAGGAAGTAACCTTTTCCTCTCGTCCACTTATTGAGGTAGTGGAGTCATCAACCCCTCTTTCAACTGACATACCCGAACAAGCAACTATCACCATTTTACCTTCTCCCTCAACTACCAAACAATTCACTTCCCTTTTGGAGATCATTCCAAAAGGAAAAAAAACACTACATTTACACCTTCCATAGAGGAAGCTCCCATCAAAATGTTGCATATTTTGATCAAGAAAAAGGATGAGGTCACCGCTCCCCATTCTTGACCTATAAGTTTATCTTTTGAGCCCACTATCCAAGGAATAAGACCAGTTTATAAACCATTATCTAGACTAGTTCAAAGACTGGGGTTTGTCTCCAAATTGGACATGGATCAAGCGACCTTTTGGTAGAAATTAGAGCTCCCTTATATCACCAAATAGGAACCTCTAGCCACCTCTTTGACGAATCAACCCACCACTTCTATTGTCCAACCCATTATCATATCAACCAAACTAATAAAAACCTCTACCAATGCAACCATTTCTCAACCATCTAATGCAACCAAATCCAAAACAACCAAATCATATTTTCCAACCAAAACCCTTGGCATCTTCCCTACACTAAGCCTTAATCACCCATCCTTAAAAATAGAGGTAACCTCACCAAACCCACCAACCAAACACCAAACCAAATTGACTAAGGAAGTACAACCAATAAAAGGATAGAGGTCCAAATTTCTACCTCCCTTAACCTTGCCCTCTATCTTGGGGCCTCATCCCTCCAATTTGATTAAGAAGCCAAGTATCTCAACCAAAACCCAACCATTGCTATTGATTACACTATCACACTTACTTTTTGACATACCCATCTTCATCAAGCTATTAATAACCAAACTACTTACCCTGAAACATCTTACCTCTAACTTATCAACTTACACCTTAACAAAACCAAAACCATCAACTAATAATATGACCCTATACCAAAACTAAAACCATCAAATAATAATACTACCCTACCCAAACTTTATATCACCAAACCCATTTACAAAAGGACTTCTATCTCACCAACCAAGGCCAAAACCTTTAAAATCTCTCCACCTTTAGCTTAATGTTACTTGATTTTTTAAAGGTTACTGCAAACCTCTTGCTTGACCCTAACTCTTATCAGACCATTTGACCCTCTTAGTCTAAAACCCATCTGGTATAATGAACACCAAGTATGCTCTTATCAGAAGACACTTGAGCATGACATGGAGAACTGAAAATCTCTCCAAACCATAATCCATCAACTCTATGATGATGATGATGATGATGATGATGATGATGATCTATTAATAGATGAACTTCCCACGAGCATACTACCAATCCAATAAACAACAACCACTACCCAATGCCTACCTACTCCCTTGATCTCACTTCAAAGTGATGAATAACCAAACCAATCTCCTACCCCAACTCTTCCCTCCATTCATACTATCCATGTGGTCACACGATCACATGCTCAACAAAAAGATAAGGGGAAGGCTAATTTATCCATCCCATGGACATACCCATCTTCCACATCCTAGCTAAGTCAAATTAAAGCACCTCCACCTTTGGCCAAACCCAAGGAATCTATCTTAAGTACCTCTCAATCTAACCCCTCTAAATCAATTAGGAGAGTGGTGCTTAAACAACTTCACCAAATATTGAAAAAGATTAGCCTATATGAATTGATTTCTACCTTACCTCATCATCACCAAATAATGATAAAGGTATTGCAATCAATAGAGGTCTAACTTGAAGACCCTCAACCTTTGGCAGCCTTTGTTATCACTCTCCAAATTTCTAACCTTGTCATCTTCAAGGATTTAGAAATACCTCTTATCTATCTAGATGACCCAGATCCCCCTCTTTTCATTACTACCTATATCAAGCAAATATGCATCAAATGGGTCATTATTGATGGAGAATACAACATTAATATCATTTCTTCCCATTCCTATGATCAACTCAAACTACCAAACAATGTCATATCTGAAACCTTGACCATCCTCTGATCCTTCAATGACACTATGGCCACTACTTTGAGAACTATTGTATTTCATATCCATTTAGGACCTCGCAAGCTCCCTGAACTCTTCTATGTAGTGGAAGGTGAATTCTAGTATAATATTTTGTTGGGTTGACATTGGATTTATTCTATGTGTTTTGTACCCTCTACCCTTCATCATTGCATAAAATTTGAACATAAAGGCTAGGTTGTCACTATACAAGCTGACCCATGCCCATTTTCATCATGCAACATAACTTATTGATCCAATAATATCCTCTTACCTCCATCTAGCACACCCTCATCGACCAAGGACAAACCCTCAACCATAAATGATGAAGTCATATCCTCTTTTACCAATGGGGCATCCACTAGCTCATCAATCCCCTTGGAGAAAATCCCAACTACCAACTACTTGTAATCCACATTCCAATGTCTTGTGCTTGGGGAATTTCACCTCTTCACCCTTAATGCTTTCCATACCCACCAAAAGTATGGGAAAACTAACAACAAACCTGGGTATGAATCCAACATTAGAGCCATTATTCCACTCAAACCTTCAAACTATCAAACCCATTTTATCTATTGGGGACTTGACAAACCACTTGATGCTTTTGCTACCTCCTTTTCACCTCAACCATTCACCTCTATCTTCTCCTATATAGATAACCTAGACTTTACCAAGACATATCTACATAGGTGTGCTTAGAAATAATTTGGTCTTGGGAGATATGAACATGGTCCACATGAGTTAATTTTAATTGAGACCAAAAAACCTCATGAGAAATACGACCTCAATTTCATTCTTCCTAATAAGAATAAAACCAAACCACCCACCGTCACCACTATTGAGGAAGACATCCCTTCCTCACCAACCCTTTCTCCACTTGAGTATGAGGATGATGAGATCATCCCACCTAACCTTTTTTTCCATCAACATGATCAACCTTAGATCCCTAACTTGTCAAAAGGATGGGTAAATTGTAACTATCCCTATGACCCATCTTGAGATGATAAGAGATGACTCTCTTACCATTAACACCATTTAGTGCTAGGATGATGATTCAATTCTCACCTATCTTAGTGCCCTAGATTATTCCATCCATAAATATTTTACTCTTAAGACTTTGACCATGTTGAACAAATATATGATGAACATCAACTTGGGCAGTCTAGACAACCCTCACATTGTCAAAATTGGTAAATCACTGAATTCTAGGGAACTTCAGGATTTCCCCTCTTTCTTCTAAGACTGTAACATAGTATTTGCTTGCTCTTATAGTGACATGTCAAGAATTGACCCAACCATTTCCAACCATAACATAGTCACTAGCCATGATGCCAAGCCCATTAAGTATAAACTTTGATGAATGCACCCTCACATAGCCCTTTTCATCAAAAAAGAGCTTCAACATCTCCTATCTATCAATTTCATTCAACCCATTGACTATCCCTAATGGGTCTCGAATGTCATGCCTATCACAAAATCCATAGGAGGACTATGTAGTTTTGTGGAATTTCATGACCTCAAATTTGCGTGCCCCAAAGATGACTTCTGTCTACCAAGCATTGACCAAATAGTTGATCTTACAGCCAACCATGAGATGTTATCTCTCATAAATGGATTCTTAGGTTATAACTAGATCCTAATTGCCCCTAAAGATTAGCATAAAACTACTTTTATCACCCCATGGGGAACCTTCTATTATAGGTTCATGCCTTTCAGACTAAATAATGTTGGTGTAGCTTACCAATGTGCCATGAGTTACATCTTCCATGACCTTATCCAAAAAATTGTCAAGGACTATATGGATGACCTCCTTGGAAAATCTAAATATCGTGAGGATCATTTGCCTATTCTCACAATTATCTTTGAGCAACTCATCCATTACCATGTCTGCCTTGACCCCAAGAAGTGCATGTTTGGGGTCTTATTAGGAAAACTCTTTGGATTTATTATTTCCCTTCAGGGGATCAAATTCAATCCTACCAAAATCAAAGCCATCCTCGACATGCTTCCTCCAATCAACCTAAAGTAACTTCATAGTTTGTAGGGGAATCTCCAATCCATTCATCACTTTATCTTCTATCTCTTGGATTGATTCCAACCCTTCCATCAACTTATGAAGAAGGATGTCTCTTTCATGTGGAATAGTGAGTGTCAAAAAGCCTTTGATTCACTTAAAAAGTACCTTTTATCTCCACCTATCCTCACCCCTCCAAATGATGATCAATGTTTATACCTTTATATTTATTCCACCGACCACTCCCTATGGGCAATGCTTGATCATCAGGATGAACAACACATAGAGCACGCCATATACTACATCAACTTCACACTTGTAGAATATGAGAATCGATACACCCATATTGAGAAACGTTTCCTAGCCCTAGTCTTCATGACTACCAAAATTTTCCACTACCTTCTTAACCACAAAACTTATGTCATAGCCAATACTAACCCACTCAAGTATATGCACTTCAAGCCATACCAAAACTAATGTATGGTCAAGTGGCTCATGATTTTAGCTGAGTTTGACCATGATTTTCTTTAGTAGAAATCAATTAAATGGCAAGTCATTACCAACTAATTGGCCAAAGCACCATTAACAAACAATCAACATCTTCCTTTTGAGTTTCTCGATGAGTCCATCATGACCCTCTCTCTACCAGGCTTCACTTATCAAGTGACCATGTTATTTGATGGATCAAAGTGTCAATGTGGTGGGGAAGTTAGCATCACCCTTATTCCCCTTGATGGTAAACCTCTTCCTTTGTCTTTCAAGCTTGATTTTGAATGTACTAACAATATGATTGAGTACAAAGCCCTAGTAATAGGTCTCCAAACTACCTTAGCCTTGGGAGTCAAAATGATCAACATCTTTGGTGACTCCTAACTTGTGGTCAATCAAATCAATAGATCTTAATAGTTTAAGAATGATGTTTTGAAATAGTATAAATAACTAGTTGATGAATTCTTAACATCATTTGAATACTACCATATCCAGTCAACCCCATGATCTACCAATAAGTTTGCTAAAACCATGGCTTCCCTTGCCTCTTAGATCCCATCTACACCCTCTAACTCTAGGATATACATAATTATCCATAGACTTACCCAGCCTTCCTATGTCAAACTAGACTCTCCTACCATCTTCAATATAGGGGAGACCCAACCTTACCTTTGGTATCAATAGACCTTCGACTATCTCAACTTTGCCATCAGTCCTTCTAGGCTTTCCAATAATTACCTAAGATCATTTATCCAAATTACCTCACATTATACCATTATGGGGGGAATTATTTATAAACATAGATTTGATGGTCTCCTCTTCTGTTGCCTACATAGTCATAAAGCCTCTCATGATATTAGGGAAACACATGATGGGATCTATGGGGAATACTTTAATGGCCTTGATATAACTAAATGTATCCTTCACTTTGGCTATTACTAGCCTAACTTTAACCAAGACTATTGTGATTATGTGAAAAAGTGTGTTAAGTGTCAACAACATGTCAATATGCATCATGCACCTAGCCATAGTCTTCACATATCCACTAATTTATATCCCTTATCATAATGGGGTCTGGACTTTATTGGTGAAATTAACCTCCATTCTTTTCAATGACATGATTCTATCATCATTGTGATCAAATAATTTACCAAATGGGTAGAGGCTATTCCTCTAGTCTCAACCAAAGTGAAAAATATTGCCAACTTTATCAATCATCACATCATCTACCGCTTCAATTTTCCTAAAAAAATTATCACCGATAATGGTAAATCTTTTAAAAACAAACAAGTTCAAGGTATTTTTGATGCATTCAATATCAAGTTAAGCTTCTCATCACCCTATCTCCCTCAAGCAAATGGTCAGGCAAAAACCTATAACAAAACTATTAACAATATGATCACTAAAATGGTCAATGCATTTGGTAAGGATTAAAATTTGCACATCCCCTTTGCCTTATGGGCATATCATACTAGAATTAAAAGCCCTATGGATGATACCCCATTCTCCCTTGTGTTTGGTGTGGAGGCTGTCTTACCTCTCAAAATATAAATCCCATCTCTTTACATATCTTTGTAGGATATCATCTCTGAAGATGATTATTGTCAACACCATTTATCCCAGCTTGAGCTACTTGATGAACATTTTTTAGCCACCCTCACCCATATTTAATATCAGAAACCTCATCTTCAAGGAAAACCAACATGTCACCAATATGGAGAAAAGCAAGTAGGGCAATTTTAATTTCAATTAGCTTGTACCTTATATCATAACCCATAAGTTTGGATCAGGAGCTTACCAATTATCTTATATTTAAAGTAACCTAGAACTTGAGCCCCTTAATGCTTCAAACATGCATCCTTTCTTTTGTTAATGAGGATCAAGCTCACATTTTGTCTAACTTAAGCTCATCCCTTACTTTTGAACCACATTCATCTCCCCATTTTAGGGGAAACTAATTAAATTTGAATCATGTGACTATCCATCAAAATCATGGCCTAATCTTGAATAATGGGTACCACGAATCTACCCATGGCTTGATTCTCATGGTACTTTCTACCTTTTTTATAGGATAGATTCTTATGATTTTTGTCACCTAACAATATTTTAACTAATAAACCTTCTTATGCTTTTAGTTTTGGCTTCATAAAAGTCAACCTTTAAGCCTATATAAGTAAGTCTATGTCTAACAAAATCAAACAAGAAAAAATCAAAATCAAAGCCAAAAATAATTATGGGTCATTCCTAGCATTCATAAACTACTCCCTTGAAGGATAATTATTTCAAACATATTAAAAATTTCTCAAAATAAGGTAGATTTCTCCCTTGAAGGACAACTATCAAAGGCATTCAACAAAGCACAAAAACTTGGACCACTCCCTTGAAGGATGGTTGAGTAAGGCATTTTTCAAAACAAGCAATTTCTTGGAAGCTTCCCACATCGATTAGCTTCCTCAACCCTCCAAGTAACAAAAAAACAAGCAAATGACCCATTCTCAAGCTAAAGAAAAAATAAAATAATTTTGAAATTCCTAATCATATCTCATAAACATAATAATTTTGAAAGCCACAATCAGCTCTCTTGAGTAGACTTCCCACATCGATCAATCTACACCTTAATAGACATATACTTATTTCTACTAACTCTATGGTAAATTATAGAAGAGGCATGCTAGTCTCACAAAAAGTTTCATTTCTCATCCATCTCCCCTTTACACACTATAAGCAAGGGATTTCGAGCTCACTTGAGATAATGTGATCAAGACACCTCTTAACCAACAAATGAATGCTAATTTGAAGCATTCAAAGGGCTTATGTTACTTAAGCTAATCCAACTTTGGTCTTGTTTTAGTCCTTGCCAAGGAAGATGCATCATGCCCTCATCTTATCCTTTATAACTAGTTGATATATTCACTAAGACATTTGTCTCTTGATTATATTCTTTTGTCTAGGGCTATTATTCAACCTACTTTATGCATTTTTAGCTTCAACAAAATAACCATGATCATAACATCATATCAACATATATCATTGGGAAAAACAAACATCATTAGCATATCCATCAAATATCATATTAACATTAGACCATCCATGAACAATAAAGAAATAATCAAACATCATCATCATAATCATAAATATCATAAGCATCATCATCAACATAAATAAAAATCCATCACATGCTTAGCTAGGCGAGTCCACATCAATATCCAATATCCATAATATAAGCATAATCAATATAGCATCATCAATGATAAACATAGCTATAATCAACATCATGAACATAAACATCAAATCAGAAACCATGAATGATAAGCAATAAATAAGGATCATATTTATAAATCATGAGTTTGTCATCAATAACATCATAATGTATATAGCAATATACATGTCTCTCTCTCAAAATGTACATCTCACTACATTAGCTCATAGGCTGGTATCAAAATGATATATAAAAACATATAATATACCATAAACTATGCCATGACTATTCCCCTAAGGCACTACTGCCTCTTAGTGCCTATCCTCCCGAGGTCCCTACTTGTCCACCTACAAAAGTAACACACTAACCTAGTGTCACCACACTAGCACCACCTACTAAACTAGATTTTTACTCACCCCATCTAGGCTCATCAAGACAACATCTTAGGACTATGGCCTAATATTAGCATAGTTCCTCCATAGTGGCTAGATATTGTGCCATGGGGATAGTGCCCAATGGTCCTGAAGTTGTCACGACTCCTCCTCCAATCTATCTAAGGGAGTCTCTCTCCTAGGTAACCAAGCCTAGTGAAGCTCTAGCCTAGTCTCTCTCACTTGTAACTACAACCACCTGACCCTATGTTTCTAGTAGCTAACCTTACAAAGATGCCACCTGAGCTTGTGCTGTGGCTAGCACTATTCTTTCTTACCCACCTAGGGTAACCCCATGTACGTATTCCTATTGACCTCTACCATCTAGGTCAACATCTATACATTGTCTACCACCATCATCATTACCAAATTTTTCTACCACATATAGTGCTTAGTACCAAGCAGGGTAACCATCTACAAAGCTTGCATTATCTAATCCAGATATAGCTAACAACTCCTCATGATCTAGCAATGTCTCTGAATTGGCTATGGTTTAGGTAGTAGAATATCTACATCCTCCTACCTATATCTAAGAAATGTATTTTAAATCCTTTATACCAAGACAAACTATCTCTACACCCTATCAAATGGGATTAGCTTTATTTCATCATCCATCCTACTAAAGATCCACTTGTAGCTTTATAGGGATAGTGTATGTCTCTTATATCCAGCCGAATCTAAAAACATGATGTATGGCCTCTAGATATCATCATGTAAAACCAAGTCCTCTAGAGCACATCTAAACCAATCTATGTCATGCACACCTCCACATGCTCCTATGAGGGCAAAATCATCTCCCCACCACATAAAGCCAACTTTGAACTCCATCTAGGCATAATCCTCCCATAATAGCTCCATCGATCATAAAAATTAGATGTGCTCATACGCCCAATAGTGTAGCAAAAACTTGATGCTGATGTCATATCTCCTATGCACTTTGAAACCCCATATCTCCCTATATATCTAGCCAAGTAACATAGGCACCCATATGAATACTATGTGGCCTAGCAACATCTCCACTAAGATCCCTACCAATAAATACAAAAACCTCTCGTTACTCAAATTAGGTATAACAAAGCATGATACCATGATCATCATCATCATGACTAATCTCCTATCATACCTTGCCCTCTAGTATAATAGAGTGTAGTTAAACCCTCTAGCATTCCATTTGACAAGATCATGGTCATCTCCATATAACATCTCCAAGAACTTGTCTCTCTCCTCCCACTCAATGTGATATATCATATCACCTCATATGGGTAACCAAGTGATCTTGTGCACATCCTCTGGCAAGATCATCATCTCATTAGTTAGTAAAATAAAGGTGTTTATGGATGGATCCCATCTCTTGATGAGGGCCATGATCATTTCCACATCCCATAACACATCCTAGTAGTGCAACATCACTCCAAGACCCACCTCTTGCATTTGCACCTAGTCATCAATAATCATACCTCAGTGGATCTCTAAAAAGATGTGAGGTACTGGATCCCACATCTAAATCTACTCCCATGCCGTCAAATGTTTAGTAGCAAATAACTTAATCACCTATATTATTTTTCCTATAAACTTTGTCTCTTAAACTATCATATTTACCCTTAAGCCTTAATAATGATCTATTGCCATTCACCCTTACCATTAACAATTTGACCATCACCCTCTTAACATTTACCTTGAGCATCCAACCTATTTACCTTATATATCAACTTAGAACTTGCACTACTACCTACTAAACCTAACACTTTACTTATAAGGTCAACCTAAACCAAACATTTAACACATCTAATCTACCTTTAAAACTTTAAAACAATTCAAAAAAATATTTTCACCATAGGCGACCACTGATGTTCATGATGACTGTTGATGGTCAGCTAGCCAACTGTTAATGGTCATCACCTGCCAATGGTCAATGTGACTACTGATAGTCACTATGTGTGACCATCAATAGAACATGCCTCAACCCTAGCTACCTTAACAAGCACGTAAGCAACATAATTTACATATAAATTGTTGCCCATCTTACCCCCAACCTATCTACCCTCCTAATTTCCATTTTTACTTAAAAGATTCAACCAAAAACTAAGCAAAACCTAAACCCTAGGTCAAAAACCCAAAGACCCTCCCACTAGATCAATGCTAAAATAATCCGATTCAAAACTAATTACATTTGCAAAACCAAACTATTCTACCAATTAATAAACAAACCCTACCTCATTCCTTGACCATCATTAAGGAAGAATCTGGGGACCCACTACCCATCCTCACCCGTGTCTGCACCCATACTACATCTTGAATTGGTCAATCTCTAACTTGATAAAAAAACCCACTCATCAATCAACCTCACCCACTAAACAAGCCTCATCAACAACTTTGCCCAAAATGACAAATAACTTGAGCTAAAAAGTCAAATGAGAGAAAATGATTTAAAAATGACTCATTGAGTCACTTTTAATCTCTACCCTTTTAAGGTTTTGAACCTAACCACTGATGGTCAGGGTGACCACCAATAATCAAGTTCAAGACCCCTAACCATTAATGATCAGGATCTTGGGATTTGTTTTCACCCCTATCACACCAATAAATTTTCAAACTTTTTGAAACCTAAACCAATCACCCACCCATGGAGACTAACTCCTCCACCCACCTCAGCAAACCACCTCATCACCTCACCATTGGTTTATTTTAGCCTAACCTAGTGCACATTTTATGATGAATTTTTCTTGGTCCTTTTGATTGTAACTAAAATAGTTGCCATGTTGATCTAATTTTTGAAATTGTGCTACCTTTCACATACCTGACCAATTGGTGTCTTCTCGAGAGCACTTCCTACCTTAGATACTTGTGATTTCACCTAGCCAATTTTTATTTTCCCTAGGAACACTTCCTACCTTGGATACCCATAAAAACACATACCTTGCTTAGGATATTTTAATTTATGAGATTTATTAACCACCACACATAAATACAATCACACAATCCACTTATCACTTGTCCTTTTAGTACCAACCTTAATTTTTGCCAACTATGGCAACCTAGTCATTGCGTGATCTTGGCTATCACAGTTTTGTTATGCTTTTTATATATGTTTGTGCTTTAGTGCCCAACCTATCATCCGCCTTCATGACATCTACCTTTGCCATTACCTTCACCACTTGTCAAACCTCCATTTGATTCTATTTCACCTCATCAACTCTTAGTTTGAGGGGGAACACCTTCTCCCATACTTGGGATAGCCAAACCTTCGAATCATAATCCTTTTTTGTTTTATAACTCATTGATACAAGTTTCATAACAAAAAGGGGAAAAATATAGACACCAAAACTCCATACACAATGGTTCTAAATTTCATAATTCCCATGGACCACCTCAGGACCCTTGGGCCCACCCATTGGCCCCTCGACTTCAAGCCAAACCTAACTAGGCCTAACCCAAGTTAGTTTGACCTAATGACTTAACCCACCTTTTAAATCAACTTGATCTCAACCCTCAACTATTGACAATCACCTTAACCATTGATGGTCACCTTGATCATCAATGGTCAAGTTCTACCATCTAAACCAGCTCAATTGATCCTTCATTCTAACTTGATTTTCTATAATTAGAATGTCTAATTCACATGTAAGACCATGCATGTAAAATTTAAAATTATCTAGTAAGTTGGACCCCTTGTTAATGTTTTATTGTACCTCTCCTTTCTTACCTATAAGAATAGAGGAACAAGAGGTGAAAAAGGATCTAGGACTTCAAGATCTTTTGCATCTAGAGTTTCTTTGTAGGGCACTTCTTCTAACAATCTAGCCATCATGACATAGAGTCAACTTACCAGTACCCATCGATTGACAACCAAGTATCATTACTCTACTAAAATCATGCCAGACTTGACCAATGAGCTAACCACCTCAATTATTCATCTAATCAATCTTTGGTAAGATAAGTATTTATTATCAATCTATTAATTACTTTGTTTCCATTTCAAAATCAACCCAACACAAACCAATCTTCCATAATTGCCTTTTATGATCCCATCAATCTAAATTTTTATCACCCAAACCCAACATAGTAACTACTGATGGTCATCCTGACCACTAACGATCTATCCAACCATCGAAGGTCATCTCAACCATCGATGGTCACCTCAACCACCAATAATCACACCAACTATTGATGGTCACTATGGTAGAAAATAAAATCAAGCTATTTTCAGCCACTTACCCTCAACCAAATCCAAATTTATTTTCATCTACCTATTTACAGACCCCTTACCCTCAACCAAATCCAACTTTCTTTTCATCTACCTATTTACAGACCCCTAACCTATTTTCTGAACCACACTCAATCTATTTAGCATTATTATTGACCTACTTATTGTTATATTAGTCATTTCTTCATGAATAATTTCTTTTGTTCAATTTCAATACCTTTTGATTATCGATGCAAGTATTTTATCTTTTATTTTATAAACTTAATTTTTAAATATGTGTGGATTGGCAACCCCTGAGGAAGCTCTTGCTTTTGGGATCTAGCTAGTACTAGGCAATCCACCCAACTATCTATCTAACCAACCATATACTATAGTGTTATCTTATTTTCAAGTCATTCCTCCCAAACCAAAGAGGAGCTCTCTATAATCATTTGATTCAATTTATACCTAAATAAATAGATTTTTCAACCATACCCATATCTAGATCATTTCTTCTTCCTCTCTTAGAATATAAGCTAAAATTATCTGAAGTAGGACCCTCATCAATTAATAATATAATAGAATACATATATTAAATACAAAATAGATAAGTAAAATATCAAAAAAATTCCATTTATATTAATCCATAATGTATGCCAAACAAAATTAACTTAAGCATATATATTTATATCAAAATAAGTCTGCTACATTTCCAAAATATTATTATCAAAACTATCACAATCTGAAGTTAAAGTAGCAATTAAAAAATGAAAATTTATGCCATGTAAAATTTTAGAACAAATCAAAATTTATCCCCTAGATAGAAAATAATCATCTAAATCAAAAAGCACTTTAATTACAAGTTTGTCTTGTGCATTAAAAAAAACATTATACTCCATTTTTATTGTAGGAAACTACATCAGCTTTATTTCAGATTTAGTTGTACTATCATCAACTTCTAATTTGATTTGATTCAACATTTTAACTTCCATAGGAGTATTAGGATCTACCTGACTTTCAGCTCTCTTTTCCATAGTTCTTTTCTTTTTAGTGGAAGGGGGAATGTCCACTCTCTTTCTTCTACCAACATAACCATATATTTCCAAATTCAACCTTTCAGATCCCAAGAAAAGCTCACTATGAGATCAAGTCAGACCTACCCCTTTACCTTTCATAATAGGCTCTCAATGAGAAGGTGAAGGTTCATTAGATGGAATGGACAAATTTACATAGTTTTTAGCATGAACTATCTCAATTTCAAACTGTGTCCTGATTAGCAAGATTAAATTCAATAGCTAGTTGAATTCTTTTAGGGGATTAAATTAGAGGGTGCTGTGGATTATTTTCTAAGTGACAAGAAGAACTACTATGTGAAGGGGTTTGGGCTCCAAATCTACATCCATAAAATCTTATATTCCCTCTATGGCGTCTATTAACTAGATTAAAGGGCAAGTTGTTTAAAAATTCCAAAATTTAGGGTCTAAAGCATCAAAATGTACAGACATTCTAGTACCCCTATGAAACTTGGGACCAAATCATCTTGCATGAAAACCTCCTATAAGAAAGTTCCTATTAGGATTAGGCTGATTTACATCACTAATAGAATTATTTACCCAACCCTTATGATCACTACTTTTAGCAAACTCAAGATGGTCCTGCTTGGACATTATGAACAATCTAGAGTATAACAATTTTAAGATTGAGAATCAATAAATGTTCAAAATAAATAAGATTAAATATCCCATATACTACCACTTCTCAACAAACTAAATTAAAGTGCATCATAAACTAAAAATTATCTAACTATATCAAAAATCAACTGAGTCCTCAACTAATATCATAATATTATAATCTCATTTTAGAATATCTCAATGAAATTCTAAATGTAAACCAAGTATCTTAGAAACTAAATTAATTATAAAATCTAAGTCATAATTTATAGCACTATATCATCAAAATGAAAACACCAAATAATATGCAAAACCAACATTATTATCCAAAAATATAATCCTCATCTATACTTCAAATGAGAAGTGACTCGGTTCATTAGGGAACCATAATTTCAATGTCTAATTTCAATATAAAGCTAAAAACTTCAATATTGAGATAACTTTAATGGAAATATCATTTTAAATCTAAACATTAAAACCACACTCGCAACTGAAAACTGACGGGCAATCTCATAAATTCAAGACTATCCATATGTATATATTGATTATTTTTTGGCATATATTTTGAAAAATGGCTAATTGAATCCATTCAAATTTCCTCTATATTAAACCAATTTATATCCTTTAAATTGTCACCAGACACCATCTATAGTGCAACCAAAAATACTTATACTTTTTTGAGATAATCATAATATCCCAGATCTATAAATAAATAATCAAACTAAAACTTATTCTTACAATCTTAAAGCTCTGGTACTTCTTAATTTTCACAATACATATGCACCATAATTCTCAAAAATATAGATGAAAATCATTAACTTTCATTGCACATGCATACTATCATACTATATTTTATATCAAAACACTAATATCATTTTACATGCAATAAACTCTTTCTAAAACTAAACCAAATTACATGCACCATATAAATCATGGACCAATCTATTCACATTTTTGAAAACAAGATTCTCACAAATGTTCTAGAATACTCTTTTTTTTGGAAATCTTACCAGGGTCCTTATATTAGACAAATATAAAAGTAATACTCAAATCTCAAGAGAATATGTCCATAACCTTCTAGATTTCAGCCAACTCAAAGAAAACAACAATATAAACCGTTACAAAATCAATAACAACTATTCATGCTAAAACAACACTATCGACTTCATCAGCGACACCTTCCAAAATTTTAAAGAACCATCAAATCTATAAATTCACACAATGATTAGGAGAACCTGCTTCACTTCTAGTTTAACAAACTAATTCCAAACTATGCATGTGACTTCTCTTGCCAAGATAAGAAAAAATAAATGCATGCACCATTACCATTTATCTAAAAGTCCATGAAACCAAAACATACCTGAGATCCATTCATACCATGTATTGGAAACTTGAATATTCTAACATTTTTTGTGTTTCACACCTAAACAACTGTATATTCTCTCAAATACCTAGAACATATCAAACTAGAAAGTCTAATGTGTAATTTGAGTAACTATTCTTTTTCAAAAATGTTAACGCATAGGACAACTATTAGATCATGTATCAAGGAAACAACATGCAGAGCCATTTTCTAAAACTTGAAGATATCACAAAACTTTGAGCTAAAATGACTCGTAATATCACATGTGTAAATTGAATGTTTCAACAAAAACCCATTAAGACAACATTATTCTCAAAAAACCATTAAATATATAGGATGTTTTGTATGCATGCTAACAATAACCATAAACCTCAACCTTTCATTCTTTCCACCATACATATAAACTTACACACAACTGACATCATCTTAAATCTTATAGGCAAAAATCTCTCAAAAATACTTAAAAAAATTATCAGAACTTCTCAAATCATTCACATGCAGATGGATTCATAAAAATTTCTCATACTATAGCCCATATTTCATCATGAAATCAATCACAATTGACTCATAAATTCTATACATATCCATGTAGACCAAAATTATTCTATTTATGTAACTAAGGATTGATTTCCTTCATATTACTACAAAATTAATTCAAAATATTCAAAGATAATTTCCAAATTTGTTCTAAGCTCAACGAAACATACTTGATGATGTACTTTAAAACTTTCTTGTTCAATATTCCTGACAAATCCTTCACTACAACCTTAAGAACTCAACGAACTAGAGCTCTACTTCCATGAGAAGCTTGCAAAAATGAACCAAAAACCAAGAAACTCAACACTTATATCTGCCACCTCCTTACCATAACCAACTCAATGAGGTGCTTTCTTATCATTGGTTTGAATTTACCAAAGATGTGCTTAGCATCTTTTCCAAGTGTTCTATTGGCATAGCCAAGTTTAACCATCACTAACCCTTTACACTAAAACTTTGCCAACTTCTCATCCTTTGAAGAATAAATGTTTGCATTAATTTCCTTTTACCACAAAATCTCCATGATGATCTCAAAGCATAAAATATGTACTTCACATTAAATATTCATGCTGACTCACCTTATATGATGGATCATGTTTCCAATCCAACTCATCAAATCAATTAATGCACTGACTATGCTTTACAATTAATCTATCACCCTTAGATTTAGGTAAATACATATTTCACAATGAACTCTTACATTTTGAAAATGCCTAGGCCTTACCATCATGACTTGAAAGGTCTTAAACCAAGTCATTATAATTTAGGACTATTAATCCTAAGTAATCTAATTATTAGAAAAAAGATATCACCTTAGGTTTTTAGGCTTAGGAAATTTTGACGTGACCAAGTTAAAAACATAAACCAACTTAACATGATAATAATTTAAATGTCTATTGGATGAAAAAATAAAACTGAGAATTTAATTATGTCTACATCTCAAAGGAAATTACATAAATAAATGCATTATATCTGTAACTTATTATGTTCAAAACTATGATAATCATCATGAATTCCACTATTTGTTCTGAACCAAGAATCATTTTCATTAATATTTTAAATTGTTTAAATGATCAAACTAAAAGAATAACCCAAAAAATAATGACAATGCATACTTAATAAAATGCAATATATGTACTGCTAATTTTGAAAACATTCCCAACTAAAAAATATCTCAAAATCTACTTTAACTAAAAATCAAGATAACTGATCACATTCACAAATATATATATGCATATTTTTTTCATTAATTCACCATGATTTTTGAAACCACTTATAAATATAAATATGAATTCATCAACCAATTATTATCATCTCATAATAAAAAATATGCATTTAAAATTACTATTAATTGACCAGGTCTCTGACATAGTTTTAGATTTCATGACTAGGTCATCTCTATGGTAGAAAGTATTAATTTTTGGAAAAATTTAAAGGGGTGTGGAAAATAGGCATAAAAGGATTCTTATCACATCAAATGGGTGAATGATTCATGGTATGAGGCTAAGAAGAAACCTCCTCAGATGAATGAATCTTGGATTGGTGAAAAGGAGACTGAGTCTATTGGTTATAGTCCTATCAATCTTGTTCCCTTTAGAAACTAAGAGGGTGCAGGTCACCATGTTAGTTTGAGGGAACATCCTAGATCCTACGGTGTCTATGGAATTGCATTTTAGTAATGGATTACTCATGAGTGATCTTAGGGATAAGACACTAAATCTAATAGGATTGACATCCCAAGGGTAAGAGGTCGACCATGGATGCAATGAAGCAAGAATAACATGAAAGACAACATAAAAGGTAAATCAATAGAGAACCAATAAGAAGGATGACATAGAACCAAATAAAATAAAATAATCAAGGTAAGAGCTAAAACACAAGTGAAAGCAAAGCCTAATAGCTAACATAGGGGAGTTGGATAAGAGATCTTTAAATGGGATAGAACTAACATGAGACCATATGTGTGGTCCCATCGGGCATGCCAGAGTGTTGTTTAGAAAATATAAACAAAACCATTAGTGTTTGGTAGGGTGCTAAAGTAAACCATTAAGAGGCTATAAGGCTTAAGGATTCTATGGGCTATAGGAGATCTATAGTGGTTATCCATTTTATTGACTTGCACCATATTATATACATACTTGTAAACTAGGTTGGGGTTAGCATGATCAAATGCATAAAGGATGCATGTATCTCTAACAAATCCAACCACAATAAAATAAGTAGCTAATGATAGATTATTTATTTCATATAAATTATGGAAAGAACATTACCAAGTAAAGAGAGATAACAAATGAAATAAATATGTTTTCAATAAAGGGTTCAAGAGCATGCCTAGTCTAGGTTTGAGCTATATATTGATGCCTAAAAGTGTATCACAGGGGTTTACAAAGTGTTAAAGGACACTCTTATCATTTCTAAACTCAAAGAGTCTATTGCATGGGTATCTAGTTGTGATAATCCTATTATCTTTGGTGGAGTAATGGAAAATCAAATGATTATTTCACAAAATTTATATAACTTGTTGTTGGGAGCAACCTTGGCTTCAAAGTTAACCTATGAACTTAAAAGTGATATGAACTAATGATAGTGAAAAATGATCAAAACCTAAGTCTAAAAGTCTAAACTAGCATGAATATTCACAATGATAAGCTAAACTAAAATGAATTGATTAGAAAAGGAGCAAAAGGAAGGGTAGGGTAGAAAGAAAGTGTTCTAATTTTTAGTCTAGACATTATGACAAAGTTTAGATTTCATAAAGGCATGCATCAAACCAATATATATCATGAAATTATATAAGTATATATCCTACTACATCAGGAAAACATCTAAATAAAGGTGAAATAATGCAAATCAGAGATTAGATTCAATTTTAAGATTTACTTCTAGAAATAAATAACATTAACACATTTGTAAGAAAAGTAAAGAAAGTGAACTGAATGTAAAATCCTTAAATTAACATAGCATAAACCCAATTTAACAACTTTGAATTCATTAATATGCACATCAAGAATCCATAAAAACCATTCAAATATGAACATTCAAACATATGATTGAGAGAGAAGCTATGATAACAAATACACAAACAATGTTTGACAATCTTTGCATAATTCCTTATTTGGATTAATTGCTCAAAGTTTACACAAGTTTTAATGCAAAATCTCCCTCCCTAATTACAAATGATAATACACCTTATATATAAAACTAAGGAGGTATGTCAGTTAGCCATATCTAATTACAATTACATAAGTGTCATGGACAACTATCCCTTCTACAACTTTATAGAACTAGACACTTTCTAAAATGACTGACCTATAAGAAACTTGATTTACAACATTGCACTCTCTTTTATAAAATAATATTCTCTTTTCAAAATGATACCAAGTTTTAGTTGAAAAAATAATATTCTTAAGTCAACAATTTTAACTTTGAGACTCCTTTGCTATTGTAGTCCCTTGTCTTTGTTGTAGGCTCTTCATTACCTTATCATGCTATCCATCAATTAGCCTGAGGTTGATGATAGGTTCTATGAAAATTTTATCTTCTTGATTTATCAAGCCTCTAAAGTCTTCATCATCTCTATTCATTACTTCCTTGATGCTTCTAGCATCACTAATCTTCTCTTCTATAGATATGATCATGTCTAAGATCCTTTTTTTATCTACTCCCATTTTACCTTAGATTTGATTCTTTACTTATTTCATGACTTGAGTAGCCTTATGCTTGAAGTCATCATTAGTTATTAAGACACTATGACTGAGTGTAGTTTGGTATATGATCAAACTCCCTAATATATGCATCATTCTAATCTCTAACTATTTGTTATCCATATAAAGATCCTCCAGGCTCGTGGATCATTTGCTCGAAACCTTGATCTTCTCTACCAATATAACCATAGCCATATTCAAATGGGAAAGGATAACTATCTTAAACCTAATAATTTGGTCTTATATCAAAATATCTTTCCATTAAGTCACTTGGTTTATGACCATAATACTCTGCTTGCTTACCACATCTTGTTAGGACCTTATTGATTTCAAGGAATTAAACATATCATATAAATTAGCTTCAAACATACTAATCATCCCTTCTGGCACAAATATAATAGACTACCCATCTAAGTTCTTTTATTTATTTAAACCATTAATAACTACTTTTATCTATTTTGACTATGTTTGAGCCAGCTCTAGGGGATCATACTCAAATATTGGGTATTCACTAGGTCTCTATGCCTCCTTTTGAGTTAAGTTACTTAATGGCTCTACCTTTTGATAAAAAATATTTTCTCCACCTACCAATATTTTTTTCTCAATTACCCTTTACAAAATAGAAATTCTTAGATCAATCCTAACCCAAAATGAAGATTGGGTCACCTGTGGCATAAGGATCTCAATTTGTGAATCAACTGATTCACTTGGAGAAACTAATATTCTTGCCTCTTCCTCCTACAGAGTAATAATCCATTGTATCATTTCTTGCTCCAAGGGGATGTTGGTGGCTTTCACCATGGCCTAAGGATGATGATTCATAGGTAGGCTCTCTAATCTAGGTCCATAAATGAACCATTTTGGGATAGATGGACCATATATTATGTTTTCTTTACCAAATAAATTGATTTCACTCAAAGGGGGAGTGATAGTCACTTTAGGTTTCTAAGCTTTGTGAATAAGGGAAGTCTCTACTTTTCTTTTTGGAGGAGTAATAACCACCAAGTCTAATTTTACTTCCTTCCCTTTTTCTTCCATAGTTTCCTCAACATTAGCTTATTCATCTAAATCATATTCATAAGCCTAGAATAGCATATTTAATGCATCCTCAATAATCTCATTAGGATCAAGGGATATCATGTGAATCTCTTCCAAAGTTAGATCATGTTCTACTGCTTTAGGAGGTCTATAAGCTAATGAACTTGAAGGGATTTCATCTAGATTTTTCTCCTCAGGCCTATGTTCTTCAAGATTTTATTCTACTGGTACACTAATTGAGGAAGGTCTAGAGGATTCACCATGGATCAAATGATATTTCCTAAGTCCCAATTGCCACTTATCATCCAATTTTTTATTTCTCTCTAGTCTAGACTCGAGTCTTAGGTTGTGCTCTTTTAATCTCCTGGTCACTTAAATGTAGGATGATGCCTTGGTGTAAATATGGTCAAAGGCACCAATCTCATGATTAGATTGTATATTTAGAATCCATTTGATTTTAAAATGCTTTTTAACCCTTCCATAAGGGTCCCACTACCTAAGTTCATCTATCTGTAGATTAAAATGTGATATGTGCTTTGATTCTACCTTAATATTGTCTCATTATTTGAATATGGTTTTGATAATAGTTATTGGGAAGCTGTGAAGGAGTCCCTTTATTTTGGTTTTGCAAAGACTAATTATACCATGAAATAATTGGTAAGCTACCTCTTGCTTAGCTAACTTATTAGGAACATGGATAGGTAGCTTGAGAGGAGAGTTATGAGTCCCCTCAGTTCTTATGACTGCACAATCTAAATATAGCCATATATCCCCCATTGATTCAATAATTTTTTTAATAAGAGGGTTCACTCTCATCAATGGGATTATAATTATGACCTCACTCAAATTTGGGTAGACATAGTCACATATAAATTGAATGTGGTCCCTATATTTAAAGATATGCAACTTTGAATAATATTGTGAAAAAGTCTAAGTTCCAATTCAAAGACCATTCCCTCTAGTTTGGAGTCTTTGTTATTTCACATAGGGCATCTAAGAGATAAGACATCATATAGAACCGAGTCTTCTTCTACCTAATTGCATAGATTTTTCTGATCAATGAGATAATGATTATTTCACCTAAAGGACAAAAATTTACCTTCTCAACAATGAAGTAGATGATGGGTACCCATACAAGCTTAAGATATGTTGTGGTGGGATTTCCACATAATCTATTCAAAATTATCATTATCATTCTTACCCTTGGTCTAAACTATCTCAAGAGGATGTTCATATTAAATTCTGAAAAGACTTTGTTCCTAGAGTATAACCACATAGCTAGGGTATCCATTAAATTGTGTTCTTTGGCCTAGGAAATGATTAAGGATAGGTCAATTTTGGGTTTAGGTAATTTATAATAGGAATCAAATGCCACATCAAAAATATAAGCCACTTTTTATTGAGTATGTTCATTAATAATCATGCTCTTACCTATCTTAGTTTCCTCAAAAATGGGAGCAATAATTTCAATGCAATGAAGTACCTCTATTTTTGCTATTGTCAAATGAAGGTTAGTCATTTGGATGGATACTATGTCATCATACAACCTCTTTATAGAGAGATTATTCTCCTCATCACTAGTGATGGAAGGTGGTTTTTAATGGTTCAAAATAATTTAGACCAATTGTTATCCCCTATGTTCAAGGCATCAACTACAAGCTGATTGTCTTTGAATACTTCTCCTTAGGTATATGTGGTCAAATATAGCTTGACATATTCCTTTGAAACACTCTTACGAGCTAAAATTACTATGATTTATCAAATTACTCACTAGTGAACTATAATTCAACTTTTAGTTGAATTATCTTTATGTTGGCAATCACAAAATTCTCCTCGACTTGATCATCACAAAAAATAGGGATAAATTAGGGCTTCCATACACTTCTAGGGATTATCTGTAGGTTTTTACAAAGCTTTAATGGTATCAAACAATTCAAACTATATGATATTTCATGACTTAGATTTACTTTAGATCATGTATTTATACCTTTTCCCTTTTGGGTCTACAAGATCTTCAAATTTGTCGTGTCTTACTTATGTGGCATTGTCATGTCACATAGTTCATTAATTTTTTGAAAAATGATTATTTTTAACTTTTGTACACATGTCATATTTGTGTGTAATAAACCTTTTAGCCTTAGCTTCATCATGGGTAGTTGATTTTCCTTTAAACTCTTGAGATTTGGCCACTTGGTGGCTCCACAGGCTTTCTATTCACTTTGGGGGCTCGATTGAATGCTCTCACGTTATGTGGAAACTTTAAATTCATTCTAATCCCTTTGAAAAGTCTACCTTGCCTTTCACCATTGATCGTGATATGAGAGGTTGAATGCCATTGGTTGGTATTTATTTGATTTACCATGGTTGTGACAGTTATCATTACCACATTTAACTTGGGTTCACTAAAATTTCAAGTCTATCCTACACCATTGGATTTACTTTGCTCAGATCAATGCAATCCATCAATCCTAATCTAGAAGATTAAATGCCATTTACTAGTCTACTTCCCTTTTTCTAAAATTGTGACACTTGTCACTTCGGTGTTCCTTTGTGGGGTGCTTGACTTATTGACTCAAGCAAATACTCACATACTATTGATAATTGACCTGATCTCTCAAGATGGTGACAATTGTTACTCTCATACTTGATATGAGTTATTTGAAATTTTGACTCAGACATGCACCCATGTACCATTGATCTTTCTAGTGATCTCTCAGGATCTTGACACTTGGCATCCTTGTGCTAATCTACTCCTGTGGACAATGAAATAAACTAATTTGGGGCTTGGTGAATATAAAGACTTAGGATAATTTTAGACTAAGGTATTTTAGACATATTAATAAATACACTTAGGACTTAGTATAAAATTACACTAGGTCTAAAATAAAAAGGACCTAGCATAAAGTTTTTTTGACTAAGGTTTTAGCCACATTAATAAATATGATTAAAACCTTAGGATAAAAATATAAACTAAGTCTAAAATAATATAGAGTGTTCCCACACAAATTTGAATAAAATGAACCTATGTAATTTTGAATCTTTTTCAAAAAGACTTAGGTTAAAATAAATTAGACTAAGGTTTTTAACATGATTTAAACATAAATTCAATTAAGCAATTAAAATACCAAGAGTTTAATCAAAGGGTCAATTTATAAATAATGTATAAAACCTTGGACATTGTCCACACAATTGGGATTCCATTAAACCTACAACTTGGACACACATGAAAGAACCTTTAGTCACATTAGATGGGGTAAAACCCAGGATCATATGAAATTATGTCAATCAAGTTATTGGTGTGGATGATTTTCAAATAAATTAAAATTGATCAAGTGTAATTTTCAATTCGAAGCAAAAATTTGTAAAATTTGAAACAAGGGCCCCCATTTTTAGAAATGGGGTATGTTGACCTCAAAAAATGGCAATTTCTGGAGGAACATAACAATATGTTAGAATTTAGATACTCTTAATTTGGACTAATAACTAGGCTACTTATTCCACTTGGTCAAGTACCATTATTAGAATCAATTTATGATTATAACAAGTTTTACACATGTAGAATTGGGATCAAACATCAAAACTTAGTCATGCTATGTGTGTGTTTTGATTCCACTTACTAATTGCCATGGGATTTAGAGATCAAATTCCATATTTCATGACCTTAACTATTAAAATTGACTTTTATCATATTTATATATCTATTAAAGATCTTTCTTTAGCTCAAGAAAGGCTTGGGCATTGCTCTACTACTAGCCAGGTGTTTGTAGCCTTGACAGAGATGCCTTTGGCTCTACTCTAGGCCTTGTTCCATTAAAACCTAGGCATCCATAGCCCCAATGGAGGTTACCAAAATCACCTTTACTTATAAATATTTTGAAATTTTCAATAAAGATCCTATTTTTATATTTTTAAAATATATTTTACTTTCTAGCAAAGGTTAAGAACTAGAATTATCCAGGTTTTAGGATTTGGTTAAATGTTTGATCTTCAGACAATCATCCTTGGTTATAAATTTCCTCTCAGATAATAATGTTCTTTAAGTGATAACATGAATTTATCCTAATAATTCAAAATTTCACTTAACATGTGTAATCCTTATTAGAATCAAATTTAGACCAGAACAAGGTTCAATATTTTAGGGAATAATTAACCTACTCATTAGTCTTCATCAATTTCTCAAAACTATGACATTAAGCTTACATTATTAGAATCCATGGTCAACCAATGCTTAAGGATCATACCTACCTTCTTGATTTGATAATTTATTTTGAGCATCTAGATGTATCTTGAGCTAAGGACTATCTTGAAAAAGACTTATTGAAATCAGGAAATAAAGTAGATAAAGCAAATACATAAATGAAACAAACAAACAAAAAGCAAACAAATATTCAAAAGTATTATGTAAAAAACAAGAACATGAAATAAACTCATCTAAAGCCTACCTATATTAAATATAATTGAACTTAAAGATTACTCCAACAAACCTTCCTCCAAGATCAAATGGGAAACTATTTAATTCTCCATAGGACCTTGAAGTAGGATTATTTCCTTTTGATGGTATCTTCTGATAGATAAGAGCACTTGTGTGTTTGTGTCTTTTGGGTGATGTATCTTGTCTTCCTATCAACATTCTTAAATACATGGATCAAAGATATGAATCTAAGACCCAATCATCTTCCTCCCAAATTCTTCCTTCTTTCATCAAAAGTGCTAATTTTGCTCTGTTCATAGATTGATAATGAATTGGATTCAATACATCATTTAATTATGGTATTGGTAACTCAATTGGTATGCTTGGATTAATGTCTTCATTAGGATCCATGTGAGGTTAGGATTGACTATCAATTTTTTCACAAAAATTCCCCAAGTCATCCCCAAAAAGCTATTTCATCATAATCAATTGAAAGGACATGAAATCAATTTGCACCCTTACCATTTGAGTTAGGTTAATCACATAATTCTAACCTTTTAAAGGAGTCATATGAAAATATTTGATCTATTTTACTTGCTTCATCTTCATCTTCTGTAAATAATGGCATCTCTTCTATCTAATCAAGTTCCAACTTATCTTGATTTGGGATCTCTAGAGTAACATTGCCTTCTTAAAATTTCTCATATTCTTTTAGGAAATCATGATATATATGTTGCCAATAGTAATCTTCTTCAGGGATATCCTTAATTTCAAGAATGTTTTTATATGATTGTCTTTATAGCTACTTCCTAAAGAAATCCAAGCTTATATTTGATCCATATCAATGAATGCAAGTTCTTAAGAAATCCCTTGTAAGTCATCTTCTTTGATTATTTCAAAACAGATAGACTCTTCCTCCACAATTGATACAGTAGATTTCTAAAAGTATCCAAAAAAATGTGAAAAGTCCATAGATGTTACCATATATACTTGATATTTTTCATGGGGCTACTCATCTTGAACAACCATCACTCTCTTTGGGGTATCTTTAGGTTCATTATCACCCTGAAATGGAAAATCAAAAGATTCCACCATAAGAGTTACTTTAGAAAATCTAGATGTCTCTGGAGATCCAGATATACATGTAGTATAATCCTTGTTAGGGACAATTTCAACTATATCATTTTTATCTTGATATGATTCAAAAACATTACAAAATTCTACACAATTTAATCCACCATCATCTAAACCTACATTACATAGATTCATTTCATGCACATTCTTATTCATAGGTGACCCATGGTTATTATTGTTATTACTACCATTATAAAACCTATTTATAGGTTTGTTAGACCTTTGAAAAGAGTAGTTTATTTTATAACTTTACCCAATATTTTTTTACTTATTTTTGCAATTTAAGGAAGTCAGTTCTCAAATTTTGAACCATTTTTAAGATGGCTCCACTCTCATTTTTAGGTGCCTCTAAATTATGAATTTGAGTATTACTACTATATGTTAACACCAAAGATATTTGGTCTTGTGGATGAGATACATTAGAAGATTTGTTTAATAACCCTAAGTTTTGACCAAGTGACTCAAGGGTAATTGATTCAAAATTGGTGTTTAATTTAAAATAAGTCTATTTTGATTGGCATTAGGAATGCCATTCACCATAGGAAAATTTAGATTAACATTTGGAATAGTATATTCCATTTAACCCTTAGGTTGCATCTGGTCATTAATTACCATAACTTTAATGTAGGCCAAGGCTAATGTGTTAATGACATTTGTAGATCTTTTAATAAATACATAAGTCATGGGGTCCAAATAATGAACCTGAAAACTAACAAGAACAAGAAAATTACCAATAGGCCAAGATATTGAAATAATACTTATAATTGATTTGTATTGATTAATTGAAATAATTACAAACCCATACCATTCTTAAATAAGCCTCAACTTAGAATTTAGAGTTTATATGCAAATTTTGAAAAAAACTAAAATCTAAAAAAAAATGCCTATTTTTAAAAACTCTCAAAATAGCCCAAAAATATCTTGAAATATGATAAAAACTATAATTAGAATATGGGAAAAAATTTAACTAAATTTGATGTCTGCTTCTAAAAATATATAATTTCTAAAAATAGAAAAAACTTGAAAAAATCATTAAATTATAATTTTAGACCCTTAGATGATCATGTATGGCCTCCAAAAATATTGAAAACATTCCTAGGTAGGTAGATCTACCTAGGGATAGTAACATACTTTTTGATACGGTCATTTTGGTGTGTGGAAGAGCTCAAACAGAGCTATGGGTCAAAAGTTATGGACTCCGAAAGGTTGGCCTATTTTTTTTGCATCATTCTCCTTTGGTTGAAAACAACTCAGCTCCTACGAGTTGGCCTGATTATACTGCTTCCAATTTTCCTTGTCAATCTTCTTCAATGCCCATTATATAATCCAAGTGTTGTCTTCTTGCTGCAATCCTTCCCACTACACCAAATACTTATTATAATTCCCTTGCCTTGTGTTCACTGTCTTCATATCCAAAACCTACACTATTTTTTCTTTCTTCTTCTTTGGAACCTATTGCTCCCAATTTAATTCTTCATCTTCACCATCTTTTCCATGTAATACATATAAATCTAAAATTTCAAATACTAGAGATATGTCAAAATTATATGGTAAACTCACCTCATACGTGTTATCAATGATTTTCTTCATAATTCTGCATGGTCTAATTTTATTGTATTTCAACTTATTGTATGTGCCTTTTGGAATATTTATTACCTCCAGTAAACCATTACCAAATCTCTTTATTCAAATACCTTAGCTATTATTTTTACCTCTTCTACTACTTTATATTTCTCATTACTTTCTTGAAATTTTCTTCTTACTCCTTATAACTGCTACAAATGCTTCTACATCATCACTAATTCAATCTGTAATTGAAAATTGTAACAAATCTAAAATACCCATAGGATTTATCCCATAAATAATTTTAAAATGTGAATTTACTATTGATCTATTCACTAAAATATTATATGTAAACTTAGCTTGTGGTAAAGCCAAGTCCCATTACTTTGGCTTCTCTCCCACTATGCATCTCAATAAATTTCCCAAGATCCCATTCAAAACTTCTATTTGTCTGTCTGTTTGTGGGTGATATGCACTATTGAATTGTAGCTTTGTACCCACATTCTTCCACAAAGTCCTCCAAAACCGACTTCGAAATTACATGTCCCTATCTGAAGTAATAGTTTTTGGAACACCATGTAATCTCATAATATCCATAAAAAATAATTTTGCAACTCTAGTGGCATCATTGGTTTTCTTACATGTAATGAAATGAACCATTTTAAAAAATCTATTTGCAATAAAAAAAATTGAATCATTACCTCTCTGTGTGTTTGGCAATCCCAACATAAAATCCATACTCAAATATGTTCATGGTCCTCTTAGAACTAGTAATGGCATGTAAAGTTTAGTATTATGTGCATGTCCTTTAGCCACCTGACATATTATGCACCTTGAAACATACCTTGTCACATCTCTCTTCATCTTTGGCCAAAAATACTTTTCCTCCACCAAATATATTGTCTTTATCTGACCAAAATGTCTAGCCAAACCACCACTATGTAATTCTCTTATTATATGGTCTCGTAGAGACCCAACTGGAATGCATAATTATTTCCCTTTGAAGAGATAACCTTTTTGTATAAGATACTCATCATGAATAATATTCATCCCACCTGTTAATGGATTCTTACATTATTCAACTATCTTGCCAAAATATGGATAAATATCATATAATTCGTTGATAGCTTCAAATCCAACTACTTCACTCACCATAGTAGTTAATAACACTACCCTCTTGTTTAATGCATCAACTACCTAATTTTGATTTCTTGATTTAATATTCAACACAAAATTATACCCCTACAAGAAAGAAACCCACTTTTCATGCCTACTATTCAACTTCTTTTGTGTATTCACATACTTCAAAGCCTCATGATCTGTAAATAGTATAAACTCCTTAGGCACCAGATAATACCTCCAATGTCTTAATGCTTGTATAATTACATAAATTCAACATCATAAGTAGAATATTTTATTCATACCTATTCAATTTCTCACTAAAATATACTATTGGCTTTCCTTCTTGACTCATCACAACACCAATTCCCACAAATGAAGCATCACAATAAACCTCGAGCACTTTGTTAAAATCTAGTAATGCTAAAATTAGTTTTTCTATAATCTCCTTCAAAATTTCAAATCTTTCTATGGCTGCTCTAGTCCATGAAAATTATTTCCTTCTTATGCAATATATTATTGGTGCCACAATACTACTAAATTTTTTAATAAAATTTCTATAAAAAGTTGCTAAACCATGGAAACTTCTTACCTCTGTAATGCTTTTTGGAATAGGCCACTCAAAAATTGCCTTTATCTTTTCTTCATCCATTTTCAAACCATTTGCTAAAACTACAAATCCTAAAAATACCAAACTATTCTACATAAACCTACACTTCTTCATATTTGCATATAACTTCTCCTTTCTTAAAATATCTATTACCATTCTCAAATGCTATAAGTGTTCTTCTTTAGCCTTACTGAATATCAAAATATCATCAAAATAAACAACCACAAACTTACCAATATTTTCTTGTAGCACTATATTCACCACCCTCATAAATGTGCTAGGTGCATTAGATAATCTGAATGGCATCAACATCCACTCATATAAGCCATCCCTAGTCTTGAATGCAGTTTTCCACTCATCTCCTTCATGAATTTGAATATGATAATAACCATTTCTTAGATCAATCTTGGTAAAATATTTTACTCTTGCAAGCACATTCATCATATAACTAAATGAAGTATAAGAAACCTATACTTTATTGTAATTTTATTAATTGCTCTACTATCCACACACATTCTCCATCCTCCATCTTTCTTTGGAGTTAGCAATGCTGGTGTTGCACATGGACTCATATTGTCCCTTATCACTTTACTCTTTAGCAATTTAGTAATCTATTTATTTAATTTTACATGTTTTATTGGACTCATCCTAGAAGCTACTTGATTGGGTAGAGCTGATCCTAGAATCAAATCAATGTGATGCTGAATATCTCTCTTCAGTGGTAAACCATCTGGTAAGTCATCAGGCATAATAGCTGCATATTCTTTCAAAACTCTTGATACTTCTATTGGTATTGCCACCATTTTTGTTTCTTCATTCTTTGCTACTAGTGCATAACAACAACTTGCTACCTTTATATCTTGGATAAATTATTTAGTACAAAGCATGCTTTCTATCTTCTATTCCTCCTTAAGAGGTAACAAAACTACCTTTGTACCACCTTTCCAAAAAATGTATGTTTTCTTTGCTCCATCATGAACTACTTTCCTATCAAATTGAGATAGTATCCCTAGTAACACATGACATCTATCCATCAGAATAACATCACACCATAATTCATCATTATAACTCTTTCCTATAGAAAACTTGATTAAGTATCTTTTATCTAATTGTAACTTCATTCCCTTTATTAAACCATGAAATTCGATAAGGATTAAGATGCTTTTCACATTGCAGATTTAGTTTCTCAATCATTTCTTTAGAAATTATATTTTCACAAATACCACCATCTATAATTACTTTGCATACCTTTCCACCCAAAGTACATCTTGTTCAAAAAATATTTGATCATAGACCTGCATCACCACCTTCTTTATTCTACACTTGTTCCTTCCTTGGAATGATCATGGTTCTTCTCATCATGAGATTCTCTCCAACATCTCTTGGTGTGACTTCAATATTTTGCTCTTCTATTTTAGCCTCAACTAAATTTACTCTTGGGCTATCTTATTGACTTCTTTCTTGATCTTAATATTTTGGACACTCAAATGCTCTATGCCCTTCTTCTTCACATCTATAATAGACATAAGATCTGCATTGATTTAGAAACCATCTTATATCACCACCATAACCTCATCCTCTCTAAAACCCTTGCCTATTATCATCTTGTCCTTTTTCACCATGTGATGGTTCACCTTTATTGGCATTAAAGCCACCTCTAGTGGTATTAAATCCACCTCATCCCCTTATTAGAGGGGATTCACCTCTTTTTTGAATAGTATATGTCCTAAAATTTTGTTTATTTTGCTTTTCTTCTGCCTTCAAAGCTAATTGATAAGCCTCCTCCATGTTAAGTATTCTATGCATGCTTAATTCATCTTGAATAAAAAATTTCAAACCATTTACATACCTTGTAGCCATCTACTCTTCTATTTTATTATGATCCACTCATATGTAAATCTTGTAAAATTCATCTATATACTCTTGTATACTATGATCTTTTTTCCTTAAATTTTGAAATCTTCTATATAGGGTTTGTGCATAATCCACAGGAAGAAATTTCTCCCTCATCTTCTTCTCCATCTTTTTTCATGAATTAGTCTTCTCTTTACCTTTTCTCTATCTCTCTTTCTATAGATGATCCCACCAAATCATTGCATGACCTTTCAATTTTATGCATGCAAAATTTACCTTCTTATGTTCTCTCATAGTCTTCCAGTCAAAGAACTTCTCCATGATATTCATCCAATCTATCAAATCCTCTAGTTTTAAACTACCTCCATAATCTATAACATCAACCTTGATTCCTTCATTCCTTCCTTCTAAACCCTAAACCATCCTCTCTTCCTTCAATGGTGGATGCTCTTATTGTTCTTCTTGCTAAACTTCTTCATCATGATCTGTGTCTTCTTCATCACCACCTTCTCTTCTCTGTTGATTGGTGATAACCTCTATTAATTATTGAAATTGCCTCTATAGCTCTTGTATAATCTGGTTCATTTTTCCCATACCTCCTTGTCCTCTCACTATTATTCTCTCCTCTAAGATTAACTTGCTCTAATATTAGATAATGAACCCAAAAAATAAGAAGAATAAGAAAATTACTAATAGGCTAAGATCTTGAAACAATACTTAGAATTGATTTGTATTGATTTCTTGAAATAATTACAAACCCATACCATTCTTAAATAAGTCTCAACTCAGAATTTAGAGTTTACATGCAAAATTAAAAAAAAAGATAAAATCTAAAAAAAAATGACTATTTTTAAAAACTTCTGAAATATCCCAAAAATATCTTGAAATATCCTAAACACTATAATTAGACTATGGGACACAATTTAATTGAAGTTGATGTCTGGTTCTAAAAATATACAATTTCTAAAAATAGAAAAAACCATTAAATCATAATTTTAGACCTTCAGATGATCACGTATGGCCTCCAAAAAATATTGAAAACATTTATAGGGAGGTAGAACTACCTAGGGACAACAACATATTTTTTGATACAGTCATTTTGGCATGTGGAAGATCTCAAAAAAAGCTATGGGTCAAATGTTATGGCCTCCAAAAAGTTGCCCTATTTTTTTTACATCACCAAATCATCTTTATATATCTCTAAATATAAATCCACATTAGGTCTATAAGGATCTATAGTCCTTCTAAACATCTTTTAGAATCTAGCATTGAAATCTCCTATGGGCTCATTTACATCTGTTTTAATTGTGGTGAATTTTTGATAGAGGACACATGGATTGATGACTTTGTTGAATTGATCAATGAAATAACCACTACAATTATTCCAGTTGACAATGTAGTTCTCAGGAAGGTTCAAAAACCATTCATATGCTACATCTCTAAATGTAAATGGAAAAAATCTACATGCAATATCTTCATGAACAACATTTAAAAGTCTTAAAGTAGCCTTGAAGCTTTTAATGTGTTCTTCAATAGTTACAACACCATTATGACTAAAGGAGGGCAAAATACTTCTTAGGATTTTGGGGTAGATCATGTACTATACTTGGTACATTGATATAAGATCCTCCTAACTATATTGTACCTTGATAAGGTTTGAACACAGTATTGACCCAATTTTGGCTCTTCAGGGCAAAAAAAGTCACCTCCTATCTGAAAACTTAACTGCCTAAGTCTATATTTTTTTGTCAAGTCTAATTCTTTCAGAGGGTTGGTTTTGGTCTTTTGCTAAGTGTTTATTCTTTTGAAGGTTTTATCTTCAAGTTTTTTGTTTAAGTGCCAAATTCTTTTAGACAATTTGTCTAAGATAGATTTTACGAAGGGTAACTTTCAATTTTTTTGAAAGAATTATTTTAGACATTTTATCTGAAATAACTTTTTTGAAGGGTATCTTTTGTTAGGAAAAGGTCCACTTCAATTTTTTTGAAGGATCATTTATAAATTTCTCAAGGGGTATTCTCTTTGGAAAGTGGACATTTACAAATATTTTTAATGGTCACTTTCATTTTTTTGAGGGGTAACTTCCAATTTTCTCGAAGGGGTTATTTTCAAAAGGGCTGAAAGGAATTTTCTTAGAGAAATGGTCACTTATCTTTCTAAAAGGTACCTTACAAATTTTCTAAAGGGACATTTTCAACAAGCTGAAGGGCACTTTCATTTTTGTGGAGGGCACTTAGTAGAAAATACAAAGAGAATTCTCTTAGGATAATTATCCATAGAAATTGTCCAAACAAAATCCTGAAGGAATTGTTTTGATGAAATAGACCAAACAAAATTTTTGAGGGGACACTTGAAATTACTGAAGGGTCATTCTAGAGTTCTGAAGGTCCACTTTAAAAATTTTGAAGGGATAAATAGAAAGTCTGAAGGGATTGTTCAGGAGAATTGTCCATGGGAAAAGATATATGAGGAGTAAATTTCCTTTGGGAAAAAAGGCTAAAAGAAATTTCTTGATAGAAAAATATGAAGACAAATGGCTATAGATAAATTATCTAAAAGAAATACCTAAAAGGTGATGGCTTGTAGGACATCAATTTCAAACTATAGAAACTAGCTGTTGGCATTTGAATAGTGAGTCTGAGGAAAAGGTTCCAAAGGAGTAAGGAGAGTGGTGGTCTGTAAGATGTCAATTTAAAACTATGAAAATAGCCATTGGTGTTAAAAGGCTTAGTGGGAATCTAAAGGTAAGTATAAAGGAAACAAATGGAAATTATAACTAAGGCATTTGTTTTAGTTGTAAATTATTCAACTGTAGCCAATTCAAACATAACTGAGGCATTTGATTCAATTATAACAAAATGTAACTGATACTTTTGTTTTAGTTGTAACTTAATGTAACTGGTTCATTTAATGACATGGCACTATTCTCCCACATGTAAATGTAATTGATTCTTTCAAGATGACACATGTTCAAGTGACTCTTGGACTCATTTTTCTCTACCTCCCTCCCAAAGGCTATAAATATAGATTCTCTTGGCTCATTTGAGGATATATTTCTGCCTTGTATGGTGAAGCCATGCCAAAATTTTATCTTGAATCAATAAAGACAAGTGTTTTACCTCATTCAAAGAGTGAATTAAGTGTACATTCTTGGTATTAGTCTTGTGCAAGTGTAATTTCCATTTATCTTCATATGTTAATTCCATTAGTGCCAGGTGTATTGTGATTTCCCTCTTATAGTTTAACAAGAAGTGTCTAAAGAGATTGTAGATATAGTGAATAACTAATTCAATAGAGTGTCTTGGAATGCCTATTGCTTAAGTCTTCCTAAATCTATGCCATCTCCTGGACCCCATGTTCAAACACTGATGTGAGAGAGAGAGAGAGAGAGAGAGAGAGAGAGAGAGAGAGAGAGAGAGAGAGAGAGAGAGAGAGAGAGAGAGAGAGAGAGAGAGAGAGAGAGAGAGAGAGAGAGAGAGAGAGAGAGAGAGAGAGAGAGAGAGAGAGTTGATATTGAGTGAAGTGTATATGTAACTTATCCTTATTTGAAGTGTATGTTCAAGGTATGAGTAGATAAAATATTTTGGTGCATCACCCCTAATAGAATAGGTTTAAATTCTATTTATTTTAACCCTTTTCATTCCCCGAGTTGTTAATAGTAGGAATACAATCTTGAAAGGTGCATTTAGGGGAGCTAGCCCCTAATCTAGAGATTCATCTCAACAAAATTCACCCACAACAAGAGAGATGATTCTATTTTTCTACTTGGATGAGGAGAGTTGAGCCTCTTCTCAAGGGTGCAAATCCAAGAATTAATACACAAGAGAACCATGTATAAGTGAAGTAATTTGGGACTACACTTACCTTTATCAGATCTTGCTCTCCTATGAACTTCTAATGAAAGAAGAGATACTCTTGTCTCTGAATGTCACCTAGTCCTGATCCTTGGTAAGTCTAACATGTAAAATTTGAATCTTGTTTAGAATATGATGTGTAAACCTTATATTTGTAAATAATAATGATTAGACTTACACATTAAGCAAATTCATACAATGGATGATAAAATACAACAATATTTAACTAAATTAGCTCAAAGATGTATCCAAATATGTAAATATGGGTGATATTTACACTTATAAGTTCAAATAAACTCAAATTTACAAATAATAAATCAATCTTCAAGAAAAACTACTATCACTAACCTCAAACTCATTGGATTCACAAAGCTTAAGCTATTTTTACCACCATTTGTCATATATTTTCAAAGAATAGCTATATTTAACTAACGAAACTTAAAGACTAGTCTAAAAATATGATTATAGATGATATTTATATAATTAATCTAAAATAAACACAAATATGTGAGTGATTCACTGATATTTGAACAAAATTCACTAAAACTAGCAAGGATACTTCAAATTCACAAAGATCTATCTAAGGCCCTCCTTCTAGCACCAATGTAACTAAGCTTGTTGATGCCTGAAAGTGTATCAAAGGGGTTTACATAGTGTTTAGGGACACTCTTCTCATTTTTTAATGCAAAGAGTCCATTGCATGAGTAGCTAGGTTGTGATAATCCTGTTATCTTTGGTGGAGTAGTGGTAAAGTAAATGATTATTTCACTAAATTTATATAATTGGTTGTTGGGAACAACTTTGGCCTAAAAGTTAACCTATGAACTTAAAAGTGATCTAAACTAAGAATAATGAAAAATGATCAAAACCTAACTCTAAACTAGCATGACTATTCCCAATGACAAGCTAAACTAAAGTGAATTGATCAAAAAAGGAGCAAAAGGAAGGGTAGGGCAGAAAGAAAGTGTTCTAATTTTTAGTCCAAATATTATGATAAAGTTTAGATTTAATTAAGGCATCCATCAAATCAATATATATATATATATATATACATACATATATATATATATATATATACATACATATATATATATATATATACATACATATATATATATATATATATATACATACATATATATATATATATATATATATATATATATATATATATATATATATATATATAATGAAATTTCATAACCACGGATCCTACCATACATCAGGAAAACATCTAAGGAAAGTTGAAACAATGTAAATAAGAGAATAGATTCAATTTGAATATTTACTTCTGTAAACAAATAACATTAGAATATCTACAAGAAAAGCAAAGAAAGTGAACTGAACCTAAAATCCTTTAATTAGCCTAATGCAAACACAAGTTAACAACTCTGTATTCATTAATATGCACATCAAGAATCCATAAAAATTCAAATAGATGATTGAGAGGGAAGCCATGATAAAAAATACACAAACAATGTTGGACAATCTTTATAGAATTTCTTACTTGTATTAATTTATCAAAGTTTACACAAATTTTAGCTCAAAAACTCCCTCATTGATTACAATTGACAATACCCCTTATATAAAAAACTCAAGAGGTATGTCAGTCAGTCATATCTAATTATAATTGTACAAGTGTCCTAGATAGCTGTCCCTTCTACAACTTTCTAAAACTAGACACTTTATTAAAGGATTGACCTATAAGTAATGCACTTTACAACACTACACTTGATTTTACAAAAGAATATTCTCTTTTCAAAATGATATACAAGTTTTAATTGAAAAAATAATATGATTAAGTCAACAATTTTGACTTTTAGACTCATTTGTTGTTGTAGTCCTTTGTCTTTGTTGCATGATCTTCATCACCTTATCATGCTATCCATTAATTAGCCTGAGGTTGATGATAGGTTCCATGAAAATTTCATCTTCATGATCTTCTAGGACTCTAAAGTCTTCATCATCTCTGTTAATTTTTTCCTTGATGCTTCTAGCATCACCAATCTTCTCTTTTGGAGATAGGATCATGATCAAGATCCTTTTGTTATCTGCTCCCATTTTACCTTGGCTTTGATTCTTCACTTCTTGCATGACTTGATCAATCCAATGCTTAAACTCCTTGTTAGTGATTAATCCACTAAGACTGAGTATAGTTACGTCTATGATCAAACTCCCTAATATATGCATCATTCTAATCTCTAATCATTTGCTCTCCATAGAAAGATCCTCCAGGATCTTAGACCATTTGATCAAACCCTTGATCTTCTCTACTAATATAACCATATCCATATTCAAATGGGATAGGCTAACTATCTTAAACCCAGGAATTTTATCTTCTATCAAAATATTGATCAATTCCTTTGCCTTGTTATATGATTCTTGCCATTGAGTCACTTGGTTCATGGCCATAGTACTTTGATTGCTCACCACATCCTATATGGTCATTATTGATTTTAGGAATTGAACATATCATATAAAGTGTCTTCAAACATATTGATCATATCTCCTAGAAAAAATATAATATACTGCTCCTCCAAGTTCTTATTTTATTTCTTCAAGCCCTTAGTAGCTACTTGCATCTATTCTGAAAATGATTGAGCCATCTCTAAGGGAGCTTCCTCCAATATTGGGTCTTCACCAAGTCTCTGTGCCTCCTTTTAGTCAAGTTACTCAATGGATCTACCTTTTGATAAATAATATTTTTTCCACATATCAAGATTGTTTTCTTAGTTACCCTTTACAAACTAGTAGTGCTTGGATCAAAACTGACCCCAACTGAAGATTGGGTCACCTGTGGCATAGGGATCTCAATTTGTGAATCAACTAATTGATTTGAAGCAACCAATCTTCTTTCTTCTTCCTCCTGCAAATCAATGATCCATGGTTTCATTTCTTGCTCCAAGGGCATGTTGGTGGCTTTCACCATGGCCCAAAGATGATGATTCATAGGCAATATCTCCAATATAGGTCCATAAATGAACCACTCTAGGATAGATGGAACATATATTATGTTTTCTTCACTGATTAAATTGAATTCACTCAAAGTGGGTGTGATAGTCACTTTAGGCTTCTTAGCTTTAGGAATAAGGGCAATCTTTGCTTTCCTTTTTGCAGGAGTAAAAACCACCAAGTCTAATGCTACTTCCAACCCTTTATCCTCCATAGTTTCCTCAAACTTATCTTCTTCATCTAAATCAGATTCATAAGCTTGGGATAACATCTTCAATGCATCCTCAATAATCTCATTAGGATAAATGGCTATCATGTGAATCTCTTCCAAAGGTAGATCAAGTTTTGCTATTTTAGGAGGTTCATAAGTTGATGAAATTTAAGGGATTTCATCAAGCCTTTTCTCCTCAAGCCTATATTCTTTAGGATTTTATATTATTGGTGAACTGATTGAGGAAGGTATAGAGGATTCACCATTGATCAAATGATATTGCATAGGTCCCAATTACCACATATCATCCACTTTTTGATTTCTCTCTAGTCTAGACTCAAGTCTTAAGTTGTGCTCTCTTAATCTCCTAGTCATTTCAAAGTAGGATGATGCCTTGGTGTAAATAATCTTTAAGGTATCAGGCTCATGATCATATGGTACATTTAGAATCCCTTTGAATTTAAAATTCTCTTTAACCCTTCCAATAGGGTCCCACTACCTGAGTTCATCTATCTGTAGATTGAAAGATGATATGTGCTTTGATGCTGCTTTAATATTGTCCCACTATTTGAATATGGTTTTGATAATAGTTATTGGGAAGCTGTGAATAAGTCCCTTTCTTTTAGTTTTGCAAAGAATATCTATGCCATGGAATAATGGGTAAGCTACCTCTTGCTATGCTAACTTATCAAGAACATGGATATGTAGCTTGAGAGGAGAGTTCTAAGTCCCCTCAATCCTTATGAATGTAATATATATATATATATATATATCCATATATCCCCCATTGATTTAATATATTTATTAATTAGAGGGCTCACTCTCATCATTAAGATTCTAGTTATGGCCTCACTCAAAGCTAGGTAGGCATAGTTACATATAAATTGAATGTGGTCCCTATATTTAAAGATATGCAACTTTAAATAATACTATGAAATAGTCTAGGTGACATTTAGAGACCATTCCATATGGTTTAAAATATTTATTATTGCACACATGACATCTAGGATATAAGACATCATATAGAACTAAGTCTTCTTCTTCTGCATATTTGCATAGATTTGTCTACTCAATAAGATATTGATTATTTCACCTATTAGAGGGACAATTAACTTTTCAATAATGAAGTAGATGATGGGCACCCATACAAGGTCAACATATGCTATGGTGGGATATACATATAATCTATTCAACATTGTCATTATCATTCTTACCCCTAGTCTAAAATAGCTAATGGGGATGTTTTTATTAAAGTCTAAAAAGACCTGGGTTGTAGAGTATAACCACATAGCCAGGGTATCCATCAAATTGTGTTCTTTGGCCTAGAAATTAATTAAATCTAAGTCAATTTAGGGTTTGGGTAATTTATAATATGACTCAAATGCCACAACATAAATATAAGCCACTTTTCTATGAGTATTTTCATTAATAATCTTGCCCTTATCCATCTTAATTTCCTTAAAAATGGGAGAAAGAATCTCAATGCACTGGAGTACCTCTAGTTTTGTTTCTACATAATAAAGGCCAATCATTTGGATGGCTACTATGTCATCATATAGCCTCTTTGTAGAGAGATTCATCTCCTTGTTCTTGGTAATGGCAGGTTGGTTTTTAATGATCCATAACAATTTAGACCAGTTATTATCCCATGTTTTCAAGGCATCAACTATAAACTCAATGTCTTTGAATACTCATCCTTCAGCATCCATGGTCAAATATATCTTGAAATCTTCCTTTAAAACACTCTTATGAGCTTCCATTACTATGATTTGTCAAATTCCTCACTAGTGGACTACAATTCAACTCTTGGGTGAATTATCTTTGTGATGACAATAACTCAATTCTCCTCAGCTTGATCATAATTAAGAAAATAGGGACAAATTAAGGATTTGATATACTTTTAGGGCTTCTCTATAGGCTTGCATAGAGCTTTAATGGTGGAAAGTAATTCAAACTATATGAGCTTTCATGACTTAGATTTTCTTTGGATCATGTATTTATACCTTTGCCCTCTTGGGTTTGTAATATTTTAAAATTTATCATGTTTTACTTATGTGGCATCAACATGTCACACAATTCATTAATTTTTTGAAAAATGACCATATATCACTTTTGGAGACATGTCATCTTCACATGCAATAGACTTTTAGCCTTGGATTCATTATGGGCCATTGATTTTCCTTTAAGTTCCCAACATTCGGCCATTTGGTAACTTCATGAGCTCTTTGTGCACTTTGGGGGATTAGTTGAATGCTCTCGTGCCACATGGAAACTTCTCATTCATTTCAATCCATTTGAAAAGTCTACCTTGACTTACACCATTGATCATGATCTAGGAGGTCAAACACCATTGGTTGGTATTTGTTTGATTTATCATGGTTGTGAAAATTTTCATTATCACATTTAACTTGGGTTCATTGAAATGTCAACTCTATCCCATGCTATTAGATATGATTTTCTTAGATCAATGCACTCCATTGATCCTAATCTAGAAGATTGAATGACATTGGCTAGTCTACTTCCCTTTTACTATTTTTTTGACACATTGCTTTAACAATCCCTTATGGGGTGTTTGACTTATTGACTTAGGCAAATGCTCATGTGCCATTTATATTCAACTTGATCTCCCGAGATGGTTATACTTGTCACTCTCACACTTGATATGAGTTATTTGACATTTTGACCCAAATAAGCACCCATGCACCATTGATATTCTGAGTGAGCTCTTAGGATCTTGAGATTTGGCATCCTTGCGCTAGTCTACTCCTACAGAAAATGAAATAAACCATGTTAGGGCTCAGGGAATATAAAGACTTAGGATAATTTTAGACTAATGTATTTCAGATGTATTAACAAATACACTTAAGACTTAGTATAAAATTACACTAGGTCTAGAAAATCACTTAGTATTAAGTTTTTAGACTAAGGTTTTATCAACATTAATAAACATGATTAAAACTTTAGGATAGAAATATAAACTAATTCTAAAATAAAATAAAGTGTTCCCACATAAATTTAAATAAAATGAACCCACGTAATTTTGAATCTTTTTCAAAAGGACTTGGGCTAAATTAAATTAGACCAAGGTTTTTAACATGATTTAAAAATAGATTCAATTAAGCAATTAAAATACCAAGGGTTTAATCAAAGGGTGAATTTAGCATCAATGTATAAAACCCTAGACATTATCCACACAATTGGGACTCCATTAAACCTACAACTTAGAAACACATGAAACAACATTTAGTCATATTAGATGGGGTAAAACCCAGGATCATATGCAATTATGTTAATCAAGCTATTGGTGTAGATGATCTTCAAATAAAGAAATCTGGTCAAGTGGAATTTTTAATCCAAAGCACAAATTTAAAAAATTTGAAACGAGGGCCCCCATTTTTCAAAAATGGGGTTATGTTGACCTCAACACTATATTTCACTTTTAACACTATTGTTTTCCAATAATGCAATGTTCTACTTTAGCAAGAGAGAGAGAGATTGTTTTACTCAAGTTGTATAATTCAATTTGAGCATGTATAATTCTAGTATGCAATGAGAAATGCTTCTAAAGAGAGAAATGACATGAAATAAATGAATATTTTAAGAAATTAAAGTATTATTTAACCCTATACAAATTCAAGAAACCTTAGAAACTACTCTAAGCAATACACAAAACAACTAATTCACTAAAATAAATCAAACCCTAGCATGTATACTACAATAAATATATAAAGAGTTTTACTTTGAAAATCAAAGTGACCTCATATCAAACTCAAGAAAGATATGCAAACTTTATACCAACCAATTGTACAAGCTAGGATGCAAGAGAGGAAGAAGATCAAGTTATGTGTAAGTTGAGTCTAGACCAAGAACCAAAAGTTATGGAAGAGGTGAAGGAGGAATTGCCAATCTGAGAGAGCCAATGTAAGGAGTAAAAGAGATGTGAAATGGAGTCTTTAGGGATCAAGAAGAAACCCATAATATTTATAAATAATATAGATATTGAGTGAATCACCAATATAAGCTATAATAGAGTAGGGTATCCCTTATCATAAAGAAAGCTATTGTGCCAAGCAAGAACCAAGAGAGATTCAAGGAAAAAGATAAGCTTTGAATGTGGATGATCTAGTGAGAATATTAGAGTAGAGATATAGGAGAGTGAATGGAGAGTCTCAAATAAATGAGTAAAAGCACATATATCCCATCCCTAATCCATCAACAAGCCAAAAACTAACCATTTCTAACCATTTGAGACCAAACTAGGGGTTTTTCAAATGTTCTACCTAGGCAATAGATTTTTTGAAGGAAACGTATGGCCTAGGCTATGGGTTTCCTCCTTAATCCATAAACTAGGTCAAATAGATGACTAGGGTGGTTAAAAAATTCCTAAAAGGGTCTTAGGGGGTCCCTACAGAGCTTATATAGTGTGAGAAAATACCAAGATGGATTGAGGATGTGTAGGGGATGAGATTAACATGCAGGAAAAGTCTAATCAAGTGACATATATCTCTAAGTGGGATAACTAGGGTTGGTAGTCTACACATGAGCTAATTTATAATCACAGGGAGGATTAGGTTCATGGTAAGTACAATTATAGGTTACACCTACAGGGTATCATAGGCATGCATTTCAATAAGTACCATCTTGATGATTTTGCATAAATGTCCCAAATTTTAGGACCAATTAGTGCTTAAAAAGGGTAAGAAAATAAAATTCACAAGGTTTTTTACCACAACCTTTAAGATTTATTCAAATAAATTATAGATTCATAAGTGACCATTATGCACTAGGATTCCATGGCCAACTCATGGCACATGTGGTGCACACTCTAAATGAATCAACTGGCTACTCATACAAAGAGGAAAAGTGGATTTTTAGCCTATGATATCAATAGTGTTGATATCAAGATAAGTATGTGGAATCCCATAATGTTAACTATATACATAGATTATAGTAAAGACACAAATTTAAATGATTTAGCAAAATCAATGAAAATCAATGGTTACACAACACACAAAAGCTTAATATACAAGGAGGAACCACATGAAAATAAGTCACGCATAAGTATCTCAAGTGTTTTAATAATTATATCGAGGTAATTTCACACCACAATAATTAACACACATGCTATGAAGCACAAGGGTCCATAATACCCATAAGGTCATTTGATGTATATATGCCATCCAAATGACACCAAAAATCTATCAAAAAGTACAACATGATTAGTCCTAAGGATATCAAATTTACTATCACCTCCTCTCATAGAAGGTTGTGTTCCAACAAATCCATAAAACCTATCCCCATGAGTTTTCAAAAAATTAGTGTTTGTGCATCATGGATAGAAGGCTCATGCTATTGATAACAATAAGAGATCCTAAAATATCTCTAACTTGCCCAAGAAAGTCAGTCAGACTCACCCCATCAGTCCCTTTAGTCTTGGGCCATACCCTTGGACCTCCCAAGATATTATACCTTAACATCATTGGATAACTCATCCATACAAGCTATCAATGGCCACTAAGGCATTATCTCATGATTCTAATAACAAGCTTATACCACTATTATTTTAGTTGACTTAATCCAATAAGTTAAAGGTTAAATAATTATGCTTACTTTGATGAACATCACTTTTATAAAAGGGTGAAATTATCCAAGGCATGAGGTGAATGCTATATCACTATCGTGGAAATTATAATTTCCCACAAACATCAAGTTCAATCAAACTTCACAACAGACATATTCATGGAAATCATCCTATCCATGATCAAATAACCATCATAGATGTAACACATCCTTGATCAAAATAACATCATAGATGTAAAATAGGAAATAAATATCCCCACACACTTAAATTTCAGCCCTTTAGAGTTACAAAGCCACATGATTCTCTATCTAACTCAAAAGAGAATAAATACATAAATAAGATCAATTTATTATTTAAGATCAAGATGTTTCCCCTTCAGTGGATATCCCAAGATTTCCTGGTTCATCCAAGTAAATTAGATACTCTTACCTAGTACAAACCTCCAAGTTTAAGTCCAAACATTGGTCTTCTTGAGTTCATAATGTTCTAAGAATCTATTAATGACTTGCCCATACCAGTAAAAAATATATAGCAAATTTTATTCCCTCAATTCTAAGGGTGAAGTGGTTATCACTTATCTTCCATTGACTTTCCCATACAATTCAATAGTTGATAGGTGATGCTTGCCCCAACACAAGCCAATGAGATAAGGGTTGACCCAACCAAGGATATGGGTAAGAATCATAAAGTCATTTGTGGAAATTTACCAATTTTTGCATATACACACATTCTATAATGCAAGAATTTATAGCACCTCAGGCTTGCATAAATAAAGTACTATTTAATTCATCTAAGAGGCTAAGTGCCTTTATAAAGGTTAAAACATAGCCTTCTCAAACATATATGGCATATATGAGTCCATACAAGGCATATAATTCTAGCCATGGTTTAGTATGCATAATATCATACAAGGTTCCAATTCAGTCTTAGCAAGACAACATAGACACACAGGTGGCTTTTAGCCATCACAAGTCATACACATACATGCTGATATAAAAAAGACTCTAAAAGAATATGTACATCTATTATATGTGTATTTATAGCCACTCAAAAGTATATTATGCTAATAAAACCCTTTGCAAGGGTATACACAATCACACAAAATATCAACCAACTTTTCAAGTATATGCTAAAAATTAGTGCAATGTGTCAAAAATCATCCAATTTTTTTAATCATAGGCTCCAATACTAGATGAAATAATCCCCCAAAAAATTTAAAAATTGCATTATCAAAGTATGATTTGAACTACGTGCATAACTTGAGGGATCGCTTGATGATGAAAGCAATGGTTCTTCAATGCACTAATGAACACACAACCAACAATGGATTAAAACACATGCTAAATTATACCCAATTCCATAAGCACACTAAATTTTTTATCACTACCTAAAAAAAAACTACAATTATGAAAGGAATTAAAATAGATTATCATAGTCAACTATTCAGGTGCCACCAGTTGAGGATATCATCTTCCTTATGGCTTATAGTCATCACACTATTACCTAACTTATTTTTAAGTCCACAAGTTATCCAATTCAAAAATAATAAATTCCACTATCCAAAATAATGAGTAATGATACGATTAATGATTAGCTCTACTATTTATTAGGTAATATATAACAACAACCCATAATTAGATCTATGCAACAATATCATATTGGAAAATAGCCAATGCATTTGTGATAAATAAGAGGAAAGAATTAATGTAAACAAAAAATTTATTATTGCCAATTATATATTCCTCTATCATTAATTATTCAATAAACCATTATATTTTAAGGAAGCATTCAGTCCATCCAAATGTCACTCATTTCCCAATTAGTTTCCAGCCATAGGATAATAATACATATAGTATTATAACATGGAATAAATTTCTAGCCATATAATTATCTAGTAAAACTACCAAGAACATTAAGAAACTAGTTCTTATCATTTACTACAATAGGAATTCACTTACATGATAAACCAAATTCACGTAACATCATTCCAAGTATGATCATACATAATTGAGTGATACATTTTCGACATGAACAAGTTTAAAATGTATATAAGCATCAATAGTTTTCCCATGTGATTTGAGTATGTAGTATTCATGCTATCATCAAGTACCTCATTAAACAATAATTTCCAACCATGCATTAAATAAGTGGAACCCAAATAAAAATTCCATTTAAGAACTTTATCAACATAAAATGATTAAACATGCCATAACACAACAACATATGTTCATTTCCATCCAACAATAAATAAGACCATACACAAACTCAACCCATAAGAATGAAGTCCAAAATATATATTCAACCTCATTTCATTCATATAAACATTAATCATGGAATAATACCATATAAACAAATTCTATCTCATAATATAACTAATTTATGACCAATTTATTCATCATAACATTTCATGAAGGCTAACCATTCATCTACAGGTTGACAATTCATTCCAGGAATTAATACAACTTGTACAAGTACTAGGCAATCCTTTAGTATAGATATAAACCCAAAAAATTATTAATTCTATCAAGGTAAATAGGAATGAAACTAAGAAAGGTATTCTAAAAAAAAATAGTTTGTTTAACAATAAACTTACATATCTTTATATGCAGCCATATAAGACCAAGAATGTAGAGAAAAATTATTTTCTTGCTTCCCTCATTTTCTAGCAACAAGAGTTAACTTAAATTTGTTTCCAATTATTCATTTGCAAGCTGAAATAAAACTAGAAGAGGATTTATATATACACATGCTATCTCAAGAGTAAACAATGTATAAAATAAAATCATAAGTATATATATATATATATATATATATATATATATATATATATATATATATATATATATATATATATATATATATATATATATATATATATATATATACCAAAATTAAATAATTAGATAATTCATCAATGAATATCCCTTTTCCAAAATAAAATCCTTACCTCATATCCAACTGAACCAACATACTTATGTATGCTTAAACATCTCATGGTCAAAAAATATACATGCACATGTAAGTCTTAGAGCTGCCAATATTAAAATGCTCAAGCCAAAAGGCCATATAAACAAAGTATGAAACTACTTAAAGAGATTTATGCTACACTAAACTTGCATAGGTTTAACTAAATACTTTATCAACATAATAATGTCAATAATGTAATTTACTAATGTTAGAAACAATGAATAAAATTCAACATCTTACCATATGGAAATAATATAAGACTTATAATCCTCTTTTAACACGATCCCTTTTCAAGACAAGGTTAACATATAATAACTATCAAGCATAACTAAACTAATAACAATAATGTAATTAGTTTTACAACTGTACTTTCCAACCATATATAATGAAGATGAGAATACATCTATGTTAATGAAGTATATGAATGACATGTATTAAAATGTTACCAATTACGTCATGCCTATCCACAAGATCATCTAGGAGTGTGAACAACATGCAACCATGTCAAACAAACTGTCCCAACTAGCCCTATGAGCCTAACCATCAGTGGCCAGTACCACCCAATCCATCAGCTAGATGGCATGATTAAAAAATAAGGTTAAAAATTAATTCTAAATAATACAAGGTTCCCATGCCAAAGGATGACTCAACACAACAACAAAATGTAAAACATGCAAGTGACTATCAAACTACATCCCAAGACAAGACATATATAACCAAGTAAATGGATTTACTACAATTGTAAGAGGGGATAATCCAATATAGGCTATTTAAAGATCATAGTTATGGATTTATAAACTAATTCATGCCCATGAAATTTGATATTACCATACTTGGAAAAAATTCCAAGCATATGCTCACCCTTAAACATATTAGCTACCAATCTGTAATCTATGCTTATAAACACACAATTACAACTTAAATATTCAATCCTAGTCAAAGGGATGATTATTCAATAACAATAGAATTCAATAAATCATTCAATATGATTGAAATTATAACCCAAAGTAATTTATACTCAACCCAATGCCATAGTCCAATATAGTCAACAATTTAAAAACAATCAACACACATATGACTAGTCAACAAATTTAGACATGACTTCCAACCATATAGCATATTGTCCATAATGATAATTTAATTATTCAAGCAACCATTCAAATTCTACAAATTGACTTAAAAGTCAAGAATCGATATAATGGATTTGTGGGATCATCATGAGGCCTCATAACCTTATCATGATCCTTGAGTCAAAAATCAAGTTTATCGATTTAATAAAAACAATAGATAATCAGAAAGTGATTAATTAAAAGTTAAGCTAAGCTATAGGTTAACCCAATCATCTATGGCTTTAACTCATGACCTAAAACATACCAAGTGACAGGCTTAGACTATGGTTTTCCTGACCATCTACTCAGGCTTCACATAAATATATCAACTACAAATAATAAATTTCACAAAGAGCTACATAATCTAACAATCTGAGTTGAGGAATAAACATTAAGTCAATAATAGAATCTAATTAATGAAATAATAGCATCAACAAAGTTATAAAAGTTAGAAGATCACTGTATATAATCAATATAACTCAATACCATTGAATCATGTTATTTTAAAATAACTACATCAATTCATGACTCAAACTACTATGTTTAAGGCTACACCCATTCAAAAACATAATAAGTGAAGCTAAAAACAAGTCAAGGTTCATATTAAAATCATATCGATATTCTATTGGTAGAAATTTATAACACTAGAAGCCCAATAAAATTGTCAATAATTACATTCAATTTCATACAAAAAAATGAAGGAGAATATGTCAATATGGAATGAGAGTAAATCAAATAAATGATTTATGGGTTTATCATGAGGTCCTACAACCTCATAATTAACCCCAAAATTGTTAATCAAAGTTAACCAAGTAATCATTAAGGCTAATTACAAATTTTTATAAAAATGATTACTTCTAACTAATTACCTATAGTTATAATTGATTTAAATTAATTTATACCTTACTCTCAATCACTACACAATATTCCACCCAAAAAATGTCCAGGTCTTTACCCCACAAACCCTACTCAAATGCTCAATAATTTACAAAATGCCATTAAAAAAGAAACCAAGTTAAATAGAATACAACTGTATAGATATTAATTATTTAGCTTTAAAAACAACTAAAAACCCAAAAAATTTCAACAAAACCCCTTTTTTCTCAATCAAAAGTCATTCAAATAGCTCACATAGGAATAACAGGGTGTGGTGACTTGATTTGAATGCATAAATGGAATTTATTTAAACCCAAGAAGGACATAAATGGTTATTTAATATGTTTAATGCAAATAATGGGGAAGAACAAACCCCATGTCGACTCAAAAAATCCTTAATAAATAAGCAAACCACCTGTTTAAGAGTAATTTTCACTATAAGGATTTTAGGAAAGAAAAGAAACTTGATACCAGTGTGGTTGAAAAACCTATTTGGTTGTGCATGCATTTAATCAAAAGATGTGAAGAGTTCCTCTTTATCTTGGGAGGAATATCTATAAATAATAAAACATTAAAGCAAATTTGTTCATTAGTTAGACATTAAGGAGGATTACTTAGCGATAGCTACATCCGATTCCTTAAGGGCTATCAATCCACTCATTTTAAACAATTAAGTTGATAAAATTAGAAATAAGATACTTTCATCACTAATAGAAGATTACTAAAATCAAATACAATAAAAACTTATTCATAAAAGAGACTAGAAATGATCTAATTAGTGATAAATTGATTAGTACTAGTACTAACAGTTTATGGTATGGTCCAAAAAATTAGAAAGGGACTTGTGAATAGGCAAGGACACAAAAAAGTGACTTTGGTTGGGTGTAAGAGGTTAAAATTAGCTTACTAGTTTTTTGTGCCATAGGTGACCATTATCGGTCATACAACCATCATCGATCAAGGGTAGCTGTCACCGGTCAGGTGACCATCATCTATTGAGGATAACCATCATCGATCAAGTAACCATCACTGATTACCTATCAACAAATTTGAAAGTGAAACTGGAGTTTGGGTTTACTAATTAATAAGATATGGAAAGTGGATTCTGGGAGAGAGCTTAGGCTTGGAATGAATACCTTGTAAAATAATATAAGAAAATGAATACTTGTCTTACTAGAAATTAGTTGGTGAGTGGTTGATGTGGATTTGCCTATTGATGAAATTTGGGTTGATTCTAGAAACATAACAGTACTTGGGACTTAGTGGAGGGTTGATGATAAGTAGGCTCCCTATGTGATGGCTAATAGCACTTGATAATGTGGATTCACCTAATTAAAATGAAAAAAGAGATTTTAGATATAAAGAGCTCTTGATAACAATTATAGATAGTTTGACCTACCATGTCTCTCTCTCTCTTATAGGCACAAGTAAGAGGTGGAAGTGGTTATCCAAACTAGACTTGAAGAAGGCTTCTAAATATAAGTCATCCATGTAAAGGACTCATAATTAGATTTAGACTAGCATATTTAGAAAATCAAGGTAGTGATTTGCATGTAGGTTACATTATAAGTCTAGGTTATCCAACCTAACTGTCATTGGTTAGGGTGACCATTGTCAGTCACCTTGACCATCACCGATCTAGGACTTAGGAAAAAGATAGGTTAAAATGGGTAAAAAGGTGAGTTAAGCTAGACAAGTGACTAACTTAACTCTGAATTAGTTAAGTAGTCTAGGCTAGGTAGGTCTGTTGAACTTATAGGTGTAGTCGATAGAGGTTCAATAGAAAACAAAAGTATTGTGATGACTAAGACCATGTGTATGGGTTTCTAGTGTCTATATTTTACCCTTTTTAATTATGTGTCTTGTGTGAATGAGCAAAAAAACAAAAATAATGACTGGATCTAGATTTGCTTTCCCCAAGAGTAGGAGGAGGTGTTTCCCCCTCAAACTTAGAGATGGTGAGGTGAAACATAGGTAGGTACATGTTTGATAATAGGTAGATGGTAGGTCATGAGGTAGGTGACAAAAATAAGGGTTGGGTATGTGAGATGTAAATTTATGCATAAAATGTTACAAAATGGTACAATAGCTAAGATCATGCAAAAGACTAAAATTACCAATGTTGGTAAAAAGTAAGGGTTGATGTGAAGGAGAACAAGTGAAAAGTGAACTATGTGACCACCTAAAGGCACAGTGGCTAAGAACACTCATAAATACAAGTATCTTAAGCAAGTTATATATTCCCAGTGGGTATCCAAGGTAGGAAGTGATCCTAAGGAAAACACAAATGGGTCAAGTATCATAGGTATCTAAGGTAGGAAGTGCTCTCATTGAGACACAAGCAGGTTGGTGTGCATGAGGTGGCATAAAATATAAAAGGTCAACATGACAATGTTGTCACTGTAGTCAAGGGACCAAGAAAAAATGTGTCACAAAATTGCACACTAAATAGGCCAAAATGGACCAATGATGAGGTGATGAGCTTGTTGGGTTGGTGGTTATGGCTGAGCTAAATCCATGTGCACAAGGCACATGGACACTACCTAGATAGTTACATGGATGCAATATCCAACAAAATTTAAGGCCAAATGTAGTTCTTACCATGTGGGAAAGATATGGTTGAGTAACAGGTTGGTTGTTGGTAGGTGCTTAAAAGGTAAGGTGGGGACCCTGACTGATGATGGTTAGGGTAATGCCCATAAGGTCGACTGACACTGGTCACCCTGACTAGTGATGGTCAGGGTAAAAAACTAAAAGCCACTAGGGTAAAATTAAAAAGTGAGCATCATTTTCACTCATTTGGACTTTTTTACTTTTGCTTTGTTGAATTGCAGTGATTTTTGAATGTGGTGGGCCGATGGTTGCTAAGGTGAAAGTGAACTAGTGGTGTACTTGCTAAGTGAGGATTGAGAGGATAGAGGTAGATTAAGAATATGATAGAGCAGTTGGATGAGGCATACAACTGTGACAATACTCCTAAAATGAATTAGTGGATGTGTTTAAATTGTTAGTTAGGGTAAGGTTTAAGATTGTTTAGGGATTGTGCTAGTTTAGGCTTGCTATGGAAGTCATAGGTGGGGTTTGTTTGAGAATAAAATTTAGGTAAATTAGGTTTAGGGAAGATTTTGATTTACAAAAGGGGTTGGAGGTGGGTTGTGGGAATAAATGTTAGTGTGTATTAGGTTTTTTAGAATTCCTAGATGCTTGATTTGGTGAAAGTAGGAGGTATAGGGTTCAAGTCTCTACCGCTAGGGTAGAGACAGTGATCGGTGATGGTTAAGGAACCATTGATGGTCGAGGGTATGGGTTTAGGATTTTTGAATGATAGAATGTGTGAAGTAGTTTTTTTATTGTGTTGCTTAGCTAGAGGTATAAATGGTGTGTTTTTGGGGAATGGGTTGGATTGGTAATTGAGTGTTATGGATTTGATTAGCTAGGGTAGGTAGGTAGCTAGGCTAGGGGATGGGGTAAGATGAAAATGGGGTAGGGTAAGGGTAGGTCAAAATTTAGTACTTAGTGTTAGGTGAAACACTAAAAGATAATTTTGTATGTTATGCTTGTAGGCTAGAGAGCAGATTAGGCTATAGACTAGGTGTTGGTACTCTTTACCAAGGTCCATGATGCCATGACTATAGAAGAGTGGTGGCATATGGAAGATGTGGGCTTAGGTGTGATGCAACATTATCATCTTCTACCACAAGACCCTATGATGATCATCACACTCATTAAGAGATGGGACCCCACAATGAACATGTTTTGGCTACTGATTGGAGAGATGACCATCTTAATGGAAGATGTGCATAGGATCTTATGTTTAACAATTTGAGGAGAGGTAGCATATTAGATAAAGGGTGAGGATGTAGATGAACTGATGGAGATGATATATGGTGATGATCATACTTAGGCATGGTACCATGTAGGTGGGTTTAGCTATGACTCATTATACTAGATGGATCTAGTAGATAGATGCTTGATCATGATGATGATGTTGATGGTGTTGATGGCATTTGTGTTACCTAATTTAGTTAAGGGTGGTTTTAAATGGATTTATTAGGTTTTTTAGTTGAGATGTTATTGGGGAGGATTATATTTAGTTGGGCCCCAATCATATTAGTACAAATATATCAAGAGCTCTAAGGTTTCAGACACCACCAGTGGTATGGGATTAGTGTCAGCATTGTTCTTCACTACTAGGCCTTTGAGCACATTCAAGTACTAAGACCCTTGAGATTTTTAGTAGAGGGTTATCTCTTGATGGATTATATAGTGGGTTTTCTATGATAAAGGATAAGTAGAGCTATGATAGAGGTAGGTGGAGGAGCTAGAGACATTGAGTGGTTTTGAGGGGTATTAGATGGCTTGGTAGTTAGGGACATGATATGGAGGCCCTACATTGGGTGGATATAGTGGGAAAGGCTTAGATATAACACCTTAGGTCTATATAGATGGTGGTGGATATACATATATAAGAAGGGTGATGATGATATTCTCTCATTTGATCATGTGCAAAGATAGTTTAGGCTTGTTCAAGGAATCCCACTTAATTTCCCTAGGTATAGAAGAGAGGAGGTAGAGTTTATGTTACCTACACCCTAACCACATGAGGTTACTAGTGAAGGATCCTATTAATGATGTAAGCATTGATGATGGTTACATATCTTGGTACCAGGACATGTATGCTATGGTAGACTTCAAATGGGGTGATGGGGGCAACAATGCATGGATGTAGATCCAACCCAGGCACCAGATCAGGAATAAGGATATGGATAGGTATTAATATCACTTGCCATAACAAATGCATAGGTTATTGGTTTATAGGGATAGGTGGTTGTATTACAAGGATAGGTGGCCATACTACAAATACATGTGGTCACCTTGCAAGGGTAGGTGTAGTCTTTGACAACTGAGAGAGACCAGGCACAGGCTTCCCTTGCCATGGTTATAGGCAAGTGAGATGCCATGAGGGAATATATTACAAGGATAGGGGTAGCTATAATAGCACCTAATTTAGTGCCCAAATCATGATACTTAGCTATAGTATAGGAGCTTAGATATTTTGAGGCCATGATGCTAGAATAATTTCCCCAGGTAATGAGATATGTAGAGTATACAACTAGTTTGGTTGGTGGGGCAACAATAGCTACTCCAATATAGTGGGTAGCCATGATTGTAAATGTAATGGATTTAAGGGGACCACCATGAGGTATAGGTATAGGACTAGATGGGGCTAGTGGTAATGGTATAGGAATAGATGGGGTTGGTGGGGGCCCATGATTATGCTTGTATATGTGATTTTGGTACATTATTTTGATACCAACCTGTACATCGATGTATATTTTTTTGAGAGAGAGTTTAATACATTGCTACATGTATTATTTTTCACTATTTGAGGTATATGATGCATGACATTTGATGTTTTATTTGATGTTCATGTTTGTAATTTATGGTCATGGATGCTCATGGTTATTGTTATTTGACTCAGTAGTTTAGGCATGTGATGTTTATAAAGTTAAATTATGATGTTTTAATTCTATTCATGGTTATGATAGGATATGTTATGGATGGATACATGTTATGGATCATGTTTATGGTTATATGGATTGAATGGTGAATTTTATATGCTATGATGTTTTGTTCATTGATTTCGTTTATGGTGTAAGAACATGTTTAGAGGATTACACGATGTGATGGATAGGTTAATGTTTATGGTTGGCTACTATATGTTTACATTATGCTTAGCTCATTGATAGATAGATGTTGTTCTGCTTGTTAATATTGTTCATGATGTTTATGTTTTTGGTATGATGTTTGTTGTTTATGCTGGTAAAAGTAGGACTACATAAAGTAATACAAGATGAGAAAAGGAACACAATGCCTTTTTTAGTGGTAAAGATCGATGAAAAACCCAAAATTTGGATTGGCTTAGTGAAAATAAGCCTTCAGATGCTTCACATTAGCATGTTTAGGTTGATAAATAGGTATTTTAATCATATTATGTCAAGTAAACTCATAATCCCATGCATATGATATATGGAGGGATAATGGGTGAAATTGGAACCATTAGTGAGGCAAGTATGACTTTTTATAGGTGTTAAAGAGGTAGTATAAATAAGCCTATGTCCATATATAAAGTGTAGACTGATTGATGTGAGAAGTCTACCAAGTAGATGTAATTACAGCTTGTCAAATTTATTGCCATTTATGAGAGCCAACTACAGTTTTGAATTTTTTTTGCTTTTGCTTTTGATATTTTCTTTTACCTTTTGCTTTTGCTTGAGGTTCAAGGAAGCTGATCGATGTAGGAAGATTCCAAGAAATTTCTAGCTTTGACTAATGTTTTATCTATCCATCCTTCAAGGGAGTGGTCTAAATTTATATGGTTAGCTCAAATGATTTTGATATATATCCTTCAAGGGAGCAGTCCACCTTATGTTTTACAATTTTAGAATAAGTTTCCAATAGTTGTCCTTTAAGGGAGTAGTCTGTGGATGCTTAAGATGACCCATGATTTATTTTTGCTATTTTAATATTGTTGTTGCTATTGATTGAATTTGATTGACATAGAATTTCTCATACATTCTCAATGGATTACCTTTATGAAGACAAAACTAAGCTAACATAAAGGTTTAGTAAGTGAAGAGGAGGTATATGTGACAATGACCATAGGAATTTATCTCAAAGAGATGGGAAGTACTATGAGAATCATGCCATGGATAGAGTCATGGTATCCACAGTTTGAGATTAGGATATAATTATGATGGATATCACATGCTTTAGTTGTAGTCAGTTGCCCCTAAAAAGAAGGAAATGAATGTGGTTGTAAGGGATGAGCTTAAATTAGACAAATGAGGATTGGTGATCCCTACATAATAATAAAAGGGATGTAGATGTGAAGCATTGAGGGGCTCAAGTTCTATTTTGCCTTTGAGAGAGGACAAATGATAAGCTCCTGATCCATACTTATGGGTAATGATGTAGGATCGAAGCTAATTGAAAGTGAATTTACCCCTTTTGCTTTTCTCAATATTAGTGACATGTTGGTTTTCCTTGAGGACAAGATCTCTAATTTTGAATTCTTAGACTTTTAAGTGTTTTTTATAGGCTCATTTAATTCATTATTGATAGACATGAAGATGGGAAAGAGTGGATAGATGGTGCTCATCAAGTAGCTTGAGTTGGGCTAAATGTTCTTGATGGCAATCATCTTCTGAAATGAGGTCATGTAAAGATATGTGAAGAGAAGGTATTTGTATTTCAATAGGCAAGATAGCCTCAACTCCAAAGATGAGAGAAAAGGGTGTAACACTAGTAGGGGTTCAGATGCTAGTATAATATGCCCATAGGGTGAAGGGGATGTGCAAGTGTCAATCCTAACCTAAGGCATTGACCATTTTGGTAAGCATGTTGTTAAGGGTTTTGTTAAAGGCTTTAACTTATTCATTTGCTTATGGGAGATAGGGTGATGAAAAGATAATTTTAATGCCAAATACATCATAAAGGCCCTAAACTTAATTTTTTAAAGGATTTTCATTATTGGTGATGATCTTAAAGGGAACACCAAAATGATAGATGATGTGATGGGTGATGAATTCGATAATTTTTTTAGCCTTTGTCAAGACAAGGGGAATGGCCTTCACCCATTTGGTAAAATATTCAGTCATGGTAATGATAGAATTATGTCATTGTGAAGAGTGGGGGTTGATTTATCTAATAAGGTCGAGACCCCATTTTGAAAAGGGTTAAAATTTCATAGAGATGTGAAGGTTATTGGTAGGTGTGTGATGTAAATTAGCATATTATTGACATTTGATACACTTTTTCACATAATCATAACAATCTTGGTCAAGGATAGGCCAGTAATAGCCTAGGTGAAGGATACACTTGGCCACAATGAGACCACTAAAGTGACCCCTACAGATACCATCATGTGTCTCTTTGATGGTGTGAGAGGCTTCTTGACCATGGAGGCAATTGAATAGGAGGCCATCTAAGCCTTGTTTGTAGAGGATTCCTCCCATAATGGTATAATGAGAGGTGCCTTAAACAAATGCTCGATGAGCATTCTTAGAGAGGCCCAAGGGGAATATGCCAAGGTGAAGGTAGTCAAAGGTTTGCTGATACCAAAGGTCACACATAATCTCTTCCACACTGAAGATGGTTGGAGTTTTTGACTTGGTGTAGGAGGGCTTGGTGACGAAATGGATAATGATTAATAATTTAGAGTTCAAGGGTGTTGATAGGATCTAAGAGGAAAGTGAAGCCATGGTATAGATAAATTTATTGGTAGATCATGGGGTGGTTTGGATATGGTAACATTTGAACAATGCTAGGAATTATGTAACCCATTGTATATATAGTTGTACCATTTCATTCTTACACTGGTAAATGTTGTTGACTTGGTTGACCACTAGTTGGGAGTCACCAAAGATATTGATTGTTTTGACTCCAAAGGATAAGGTAGTTTGGAGACCTTTTACTAGGGCTTCATACTTGAACACATTGTTTGTACATTTAAAGTCAAGTTTAAATGACAAAGGAAGTGGTTCATTGATAAGGGGGATAAGGACGATACCGGATCTCCCACCATGTTGACATTTATAACCATAAAAAACATAATTACCTAATTGGTGAAATTTTCTTGAGATAAGCTTGTAATAGACACATTTGGAAAATATAGTGGGGAGGTTGATTGTTTTCTAGGGGTGCTGCCTTAGCTAGTTGGTTGGTAATGACCTACCCTTTAAGTGATTTCTACTGGAGGAACTCAAGGTCAAACTCAACAAAAATCATGAGCCACTTAGCCATACACTAGTTTTGGTATGGTTTGGAGTTCACGTATTTGAGGGGGTTATATTGGTTATGACAAAAGTTTTGTGGTTAAGAAGGTAGTGGTGAAGTTTGGTGGCCATAAAGACTAGGGCCAAACATAGTTTCTCAATATGTGTGTATTGAGTCTTGTATTCAACAAATGTATGACTAATGTAATAAATGGCTTGCTCTTTGTGTTGTTTATCTCGATGGACAATCATTTACCCTAGGGAGTGGTCTATGGTAGATATATATAGGTATAAAGGTTGGTTATCCCTAGGAGGGGTGAGGATAGGTAGAGATAAAAGGTATTATTTGAGTGCATCAAAGGCCTCTTGACAATCGACATTCCACTTTAAAGAGACATATTTTTTCAAGAGGTGGTGGAAGGGTTGACACCAATGTAAGAGATAGGAAATGAAGTGATTTATGGATTTAAGTTTCCCCTACAAGCCACAAATTTGTTTAAGGGTGGTTGGAGGTAGCATCTCGAAGATGGATTTGATTTTGACCAGATCAATTTCAATTCCTCAAAGGAAAATGATGAATCTAAGAAGTTTACTTGATAAGACCCCAAAAATACATTTCTTAGGATTGAATTAGACATGATAGTGGATAAGTAACTCAAAGATAATCTTGAGAATAGCTAAATGGTCTTTGTAAAGCTTGGACTTCCTGAGAAGGTCATCTACATAGTATGTGATGATTATATAGATAAGGTCAAGAAAAATATAGGTCATGGCATGTTGGTAGGTTATGCCAATGTTATTAAGATTGAAGGGCATAAATCTTTAATATAAATTCTAGCATGAGGTGATGAAGGTAGTTTTGTGCTGATCTTTAGGGGCAATCAAAATCTAATTATAACTTGAGAATCCATCTATGAGGGACAACATCTCGTGACCTACTATAAGATCAAAAAGATAGTTAATGATAGGTAGAGGAAAGTTTTCCTTTGGGTAGGTGAGGTTGAGGTCATGAAAGTCCACACAAATACATAGTCCCCATGTGGCTTTAATGACAAGCATGATGTTTGAAACCCATTGGGGATAATCAATGGGTTGAATAAAATTGATAGAAAAGAGGTGTTGAAGCTATTCTTTGACAAGGAGGGCTATACAAAGATGCATTCAATGAAGTTTTTGTTTGAAAAGTTTGGCATCATGATTGGTTACAATGTTATGAGTGGAAATGGCTAGTTTAATACTAGGCATATTAGTATACGACCAAGTGAATGTAATGCTACAGTCTAGGAGGAAGGTTGATTAGTCCTAAAGCTCCTTAAGGGTGAGAGTTTGGCCAATTTTGATGACATGGGGGTTGTTTAGATTGCCTATGTCAATATCGATACTGGGTTCATTCAACATGGTTGAGGATTTTGGAGGTATGGATCTATAGATGGAAGAATTAGGTGCACCAAGGTAGGTGAGAATAACATTATCATCTTGACACTAAGAAATGTTAATGGTAGGAGAGTTCTCTCCCATGAGTTTAGGATGGGTCAAAGGGATGGATATGGATTCCCTTTCCTTTTTATAAGTTATGGGGATGAGGGTAATCATGTTGATGAAATTTTTTTGGGTGGGATGATGTCCTCATCCTCACCCATAGGTAGAGGGGGTATTGATGAGGAAGGGGTTTCTTCTACAATAATGGTAGGGGTAGTTTGTTTGGATTTCTTCTTATTGGGTAGAATGAAGTTGAGGCCATGATTATTGTGAGGCTTTTGAGTCTCAATCGAGGTCAATGTGTGTGGGCCATTCTCATATCATTCCAAACCAAATCCCTTCCAAGCACATCTATGAAGGTATAGTTTGGTAAAGTCTAGGTTGTCCAAATAAGAGAAGGTGGAGGTGAATGGTTGAGGTGGAGAGGGAGTGATAGAATAATTAAGTGGCTTGTTAATTACCCCATAGATAAAGTGGGTTTGATAGGTCAGAGGCACCAAGGGGGTAATGACTCCAATGTTAGGGTTATAACCTAGTTGGTGGTTGAGTTTCTCATATTATTTGGGAGTGAAGGGGAAATCAAGGGTGAGGAGATGGTATTCTCCAAGGGTAAGGAATTGGAATGTAGGTTCTAAAGGGTTAGTGATGGGTATCTAGTATGTAGGGATAGATGATCTAGTAGAGGCCTCAATGGAAGAGTAGGTAATGGCTTTAGCTTCTATGGGTGAGGGATTAATGGTGGTTGTTTTTAGTACTTTGGACGGAGGAAGAAAAATGTCATTAGGTTGATAGGTCATATTACATGCTACTTAAGGGCTAGGGTCATCTTGTATGGTGACAACTTGACCTTCATGTTTTAAATTGACACAATCATGGAGGGTAAAAGTTGCACATCCCATGGCCAAGATCTAAGGTCTCCCTAGTAAAACATTATACTAGAATCTACCTTCAACCATATAAAAGAGTTTGGGGAGCATGCAAGGTCCTAGCTAAATATGAAGGATGATGATTCCCAAGGTAGTGGTCATAGTGTCATTAAAATATCTAAGGATGGCTAAAGTTTCAAACATGACATTGTCTGGTAACTTTAGTTGTTCATAGGCATGGGAAGAGATGATGTTGATACTGGCTCCCCCATTGATCATAACCTATTTGATGCAGGTTTGGTTGATATGGGTAGTAATAAAGAGAGGGGGATATGGGTATTTAGGGTGGATAGAAGGTATCTCTGAGTCCTTGAAGGTAACAAGGGTAGAGAGATAGAGCACACTGATGAATGCATCTATAGTATAGGAGTCTAATCTCAATGGCTTGCACAGCCTCGATCATGGCCTAAAAATGGTGAGATGAGGTGGAAATGAGTTCATAGAGGCTCATTTTAGTAGGGGTCTAGTGAAGTTCTTTAAGGATGACCCTCCTGATGGATTCAAAGGGGTTAGTCTCTAAAGTCCCTAAGATGGTAACTTTGGGCTTAGCTTCAGACATGGAGGTTTGGATTTGGTTTGGTATAGGGTGAGTTGGTGGGTATGTCCATGGAATGGAAAATTTGGCCTTATTTATATCCTTTTGTTGTGATCATGTGACCACATTAATGGTATGGATAGAGGGGGAAGGTGTGATGGGGGGTTGGGAATATTCTCTACCACTCTGAGGTGAGAGTGGGGGATTAAGAATGTATTGGTGGCTAATTGTTGGTTTCAATGGTGAAGGAATTAGTGGAAGGTCATCCACCAAGAGATCATCCTCATCATAGAGTTAGTGGATAATGGCTTGGAGAGTTTTGAAATTATTTGTGTAATGTCAGGTGTCCTATGATAGGAGCATATTTGATGATCATTGTACTAGGTTGGATTTGAACCAAAAGGATCAAAAGGTTTAATGGGAGGTAATGTGAGGCATGTGGTCTAAAATAACCTTTGAAAAATGGTTGTATAGGATTCTGATAGAGGTAAAGAAGGTTTTGAGCTCATAGTTTTGGTTGGTAAGATGTGTGTGTGTGGGTTGTAATGGGCTGTATGAGAGATGGCTTGGGTACGGTGGTTTGGTTAGATGGTCTTGCTCTACATATGTTGGTAGTTAAGGCAACCAAATTTGGTGGTCTGACTGGTTATGATCTGGGAAGGACTGACATATAAACTAATAAATGTGCTGGTGTAATTAATGATAGTGGGTGACATATGTTGAAAGGGGTTTGATTTTTAAGCAAAGTGGAAGGGTGAGGCCCTAAGATAGAGCAAAAGGTAGAGGGAGGTAGAGGCTTAGTCATGTGTCCTTTTAATGCTTTGGTATTTTTGGTTGGTGTGGGTCAAGACCTGGGTATAGGCTTGGGTGAAGCTAAGTCTACTTTCAAAGATGGGTGAACCAAACTCTGAGTAGGGAAGGAACCAAGAGTTTTGAAAGGTTTAGTTGATGAGGTGGTGAATAATTTGGTTGACTGAGAATTTGAGGTTTTATTAGAGGTTTGGATTGGTTTAAAAGTGGTGGAGAGATGATGGATTGGTTGGGTATAGGTTTCCTAGAAGGTTTAGGTTTGTTGATAGTGGTAATCCATAAATATTGATATAAAGTGGTTTGATCCATGTCTAGTTTTAAGGCAAATTCTAATTTCTGTACTAATATGGAAAAAGGTTTGTGTACTAGTCCCAATCCATAGTTAGTGGATGCAACAGATAAACTTGTAGGTTGGGGAGGATGGTTGGTAGGTTGATTGATTTATTGAGGTGAGGAAGGTAGGGTTGGGACATATAGCTCCTCTATTAGAGGTGCTCATGGAACCACTTCTCTAAGGATGATGTCTATAGGTGTGGTAGTTTGTTCGATAGTTGGTGGAGGTGGTGAATCAAGAATGTTTATTTGTCTAGCTGTGCTAGTTGAGGTAGTATGCGATATTCCAAAGCTTCTATGAGGGTAGCTAGGGAGAAAGGAACTTCTTTTGTTTGGCTATCCAAAGGAGGGGAAGGTGACTCCATCACCTTGATAAGTGAGGTGGGGAAGGAATGGGTAGATTAGTTTATTGGGTCCTCATATATAGGTGTATCATGAACCATGTTGACTTTGTGGGCATTATGAGAGCACTCAACCTGTGTGTCCTCGGCTTTGATAGGGGCATGGTTGGGAATTTTTTTCCTGAAGATGTCAAGAGCTTGATTTTGAGGGGCATTGGGACTATTTAACATGAGTTCCTCTTTGTCGATAAGACTCTAAACAATATTCTTGAAAGTATTACACCCGTTTACATCATGTCTAATTACCTAATGAAAAGCATAAATGTCATTCTCTTTTTACCAAGAAAGTTCCAGATGAGAAGAGAGAAGAATCAAATTACTAGGGAGGCTTGATAGGTTGAAGTTGTATAAGGTTATCTTTTAGTAGCTTTTCCAGAACTGAGGTGTATGATTCTCTAAGTAGAGTGAATTATTTTTGGTTGTTTTAGTTTGGGTTCTTTGCATTTAGATTAGAGGTGATGGGAAAATTTTATTGGTTGACATTGGGTGGAGGGGTAGTTTTAAGGATGATGGCATTCATGGTTCCCCTGGTCTTGATTCTGATATTAGCTTGGTTGCCTAGTTTGGAGGAAGAGGTTACATTGGTATTGGAGGTAGAGTTCTTGTTTCATAACTTCAATTGACCCATATCTATGGCCCAATTTTTTAGCTTGCATGCCATGGTAAAAGCCTCATCAAAGGTTTAGAAGCTCTGGATATGTAGTGTAGAAGATATATGTTTGGTGTAAGCTCGAGTGAATTTTTTTTTAAGTTTAGGTTGAGGCAAGGAGAATGAAAGCTAATAAATCAATATTCTCTAATGAGCAATAAAATGGTAGTGGATTCATCATCAAATTGCCTGATAGAATAAAGGTATGTAATAGAGACCTTGGAATTGTTAATGGAAAAGTGATCCAAGAAGACTTGTGATAATTGGGTGAAATAAAAGATGGAATATTTGGTAAAGGCACTATATTAGTCAAGTGCTAGACTAGATAAAGACATGGGGAAGGTTCAAAGGAGAAGGGAACCATCATAAGCAATCATGTAGCAAGCATGCCCAAAATCCCTAAGGTGCTACTAGGGGTCCTCTTTGATTTGAAATTTGGTAAATTTTAGAAGCTCTCATTGAGGAGGGTAAGGTCTGATGGGGATAGAAGGATGAATAGGTTCATTACAAATCTAATCATAGGATAGGATGTTATGAGCTCCTGAAATGGATGACTCAAAGTTGGTCATCTTGTTCATGAGAATTTTTATTAGGTTGGTTTGAGGTGGTGCACCAAAAGGATTGTAAGGCTGATATTATGGTTGAGTTTGGGAAATATATTGGTAATTGCTTGGCATTGAGAGGCTACCACATATTATAATGTGGATGCTATAGGTTGGGTAGGGTAGGTGGTTGATGGTGGTTCGCTAGTGGGTACATACCCTTGTGGATTATAAATGTATCCTAGATTGGGTATAACAGGTAACTATTGAGAAGTCACTATGGATTGGGCATGGGTGGTAGTTGGGTTGGTGACAAGAGGGGAGGTAGTGATTTTTATGCTAATGGGTGGTGAGGTAGAAGGGATAGATACCCCTAAGCTTAGTAAAGGGGTATTGATTGATGGGTGAGGTTTGATAGAGGGGAGGTTGGTAATGCTGGTGGTGGGTGTTCCAACTACAAGTGGGATATGATGGGTCAATGGTTAGATTGTCCCCAAGGTAAAGGAGTCATTATTAAGGGTAGAAGGTGTAAGGGTAATAGTTGGTTGGATAGGTTGGTGCTCAATCGTAGCATCAAAGGGGTTAGTAGATGAAGATGCCTGGGTATTTGAAGGTTGGGTGGTGACCTTAATAATAGCGATACCCTCCATAAGGTGAGATGACATGTCATAAGGAGGATCTTGAGGTGGATTTGAAACTGTGATATGGTGAGAAGAGGTGTTAAGATAATACTAAAGGGCCACTGGATTATTGTCTAAAAAGGTGGTAAAATCCATGTCTCCTTGGGGAAATACTTGAGGGAAAGTAGGGCTTCCCAATGGATGAGGGGAATATTCTACCTCAGAGATGTACTCCATAGATGAGGAGGTAGAAGAGGTTGATTTAAGTGATGGGTTTTATTCTACCAAGTCTCTTTGCTACTAATGAGTGAGAACCATACAAGAAAAAAGGGGAGAGAAAACAAGAACAATCTCACCACTCAAACAAGAATAAGACAATAAAATTATCAAGGGAATCAAGACACACACTATAAAGTATGATTAATCCTAGAGGTTAGTTTTAATCTCACTTTTGGCTTATGCCTTAGTTTATGAGAATGTGTGGTAGAAGTTGGCTTGTAGATCAGGTACTATAGAAGCAGTCTATGGTTGATTTCAAGTTATTGATGTGCTTAAAATAATATATATTATAATCAATACATGGCTTAGTATTGGGGCCCACCCCCTCACTTCACATTCCCATAATATTAAGGGTGTCAGGTGCTTAGCTAATATATATTGATGTCCAGAGTTTATACTCACCTCGTCTCAGATTATTTTGATGTTTGATTGATGAAAGTTGTTTGGCTAGTGTGTGCAACAAAAGTGGTGCTATGATAAGATTAGTATACTTTAATTCAAAGTGAACTAATATTAGAAGTAAGTAATGGATGTAGTTGATTTTAAGCCCAAAAAAAATTTTAGTTCTAATTATGAGCACAAATAGAGAGAAGAGCATACAAATGCAAAGAAAATGTGAGTAGAGACTCTAGGTCCCACTGGGCATGCTAGAATGTTTAAGAGTAATTTTCACTTTAAGGATCTTAAGAAGAAAATAAAATTGATACAGGTGCAGTTGAAAAACTTATTTGGTTGTGCATGCATTGAATCAGAAGATATGAAGAGCTCCTCTTTGTCTTGGGAGGAATACTTGCAGATAAAAAACACTAAAGATAACTTATTCATTAGACAGACGATAAGGTGGATTGCCTAGTGAGAGATAGATCCTATAAGTGAGAGCTTCCTTAAGGGTTGTCAATCTACCTATTTTAAATAATTAAGTTGATAAAAATGGAAAGAAGATACTTTCATCAATAATAGAAGATTATTGAAATTGAATACAAGCAAATCTTGTTTAGAAAAGAGATTAGAAATGATCTAATTAGTGATAAATTGATTAGTACTAGTGATAACAGGTTAGGGTATGGCTTAGAAAATCAAAAAGGGGCTTGTGAATAGGTAGGGACACAAAAAAGTGAATTTGGTTGGGTGTAAGAGGGTCAAATTAGCTTGCCAATTTTTGGTGCCATAGGTGACCATCACCGATCATACAACTATCACTGGTCAAGGGTAACTATCATTGGTTAGGTGACCATCACTAGTTGAGGATAACCATCACCGATTAGGTAACCATCATCAATTTCCTATTAGGGAATCTAGAAGTGAAACCAGGGTTTAGGTTCACTAATTAATGAGATATAAAAAGTGGATTCTGGGAGATAGCTTAGGCTTGGAATGAAATCTTGGTAAAAGAATATAGGAAAATGAATACTTATCTTACTATAAATTAATTGGTGAGTGGTTGATGTGTATTTGCCTATTGGTGGAATTTAGTTTGATTATAGTAACATAATGGTACTTGGGAGCTTAGTGGAGGGTTGATGGAAAGTAGGATCCCTATGTGATGGGTAATAACACTTGATAATGTATATTGACTTGATTGACCTACAAAAAGAGATTTTAGATACAAAGAGCTCTTGATAACAATTGTAGATGGTTTGACCTCCCAGGCCTCTCTCTCTTATAAGCAAAAATAAGAGGTGGAAGTGGTTATCCAAACTAGACTTGAATAAGGCTTCTAAATATAAGTCATCCATACAAAGGGCTCACAATTGGATTTATACTACCATATTTAGAAAATAAAGGTGGTGGATTGCATGTTGAGTCTAGGCTATCCAACTTGACCGTCACCAGTTAGGGTGACTGTCGCCAATCAAGGACCTAGGGAAAAGATAGGTTAAAATGGGTGAAAAGGTAAGTTAAGCTAGACAAGTGACTAATGTGACTCTAGATTAGGTAATTAGGTTAGGCTAGGTAGTTTTTTCAAACTTATAGGTGTAGTTGATAGAGGTTAAATAGAAACTAAAGGTATTGTGATGACTAGGACCTTGTGTGCAATTTTCTAGTGTCTACACCACCTAGCATCTTATACAATAAAAGGCAAGATATGGTGACTTATTTTTTTTTAATTCATGATCCAAAATTTTTATTTTAATAGTAATAAATAATAGAGAACAATTATTTCAAGCATATATATTTAAGAAATTATTCTTGGATTGATTTTCTACACAAAAAAAAATGCAACAATGAAAGGATTTTATTTTAATGCAAGGGAAGAGGAAACCCAACTCCCAAATTGATTCATTCCACCAAATTTAAACCCAGTATAAGAAAAATAGTAGAATTCACTCACTCTAAATAAAATTTGTAGGTTTAAAGGTACCCAAAAGGAACACATATCATAGGGTTTTGGTGATGCCCCATAGATTTCTTCTCCTCCCTAAAATAATGATCCTTACAATTCTTACTTCCTTATCTACCCCACACACGCCACCCCCTTCATCTCCTTCCTTCTATGGTTCCTTGGTGTCCCCAATAAAACAAATAAGGTGCCCCCAAAGTGGGTCGACCCCCATGGGCAAAGCATGGGTAGGTATATTTTAAATTTTCCCCATACATTTTGGTAGATAAAAACAAGAACTTGGTCCCCCACTATGTAAAGACCAAATACAATCTTGATGCCAAAGTGAATAAAAATCATTAATTAATATTCAATCCATTAATGACATTAATTAAATATCAATAGACCAAACCACATGGGTCAAACCACCCATGATCCACTAAAAAAAAAATCAAATCCACATATGATTATTATTTCATCCAATTTATCCATGGAGTATAAGGTCTAGGCACATCCATTAAGAAGTCCACGCCACCATGTTGACTAGATTAGCCAAGACAATACTATGAGAGGGTGAAATTGCATAGAGAGAAAGATCATGATCAATGAGGTGGAATGGATCTAACACCAAACCAATAGGACCATACAAGAATACAACCAAACATGTGAACAAAGAATGAAAACATAGAATGACAAGCATGACACAAGTACACCACAAAACACTAAAATCAATAGTTCATAAAAGACACAACTTGTTCAATGGAATGAGACCAAAATAAACATACATATACCTATTAGGACCCAATTGAATACTTAGGAATTGCTTTGACATCCTAGGTTTCGATGTCATCATCTAGCCTAGCTCATATTAGATACTTGTAACCACCGATTATACATCAACAGTACCTAAATGATAATAAATAATGCAATATAAAACTATAATAAAAACATTAATTACATCAACTAGTCCATATATCATCATGTGTAGTAAATTAAACATAACATATCCATCAAATTTCTATCAACATATCAAAACACATCAATATTATCCAACTAAATAAAGGTAGTGCAAAAGTTTGTTGTGCATGTGATAATAATAATTGTTAAGCAGTCAAATATGTATCAGGATAAAATAAATATAATGTAAGAAGTATATGTATATCAAGATAAAATGTGAATATCAACCATGATATCCATTAATCACAATAGTTACCTTAGATATCTCACATCGTAACTAACTAAAATAGGACCAACACCAATATTGATTGTCGAGTGAGAGTAAAACATATTAAACATGCTATAATCAAATGTCTATAGAAGGCCACTAGTTCAAGTCATGATAATTCTATTACACAACTAAAATATTTTGTCAATGCTCTAGTGAAGGATTTATAGGAAAATAACCTTCTTGAAAATTACCTTAGCCATTTCATCAATGCCAAGCAACTTCCTAGTGAATTTGCTCACACTTTCATCAAATGATGGAAATATCTAGCTCACAAAGTGGAAAATAAAATTAATGATGATACTCTTTTAAAATTATTTGTTACCAATCTTAAATCTCCTCTTCAATACATGGTTCATATGGTTTCTCCTGAAAATTTAGAAGAAACACCAGATCAAGCAAAAAGTCAAGACTTTCTTATGACTCAATTTGAAAAACCTCAAACAACAACTTAGTAACCTTTCAAATAATTTTATCAAAACATTGATTCATATAATCCTCCCAAACCTCAAAATGGATCATCCCAATCAACCAATTTTAACTCAAGCCATCTTCCCTTGAGTCTAGAAGAACTTAAGAAAAATTACCACACTTTAAACCCATGAGCTTTGATCCTTCCAAACCTCTTATAAAATTGTAAAATTTTGTTGGTGGCATGTTACATTAGGTAATCCTCATGAGACTTATCATGATATTCACCTATTTATTCTTACGTTCATTCTTGGTCCACATTTTAATTACACAACAACGTTATCAAGACTATTCTCAAGCCTCATAAGCCCAATCTAAAAAATCGTAACCACATAAACATCACCTACCTAACGATCAAAATAAATTAACCCATACCTCCAACTCATGTAATAATGTTACCTAAACCATGATTTATCCTTCTTCCTACACCAATAAAGAAAGGATAGTTAACATGAACAATTTTAAATAAGTAGTTTCATTCATCAAACCTCAACTTCTCAAGTCACACCAAACCAAGGAGCACCTAGTTCACATGCCTACTCCAAAGTGCATCATAAACGGTCCTACTTAACCTTATATACCTATCCATACCTCTCCTAAAAATCATATTTCAATTTCAACATCCTCAAAATTAAACATACCTACACATTTACATGTCTCTAAATGCACTTACCAACCTAATGTAGTTCATTCTAATTATTCCAATTCAACTCACTCCACATCACATGTTGGGGAATATTGTGATGCCCATACACATATCAATTCATAATTTTAGGCATCTTGAAATTACCATCCCTACATGATATTAGCCTTTGGGGCATCCTATGATGCCCACTCTTCTTCTACATTGCATAATAATAAAAAAATTCAACTTCAAAAAACATTATGAGACACATAAGACTGTATTTTACATGCTCATCTTTGATATAGATGTTAGCATGATTTTATCATTGTTTTTGTCTCATGTTTTTTTTTTTTCATTTTAATTTAGTTTCATTTTACTTTCCCCATTTTTCCCTTTGAGTTCTTTGGTTTTATTTCATTTTACTTACAATAATGTTTCGTTTGGGTTCTTTTATTTTATTTCATTATGTTTGACCCTTATTTACTTTTTTGGTTCTTAGGTGTCATTTTAATTATTTATGATTATTTGACATTTATTTACTTTATTTTATGCTTGTGATATATCCTTTGTAGGTTAGTACGGATTCTCTAGTGATATGACTATCAAAGCATAGCCCTGTACCTTTCATAACACTATTTTACCTCCTTTTGATCAACTAGGAGCATATTCATCATTGTATCACTTATTAAATGGATGGATATCTCATTATCCCCATATTTACATTAACTCCTTTCATTTGAGGCACACATAGGTCAATTTTAAGATTGCACACTTACTTATGGGAAAGTCTAGGAGTCTTTAGAAACCATGGTCTTTAGGTCCTTATATCTAGTGACCAAGTGTAATATCTCTTGTGTTTTTCACCTATTTCACCCATAATTGGTTCTTAGAATCCATATGAAGGAGGAATATAAAAATTCAATATATATATATATATATATATATATATATATATATATATATATATATATATATATATATATATATATATATATATATATAAGAAACAAAAATCAATGATTAAAAAGTAAAAACAATCTTAAAAGTCAGATCACACCAAAAGACATGATATTTGACACATCTCCTATCTTAGTTGAAGCTTAAACTACATATTTGGCCTCATGATACAGGTGAGATACTTTGGGGTGCTATAGGCCAATAGACTAGGGTAGGAGGTCTCACTATAAAATATACATCTAGTGACACCTACATTCTTACACAAGTACCCTATCTTCATAGTAAACTAATAGCTCTATAAGGCATCCTGAAGAATGGGGAATATGTTGTGGGAAGGTATTTCATTTTATTTTTCATCCATATATCCTTTATGCGATGATATATGTACTTAGTTTGTTATCCCAAGCTTTGTGTTCATTAGTCAAAGTGTCCTAAGTCCTTGATATCAATATTTATTAGCCTTGTTAACTTATCTAGCGCATATCATTCCTATTAAGAATGTTTACATCACTCATGTGGAACCTCGATTTAATTATTTACATCAAATTATCAATGTTATCCCCTTATTAGGTATGGATTTTAGATTATCATATCCTTAATCACATCTACCTACTTACGCCTCTTAGTTTATAGTTTGTGAATTGCATTGAAATACCTTGTAAAGGATGAGGTTTACCTCAAAAACACTCTTACATCATTTTATTACCACACGATATTATTATTATAATAGTCATGTCATGAGGTGGTTGTGTTTTATTATATCATATCTTAGAACAAGTACTAAGTTTGAGTCATCATTCTTTAGATCTTTTGACATTTCATTTATCCATCTTGTTCTTGTTTGATTTTTGTGGACTTCTGTTATCTTACATAGGACATTTGACCTTATTACATGTTTTTATTTATGTATAACATTACATTCTTGTCTTACATCTTGATTTACATTCTCATTTTTAGTACATTTCTATTACATCTTGACTTACATTTTATTTCAAGTCATTTATGCTTTCTTTATGTTTAATTTGACATTATTATCTTACATGTGGTAACATTTCACTTGATTATATATCTCTGTTATAGTTTTCTTGCATTGATATTTCATTTACTTACATGTTTTACATAGTTCCCAATGTGATTTATTGTGTTCTACATTGCTTTTTATCACCCATGTTTTACATACTTCCCAATGTGATTTAGTGTGTTATACATTCATTTGTAATCATTTTTTCATTTACATGTTTGGTATTTTGGTTCTAACTTAGCATTTATCATCCCAATCTTACCAATTTTCCAAGTGACATATTTAATTATACAAATTTCATTTATTTTTGTGTCATGACCTCACTTATTGGCACTTTTTTAAACTGTTAAATAAAATTCGATAGTATGTTATTTGGATTCAGGTGGAATTCAACTAGTTATATCGATTGTAAATCTTATGATTCACACACACACACACACACACACACACACACACACACACACACACACACACACACACACACACACACACACACACACACACACACACACACACACACACACACACACACACACACACACACACACACACACACACACACACACACACACACACACACACTTATATATATAAGTTTATATATGACTATTAATGTATATATATTCATGTATATATTACTAAGGCAAGCCGTGGAGTGGTTAGCTTATGGCCTTATTGATGCCTCCACATGAGTAGTAAAAGACTTCATGTTTTGTTTAAAGTCATATGCATTGGTTTTCATAAAATAATATGAGTTCATGGACACATGGGCAAGTGTATATCAATAGACTTTTTGTATTTTAATTTTCCTATGCGTTGGCTAATTGATAAAAGTGTATTAACTAAATACTTTTGATTGGTTTAATATTAGCACTTTAGTCATTGTAAAAACATATAGGCTTTGGAATTACATTGAAATGTGTATTAAAAAAGACCTTATTTTATTTTAAGTCTTAAATATTGGGTGGTAAAATGGATTAATGCCTAGGCTCACGGCCTTCTCATATGATGAAAGTCTTGGACCATAAAGTGATCATGAGCTGACACATCATTAGAATTAATATTGAAACCAAGTCATTTGATTTTAGGGTTTTTCACATAGTGATTGGAATTGAATAGATCAACATTTTGGGTTATTAAATTGTTGGGAAGAAGAGTGAGGAGAGTTAGATAAAAAATAAGGTTTTTAGGCTTGCATAGGTTACCTCCATGCTGGGGGTGAGTAGGAGATAATAATGAGTGGGAATAAGGAGAGTAGAGAGGACACATGGAGGAGAGAAATAATAAGTCAAGGCAAATAATAATTTTGTTGCTACTACTGGTGTGGCACCACTATGGGATAAATATCAAAATAAAACCCTACATATATATTCTATAGGCATGTGCTTCTCCTTTTAGTTTAATTTATGAAACTTGACTCCATTTTTAATATTGAAAGTTATACATAAAAACCCAATGGGGTATATTTTCATGTGGGAATATCTTATTATTAGCACATGGGTCTATACCGTAGCCAGGGGAATATGTATGTTTTGTGTATGTTGATTTTATAGAAATCTCATGTGGTGTTCTTGTTTTCTAGATGGAAATGGTGGTTGCTTGATTTTATTCTGTTATAGTGATGGTATAACTATGTCTATAAAGATTTATGGTTTGTATTATTGGAGAATCATTTAAAAACTATGCATATTTCATGTTGAGGGTTTAAATGTATAAAACTATATGTATTTTTTATATATGTTGGTTATATGGCATTTTTTCCAATCTTGGTATCACCCATGGAAAATAGAGATTATTAATGTAGATATAAATTCTTATTTTAAGTGTGAAATTTATAGATTACATGACTGTTAACACTCAGATTATGTGGGAAGTCTTATGATGGTCATGTTATTTTCATACTCACTTATGTTATAATTCATATCATCCATATAAGTATTTTTGTTTCTTATGAGTGATGTTACCTAGAAGTTGGTCTATCATTAAAATGAAGTTCCTGTTTTAGAAAATGGCAAGAAACTATTTGCTTAAGGTTTTTGTTAATTATAATGATCATGTGTATAGATGGAAATTAACTTAATGATATAATAATGGTTGAATTTGTTGACCCATGGCTGGAATTTACATGGGAAATAAATGAGTTAGTATGGGCTGAGTATTACTCTACATATATATAATGGATTTATTGAATAATTTAATGATAGAAATATAGGCCTGGCTAAAATAAATTTTCTATTATATTAACTTCTTCTTCTTGTTAATTACATATGCATTGACTATTTTTTAATATTATTATTTTTGCATAAATTCATCTACGGGCTACCCAATATATCTTATTTGGTAACTATAAGGCTGATCATAGGTTGTACCTTTTCTCATTAATTAGATTGAGGCATCCATGTTTAATAAATTGAAACAACACGAGATTATATAAGTATGGAATTATAAAAATATCAAAGGATTTTATAAGTAAGTAAAAATTAATTACATTTTAATTTAATAATGGGTGGCATGTGAGTTTTAAATAAATCAGGCAATGGTGCAATGACCTTGAGCAAAAAATGAGGTTAATTACCCTTGGCTAGTAGCATTAATAATTTTCCTATAATGCTCTAGATTTCACTTTTTTTTTCATTTTTGTACTCTCTTATTGATAGTGATAATTTTTGTTGTATGCTTATGGAACCCTTGAATGATTTTGCATGGGTTTTTGATTGACTTGTTGGTTTTTACTCTTATGATTAGTAGCTTAGATAGTACTCATGTTATGCATTTTAACTATCTTATCTGGCCTTGGATATTTATGCTCAATATGTGAGAAAATAAAGTTGATTTAAGGTAATAAATGAACTTGAGAGAGAGAGAGAGAGAGAGAGAGAGAGAGAGAGAGAGAGAGAGAGAGAGAGAGAGAGAGAGAGAGAGAGAGAGAGAGAGAGAGAGAGAGAGAGAGAGAGAGAGAGAGAGATTCTCTTTTTCATTGTATACCATCATAGACATGTTGAATACATTGTTAATGTCATTTTGAGGGATATATATATTGAATTTACAATACCCTACTTACTTGGGGGTTTATATACAAGCTTCATTGATGTTTTATCCTTTTGCAAAGGAAAGTGTTACCGCAACAATTAATTATGAGGCTTCTAATTTCTCTTAATGTGGAATAAAATTAGTTGTTTTGTTACTCTCTTTGGACTTGATTTATTAACATGGAATTTGATTTTTAGAACATTTATTAGGGGGGATTCACATTGCCAAATTTATGTTCATACATTATTTTCACCCCTTTCAGTGCAAGGATTATAATTCAGTTGGATATTCCCTTATTTAATTAGTTTCTTGATTATCTTGTCACCTATTGAAGCATTGTGTTCACCATTGATAATGAACGTGGAATATAGGATGATAAATTAAATTGTTGATTTTATTGTAGTGCATCAATTATTGTAGTTGATATAATTCTTAGATGTGGTCTTGTTCTAAAATTATACTTTTACGTTAGCATAATGATTTCTTTGTGCATACAACCTCAAGCTTGTATATATATGATAAAACTATCAACCTTTGAATGTTTTCCAAGCTATTGTATCAACCTTATTCATGTGATATTAAGACTCAGTGGTGTAGTCTATTGTAGGCAATAACATTTTGTATTATATAGTATATCATTTTGTACTTATAATTGACATCCTTATATTAAGGATTATTCTATTATATTACAACTGCATATTATAGTGATCCCATATATGAACATGGTTGAATTTAATTTTATTGAAAATCTCCTTGTTTGTGAGGAGGGATACCTAGGTGGTTTGTAAAAATAAAGGCTATATTAGCAAGGGATGAAATTATATAGATGTGTTAACGATATTCAACTAGCCTCTGACTATTAAATTTATGTTGTGTGAGATGATTATGTTGTTCTCTTTCCTATTGGTTAGTTGTGAGGTGTATGAGGCATTCCTTACACACACACACACACACACACACACACACACAGATATATATATATATATATATATATATATGTAAGGAATGCCTCATACACCTCACAACTAACCAATAGGAAAGAGAACAACATAATCATCTGACACAACATAAATTTAATAGTCAGAGGCTAGTTGAATATCGTTAACACATCTATATCATTTTGTACTTATAATTGACATCCTTATATTAAGGATTATTCTATTATATTACAACTGCATATTATAGTGATCCCATATATGAACATGGTTGAATTTAATTTTATTGAAAATCTCCTTGTTTGTGAGGAGGGATACCTAGGTGGTTTGTAAAAATAAAGGCTATATTAGCAAGGGATGAAATTATATAGATGTGTTAACGATATTCAACTAGCCTCTGACTATTAAATTTATGTTGTGTGAGATGATTATGTTGTTCTCTTTCCTATTGGTTAGTTGTGAGGTGTATGAGGCATTCCTTACATATATATATATATATATATATATATATATATATATATATATATATATATATATATATATATATTAGTGTTCTTAATCTTGTGAACACTTATTGATTAATCATTAAGTGTAGACATTCATTTTATATATGTTGTTATCTAGGACATATCATTATTGCAAGTGATGGAAATATATTTTGCCACATTGCTTTATGATATTATGGAAAAACAAATTTGTAATGAAGATTATATTTTAGCTATTCATATTTTCATATTGATTTATGGATCAGGTATATGTATGTCATTGTTACACATTAATACCACCTTTTAATATTGGATATTAATCCCATCGTATTCTATTATGGCAGTGCAAGCATGAAAGCTTTAGTCAATTGGCAAATTAATAAATCAATCATTATTGAAATCTATAAATTTAGAAATGATTTAGTGGTTATTAGCATGAATTATGGGTTAAAGATTCAAATCTAAATGTGTTTCTAATTTGGAAATTAATCTTGAAATGCATGGTTGTCATGTGCAATCAACATGTGATATGGAAGTTGGATATTTATAAATACATCCCGTAGCTAGCCTAGTTTAATGATATCGAAATTGGCCTAATGGTTGAATTTGTCATTATAATAAGTCATTATTCTTATTAGTTAAATCATTCACTTGTTCTTAATTGAAGGAGTTGAATGAACCATTAGTGTGAGGACCCTATGGTTGGGGATTTATTAATATAATCTTGACTTGGTATCACTATTAATGATGGTTCATTATAATAATAAGTGATTATCTTATATTAGGTAACAATACCAAATGGATGAGTCCTTGTTTGTATAACATGATTATTAAGGAGGCTATGTTCATTTTCAACATGTGCATTATTTCTTGGTGAATGTTAAGTAGGTCATATTGGTAAGAGGAATATGGTTGTCTAATCCTCATGGTAATCATCTTCTATATGTTGGAGCCATAAGTGATATGGTGATATTCTCCAAATGAAAGAACATGGATGTAATGACCCCTAATACTATGGATCATGGTATAATAATCTAATGGGGGTAGAACTAAAATTGGTCTTCACTTGGGAGATCATAAAGGTTATACATTGTATAGGTTTTGTGATGCATTACCTTGGTAGCAATTAATGTTACTTGTTGATCTAAATCATTGTAAGTCTTACTTTAGTAAAAGCTTGGTATGATGGTACCTTGGTTCTCCTTGTAGGACCTATCATACCTATTATGGTACCTCATTTTTATTAGTTTTACATAACTAATAATGGCCAGTAAGTTGAGTCGTTATTATGCTAAATCTTTACCTTGGGTCATTAACCTTGTTTAAGGATACCCAAGGCATGAACAAATACATTTAGCCTCTTTAGTCACCAAGCCATAACCACATAGGAAGATTTTATACTTAGATAGGTCTAAGGATCCTTAGGTGGTATGTTATGGAGAAAGATTTCCATCTAAAGGTTCAAAGGTTATTAATGTGGACCTACACATTAATACCCCTTAAATGGTGTATAGTTCTTTAGGCAACATTTTTCTCTATCGAATCCTCTAGCAATATTCATCCCTGAGTAAGTGTCCACATAACCTAATCCATTTATGGGTCTTCTACTCATCCTTATGAATACAAATATGTTGTGTCATGATTTTCAAGTTGTGTAGTGGGTTATTCACATAGTTTTGTTGCATACTCTATATCAATTCCCAAAATTTATTTAGGGGTTGTTTCATCTGGTATCAGAACCTATGTTATGATTATTATTGAGAATACTATTTATTTCTCTCTCTCCTTAGAAGTCAAGATCAATGTTAATCCATTCTATAACTAAAGTAAGTTGTACTTACTATTAGGTTAATACCAGTTGCTACTCTAAGTGAGGTTAAAAAATGGCAATAGGCCTAAAAGGTCATCCCATGATTCAAAAATAAAGGATAAAATTAGATCTAATAGTGCTCATGTTAAGAAAATCTAAGGCTTGGGTGGATTGATAAGTAAGAAGAAGTTCTCATTAGGGCTATAACAACTTGAGAAGCCATTCAAGGCATGATTGGAAATAAGAACATGAGCTGAGTAATCTTGAGAATGTTTCCTAAAGATTTGCCACAATCTAAATTTAATTATGCAAATAGACCTAGGATAGAAGTAAGGGTGTTAATTATGGTTGACCAAGCATTAAGGAGTTCAAGAGGTATATAGGTGAAAAAGATAATTATGTAGCTAATGCATGAATCTATATACACACGAGTATATCAACCTACAAGGTGTGATAGCTAATGTGATTGAGTTGGTGTTGTTGTATAACACTAGGATGATGCAAGTATGATTTTCCATGATTTCCATTGTTCTCTACTTTTTCCTTGGTTGGGTTAACCCTTCTTGATTTTGGTTGCATCTAAGCAAGCCTCACTTATCGATCATTAACTTATATGGATAGGTCGATGGGATATAAGTGGTAAAGGATTCACTCTTAGAATAAAGGGAAATAGTGTTCAATATCTATTAATAGTTTGTATGGGAAAACCATCACTAGGTACTTGAAACACTATGACCTAAGGATGACCAAGGGTTTAATTTAAACGTAGAGGGCTAGATTGGGTATGAGGAGCTAGTCTACATGGGTAAATAAATCAATCTTATGCTCTCCACTCATTAAGGGAGTGTCTTGAGCCTTTGAAGATCTGTGAAGCATGAATGATGGTGATAACCATTACTAGCCTCATAGGTAAGATTATTATAATTTATTATTTAGGAAACCAAATATCTAGTTTAGATTATTGAAAAGAGCTCAAATGTTGGAATTAAGGAACTAACATACCACTTTTAGATGAATGGTTATAAGTGGAGTAAGAATGTCTCCATGGGTTTAAGTTGCTCTTGTTTGGGAAATATTATTCCAAGGAAATTTTGCCTTTGGGGAGCCATGATAGTAAAACTTAGTGAAGGTATGTTAAATTTTTGTGTGTATGCAACTATTTTGATCATAGTTGTGTGTATATATCAGTTTGGTTGACTGATTTGTGTCATGATGAGATCTAAAAATTAAATAGCCTTTTAAGTCATTGTTATATCCTCTATATTTAGGTAGAAATATTAAGGGGATACTCCTTTAGCCTTACTAATTTTAATAGAATTTGTTGTGGATAAGTTGTGAGTTTTATATATCTATAATTTAATGATAGATGGGGTAAGATATTATAAGTTCTTACTTGGCTTATGTGTCACAACACATGATAATTTACAATGAAAAAAATTTATGTATTGTGTTTGATTCTTGGGGAACATTATTTTATTCCAAGTAATGGACTTATAAGCTAAGTCTGGGCAGGGTTTTGGGTTGAAAACTCTGTTATGGTTTGCTAATTACAACCATTATAATCTAGAAATGAATAAGTATTATACATCATAATATTAAGGTGCTAAAAATATATGTATTTAAGATGAATTTAGGCTTAATTCATCATGAGTAATTGGTCTCCTTTGAGTTGAACAAAGAAACCTATGTTTCCATCACTCTATAAGGCTAGAAGCTATTAAGTGTGGGGATATGTTGGATTCCATGATGTTATTATTTTTTAATCATGGGTATGTTTTAATCCCATAAGGAGGATATGATGTCCTTGGTTATGTTTTAATCCCATGAGAATGATTATTTGATTTTGGGTTGAGTCTTGGTATCCATGAGGATAATCTGATGATCATGGATATATATTTTACATCCATGAGGTTGTCTTTTGTGATTGTAGCTATATCTATGGTTGGAACTATATTTTCCATGATGATGATATGATATTAACCTAGATCCCTGAGTAAGTTCATCCTTTCCTGAGATTATGTTATGTCAAAACAAACATTGCTAGTTAACCTTCAACTTTTTGAAATAAACCAACTGGAAGGATAATGATAGAAGCTTGTTATTAGAATTAATAAACCATGCTTGGTGATAATTAATATCTTACATGGGTGATCCATCATTGGATGATGAGGTATAATAATATTGGGAGGTCATAGGATGTAACTTAAGCCTTTAGGGCGTAGTGGGTGAATATGACCTACTTGTTTGGTAAAGTGAGAAAGTTTTAGGGATCTCTCATTATTAATGGGTATCATGGGTCCTATAATCCATGAAGTGCAAAAATTATTGGTAATTGCTCAAGATTCATGGATATAAATTTATGGCTATGTTGGAAATGCCCTTCCTTAAAAGAAGCTATTGGTGAACTTGAGATACCTGAGACTAAGCATGATGTTATATGATGGATATTTTATGTCATCTAGGGCAGCATTTTGACATCAAGTAGACTGATGAGAATCATGAACCCTTATTATTCACTTACCAGTGTGTTTAATTGGTGTGATATGATAATACCTTGGCATAAATTGTTAAGCTGTTGATGCCTGAATATGTATCATAGGTGCCTAGAGTGTTCAAAAACACTTCTCATTTTAGAATTCTATGAACTCAGTGTAAGAGTTATAGGTTATGATAATATTGTTATCTACTGATGAAATTGAGGCAAAGTAAGTGGACTATTTCATAATATTTATAATATTTAGTGGTTGGGATCCACCGTGGCCAAAGTTAGATATATGCAAAATATGAGATATTTATGCTTAGAATAGTGAATTATGATCAAGAACCAATTTAAATACTAATATATGATGGGTATTTACAATGAAAGTTAAATTAGAGTGATCTAGTCAAAAAGAAGCAAAAAGAAGGGTAAGGTAGAAAAGAGATATTGTTAATCTTTATCTCAAACATCATGACAAAGTTCAAATGTATTTCAAGCATACATTTAACCAATGTATAATAAAAAATAGCATGAACTTGAATCTTACTACATATTAGGCAAATATCTAATGAATGAAAGTAATGCAAATCAGAACCAATTTCACTTTAAAGATCTACCCCTATAAGCAAACAACATTAGCCCAAATACAAGAAGAGTAAAGGAAATGCAATGAACTTAAGAACTTTCACTCAACCTAGCTTTGGCATAAATTAAAAACTATGAAATTAAAAGATGCACGCCAAGAATTCACAAGAACCATTCAAATATAGAAATAAGAACAAACAAATGAGAGAGAAAACATAATAACAAATGACATAAATGAATGTGGATAATATTTGCAAAATTCCTCACTTATATTAGTTGATCAAAAGTTTACACAAGTTTTAGCTCAAAAACTACCCCTATTCTTTAAAATTGATAATGATCCTATTAAAATATGCAAGGAAGTATGTCAGTCAGTTATAACCAATTAAAAAAACATAGGTGTAGGGATAACTGTCCTTTCCATAAATGTTCTAGAAATACACTAGACTTTCCCAATAAACTAATCTATAGGTAGTGTGTTTTAAAAACAACACATGCCTTTACAAATATAATATCCCAATTTTAAAATGGACAATATTTAGTTACAAGAAGAATATTACTAAAGCCCTTAACCTTTGGGACCCCTGTGTTGGTGCAAGATCTTCATGGTTATTGATGTTGTCTTTTGGTGCTTCTAGATTCATTATACTTCTCTTTTGAATTAGGACTCATATCCATGACCCTACTGGGTGCATCCCAAGTTTATGTGGTTCTTTCTCCTAATTTCTTATGTGATGAGGGTAGCTTCATGCTTAAAACTCTCCATTGGTGATGAGGCCTATAGAGCTGAGTGAAGTAAGGTACTTGACCAGGCTGCTTAATACATTATCTCATTTTCAAGCTAATTTAAGCCAATGGAGAGGTCCCCTATTTTCTATGACCATTTTTTCATGTATTTGGAACAAATTTTTAAACCACCATTGTTGAAAATCCAATTAAATTGTTCACCATTGGATTCTGGGTTGAACTATCTTCATAAAGTGATAATTCAGCTCCCCCTAGGTCAATCATAACACTCACAAGGTCTGGTTGAGGTCCTCATGCCTTGCCAAGCATTCACATAGGTTTTAATAGTGTTCTAATAGTGGAAGCTAGTTCAAATAATTTGATCTTAGATCTCTACCCTTTGTATTACCAGGTTTGTAGGGTCTCCAATTTGGCACATTACACCCTCATGGCTCTGATGTGTCATCTTCATGGCATTCTAATCATCCCTATATAAAATATGACCCTCACCTTTGAAAAACTAGACTTGATCTTACACTCTCCTATCCATTTGCATGAATTAATGTGATCTATAAATATTTAGACAATTTGGATCCAATCAGTTGTCTTAAAATTGATGTCCATATGACTATCAATTTTAAGCACATCCCTAGGGTTATTTATGATATTAAATATGATGTTTATTCAACTATCATTTTTCATATGCATGAACATATTTAATGGGAGCATGATCATAAATTTTAAGCACATCCCCAGGACTATTTGCTATCTTAAATTTAACGTTCACATGATTGTCATTTGATGTTTGCATGAATGTTTTTGATGGGTGCACATCCATGAATTTTAAGCATGTCCATAGGAATATTTACTATCTTAAATTTGATGTCCATGTGACCATTATTTGACATTCATATAAACATTTTTATGGGTGAGTGACCATCAATTTTAAGCATATCCCTGGGACTGTTTTATTGGGTCTATCACTTATCATTTTTAGGTTCATTTTCTTCTTGTGTGTGCAACTTGGCGGTCTCACATTTGATCAAGATTTGTTGAAAAGTCCACCCTCATCTCACACTATTTGATCATTATCATCTGAGAGGTGGACTACCATTGGCTACTCAATATCCTTTTAATGAAATGATGACACTTGTCACCACCTCACTTGTCTTAGAACTTTGTTTAAAACTTAACTTAGTATGCACCATCATTTTTATGTGAAAAAACATGGATCATAGATCCTATAGAGATGCACAATGTTTAATTAAGGTTCAAGGAACATATATAAATTAGTATAAAGTTTTCATACTATGATTTTATTTCATGTTAAATAAGCATGAATTAAGACATTAAGCTGAGAACATTTAATCCAAGCTTTAAGCATAATAAAAGGGACCCCATGATAACAAAAGAGACATAACAAAACTTTAGGCTAAGTCTAGGATAATAAAGGGGACCCTACATTAGTTAGACCATGTCAATAGCAAAATAGACCAAGGGGTCATGGGATATAAAAGAGACATAGCATAGAGTTTTTAAGCTAAGTCTATAGCATGGATAATTGTTCCATTGCAAGCTTGAATTTAATTCAAAAGGGAACCTAGGTTAAAACATTAGACATGGCTTAAAAATAGATTCAATTAATCTTAAACTAATGGCTAATAAAGATCACTTTAACATTGAATCACAAAAACATTAAACATGATTACTCCCAAATGATATTCCATTGATCTTGCAACACAAGCAATAAGTTTTAGCAAAATTGGAAGGGGGGAAGCCATGATCATCCTAAAAACATGTCCATTTATCCAAGTGAGATTGGTTCCTATAGACAAGATGAAATATTAAATTTAAGGGAATAATAAGAAAAAAAGCTAAAGTCCTAGATTAATGTTCTCATTCATATTGATAAATAAGAATTTAATCCAAAGTCTTAGACTAAGTTTAAAAACATATTAAAATGACCATGGCACAAAAGAGTCTAATGAAATCAATGTCTTGAGGAAATTATCTCAAGTGAATTGTTTCAGGATTTTTGCATTGGATAAAATGTCTGATGATAAAATTCCAAAGGGTTATTTTAGAAAAGCTTGAAGGGTATGTGCCTTTTTACCTCTGTTTCAAAAAATTTGCATTGGCAATATTGTTGTGGGGAATTATTTTGAGATTTTTGCATTAGACAAAATGTCTAACAACAAAACTCTGAAGGGTCATTTTGGAAAATATCAAAGAATATATCTAGAAGATAAAGTGACTTTAAAAAAAGCTCAAAGGGTACTTTCAAAAGTTCTAAAGGGCACTTTTAGAAAGCCCAAAGGGTAATCTTGGAGGGTAAAGGGCCATTTCAAAAAGGTCAAAAGGTAATTTTTTAGGTTAAATGTCTTTGACAAGAATTCTAAAGGGTAAGTTGCACAAATCTTGAAGGGTATGCTTCGGTAAAATTGCTATGGGGAAAATATTATGAAAAGATAATTCTAAAAAAGAAATGCTGAAAACATAAGTCTTGAAGGTTAGAAACATAACAAAAGGACCTTACATTTAGCTTAGACTACATGAATAATAAAAGGATGAAGGGGTCTCAGGACATAAAAGGGACCAAGCATGGTTGTTATACTAAGGTTTGGTCATGTTAAAAAACATGACCAATCCTTAGGTTAAAAGTAAACTAAGGCCATAACGTTATTTAAAATGTTATCACACAGAAAGTTCTTGTCAGATTCAAATCAAGTACTTAGATTAAACTTAGACTAAGGGTTTAACAATTCAACTTGATTTTCAATAGACCAAAGGCTAGTAAGGAATAAAGTTAAAATTAAAATGCTAAAACTCAAGCATTTCTCATTCTAAGTAGACTTTATTGGACTTGCAGTTGGAAAACATAGAGATCCAAAGTTAACAATTATAGTCAAAGGCAAACTAGAATTATTCACATATTTGCTAACCATACCAGATGTGGATGATCTTCAAATAAAAAATACTATGAAAACAAGTTAATGATACTCTAATCAAGTGAATTTTTTATTTCAAGGCACAAATTTGCATAATTTGACACAAGGGTCCCAATTTTTCAAAAATAGGGGTATGTTAACCTCAAAAAATAGAAACTTCTAGGGGAAACATAGAAATATGTTATAATTTAGAGACTCTAGTTTAGAAAAATAACTAGATTACTTATTCCATTTGATCAGTATCATTATCAAGATTAGTTCATGGTTTAAAAAAAGTCTTACAACTACAAACTTAGGATCAAATATCAAAACCTAGTCATGTTGTGTGTGTGATTTGATTCCACTTACTATTTGCCATGGGATTTAGGGAACAACTTCCAAATTTCATGCCTTTATCATTAACATTGACTTATAGCATGTTTGGATATCCATTAAGAACCATGTTTTAGCTCAAGGAAGGATTAGACATTGGTTTGTTTCCAGCCAAGCATCCATGGCCCCAATAGATATGCCTTTGGTTCCACTCAAGGCTTTGCTCCACTACTAGCCAGGCATCCATCACTCTGATGGAGATTAACTAAATTACCTCTGCTTTAGAAATCTATTTGAATTTTTGAATAAGATAATGTTTTAATATTTTTTAGGTCATTTTTGGATTTCCAACAAATGTTAGGAACTAGGTTAGCCAGGTTTAGGTTTTTGGTCAAATGTTTAATCTTCAAAAATTAACCTATGGTTGTAACCTTTGTCCCATGCACTAGTGTTTGTTAAGTGAAAACATGATTGTGTCCTAATGGTTTAAACTTTCATCCCACATGTGTAATTATTATTAAAACCAAGTTTAGATCAAAACAATGTTTAATATCTTATGGAATAGTTAACCTACCCACTAGTCCTTACTAGTTTCTCCAAACTATAACACATAATTTGAATTTTGAATCCATGGTCAAGACTTGCTTAAGCTTCATACCTACATTTTTGAACTATGGAGTTCTCGAGTAATAAAGTGAAATTTGAACTAAGGTCTATCCAAATGAACTTAGTACAAGTAAGGAACAAAACAAAGATAAAAGAAACATAAATAGAAAGTAATAAAGCAAAAGCAAAGGAAAAATAAACAAATATATACAATCTTATATATAAACAAGGGATATAAAGGAAAAAATATAAAGGAACTAATCTATCCTACCTAATCTAACTCTAACTAATCTTACAGTCATTCCATAAACACTCCAAGTGGAGCAACAAAGAATTAGTGCTTGAGGTATTTCCCATTGGTGGGTTGTGTGAACTTTGCTCCCTATAAGTCTTTCAACTAAAGGTGTTGTATCCAAGTATCTTGACTCTCTAATAGGGACATATCCATAAAGGAATGAACTTACCATGTTTACCTTTAGGCTTAGATGCCTTGTCATAAAGAATAACTAAGTCTCCTTGCTTGAACACCTTTATTTTTTAACATTTATCAAACCACCTCTTGACTATGGTTTGGTGTTTGCTAAAATTGGAAAAATCCTCTTCTATTTCATCCTCCACCTATATTACATCCAAAAACCTTGAAATATAAAATTATTGGTCCTCTTCCATGTAATCTTGCATGAATCTATACTTTGGTAGATTAATGGTGATGGGGAAGATGAGTTCTTGGGCATATACCAATAATAAGGGTGATGCTTTGAGAGCCTAATTGAATCTTGTTATATCTTACCAAAGGGCATACTTAAGAATCTTATACCATGTCCTAGGTTTATCTACTACAAACTTATTTATTGCCTTCATCAAGTTCTTATTCATTGATTCAGACACTCCATTGCTTTGAGGGTAATGGCTCGAGGAGAAATTGAGAATGATGTTGTTATCGTATGTCCATTTTATCATTTTAATGGATATAAAATTATATCCATTACCATAGACTAGAGAGACTGGTGTTCTAAATATGGTGCATATTTTTTATTTTAATAATTTGATCACTTCTTTAGTTTTGTATTGCTTGGTCACCACTGCTTCAGTTTATCTTATGCTGTAGTCAGTGGTAATTAGAACATATTTTTGACCATTTGATGAGTTAGAATTTATGACCTAAATAAAGTTAAGCCCCCATTGGGCAAAAGGTTTATCCACCATAAGTAGTTTTAATGGCATGGTTGCCTTGGGTTACTTGGTTCTAAAGACTTTACATGAATGACACTCCCTTATATGCTTGTGAGCATCCTTGAAGATTGTGGGCCAATATTAGCCAACCCTCAAGATTTTGTGGGCTATGGTTCTTCTTGATAGATGTCCACTTCGTAGCTTCTCATGAAAATTACTCATGATATTGGTTGATTCTTTTTTGGATACACACTGTTGACCAAAATTTGATCCTGTAGGTTAAAATTTGGGCACCCCTATATGAAAATTTGGCCTTTAGATCTTTTAGGGGTGAATATCATGTCTTAGTGTGAGCTCAGGTTTCTTCAAAATGATATAAATGTTATTATCTTTGATTAGTTAGTTATCTAGGTCCCTTTTACTTTGATTTGAGTCATTCTAAGAGGTTTGAGTAGCGTTTAAAAAGCATTTTTACTGTGCTGAATTTTGCATATGCAGTAGTTGCAAAAGACGCTGATCATGTGGGTTTGTTCATCTTGGTTCAAGGTTCCGATGTACTAAGTCTAAGCTCCTTTGCTAAAGCAAAATCAGAGTTGTTCATGTTCAAAGAATTACTTCAAAAAAAATTCTAAACTTATTCATTCAAGCTCAGCATTCTAAGTCTATACCTTTTGGCTAGGTCCAACATACAAAATTCCTTTGGAGAAGGTGTTCCATCCTATAGCAAAAGTACAAGTGTTAATTATTTTGAGAGATTTATTTTGGGATTTTTATTCAAGTGTCAAAAATTGTCTCAAACATTTTATCCAAAATAATTTCCCTGAATGATATCTTTTTGAGCTAAGGGTTAGATTTCTTTCGAGAAAATTATCTGCACAATCTTTTTGAAGGGATTGTTTTAGGCATTTTGTCTAAAATAATTTCCCTGAAAAGGCACTTCTATAGGAAATGGTCCACTTCAATATTTCCAAAGGGGTCATTTGTGACATTTCTGAAGGGCACCTCAATATTTCCAAATGGTCCTTTGCAAAGTTTTTGAAGGGTATTTTCCTTTCGAAAGGGTATTTTACAAAAAAATTGAAGGGACAATTTTCCTTTCAGAGGATTCATTTACAAAAATTTTGAAGGTCCATTTCAGAAAGTTGAGGGGCATCTTCATAAATTCCAAAGGGTACCTTTCTTCACCAAAGTGGTTCAATGAAGAGGTTTTTAAGTGCACCTTTTGGGTAAAGTGTTTTTCCTAAAGTATACTAAATGGAAAGAGTTGAAGGGTTATTTTTTGAAAAATAGTCCATCTCCAAGAACGCTGATGGTACTTTTCAATTTCCTCAAAGGGTATTTTTTCCTTTTGGGAAGGGTGTTTTTAGGAAAGCCAAATGTAACTTTTCATGATTCATAGGGCACTTTCCATAGTTAAAGAGCACTTGACAAAAGTCCAAAAAGAAGCTTAAGTTTGAGGAAAATGTTTCAAACGAATAAGGAAGATGATGGCCCTGCAAACGTCAATTTCAAACTATGGAAACTAGCCATTGGAGTCAAAAAAGGCTTGGTGGAAACTTGAGGAAAAACATGAAGGTAAAAAATGGTATAATCTAAAGCATCTAGTACACAAAAAAATAAAGAAAAAAGTGGATAGGTCGACAGTTTGAGTTATTGTTGGCAGTTGACCAAATCAAAGAGCTTCCATAAAATTGATAAACATAGGTGTTTAAAGGATGAATGGTAGTTAGGAAAAAAATTCTCTAAGTGTCACAATGAGTTCCATTTCCATTGAGTAGTGCTATGTGTTGAATCTCTTATTTTTACTTTCAAACATTCATGGATGGTCTTTGATAGAGGCAGTTTCTTATGCCAAAATTACAGGTTTTGTGCCACTTTTCACTATCCTTATGACTTGTCTGGACAAGTATAATTCTATGAAATGAAATATATTTCCCCACCTCTCTTAGACATGAAATTATAACTAATTTTCACTTGGTGACACATGTCCTTGTTCATTTTGGACTCCTCTTCTCTCTCTCTTCCTCCAAGTTCTATAAATTGGGCCCTTTTGTCCATAATATGGATAACTCCACTTGGGTATGGCAAAGCCCTGCCAAAATTTTGTCTTGAATCAATAAAGATAGATATATATATTTTTACCTAATTTAAGGATTATCTAAGGGTATGTGATGGTTATTTTCTTGTGCAAGTGTATCTTAACTTACCTTCACATGTCAATTTTTCTAGTACCTTGTGAGTTCAAAGACTTCTCTTTATAGGTCAGCAAGAAGTGTCAAATGGAGTTACAGGTGTATTATATAGGTTTTCCAATAGTGTGTCTTAGAATGAATATTTTATAAGTATTCTGATCCTAAGCTAATTACAAGACCCCATGTTGAAACATTGATGCAAGAAGAAGGCTATTATTGGATGTAGTGTATTTTAGGCTTCTCTTGGTTCAAATTACATGTCAAGAGTGTGAGTAGAGTATACATTTGGTACATCATGTCTAGTATAATAGGTTTAATTTTCATGTTATTATTAACCCTTTTCATTCTCGAAGTTGTTATCAATATAAATATGAGCCTAAATGATGCATCAAGGGGAGCTAGCCCCTAATCTAGAGATTCACCCCCCAATAGGGATACACATAACCTTGGGGTGGTTCTATTATGTCACTTGAGTGAGGAGAAGATTGTACCATCTCCTCATTAGGTGAATTTAAGTGAAAATAGTTTCTAGCACACCTAGTGGGACTATTGAGTCCATTCCTTGAGGAGTTTTGGTGTTCTCCTCAAGACATCAACCTTTAGAGGCAATTCTAATAAACATCAATGGAAAATCCATGTACATATCTACTAGTTGATCAGCTTAGGTATACCAATTGAATTTTTTTCCTTGTTCCATACTCTTTTGTGAAGTGATTCATGGATATTTATGAGTTTGAGCTTATTTTAACACAAGTTGAGGAGTTATGTCTAGCTTTGCCTCTTCCTCTTGATTATGAGAAAGTTCTTGTCTAGCCTTGTCATGATCCTTATCAAGCATATGCTACCAATGACCAAATATATCAAGTTTGTGCTCCATCTAGCCCACCTAGATCTACTCTAAGCCATTCCATTACTAGTTTCAAAATAACTCTCCTTGGTTACCAAGAATATATGTTAGACCTTGACACTAGGTGTGGTTGTGGTCAAATTATCCCTAGCATTTGTGTCAAGAGTGTGAGGGAAGCTTTGGAGAAACTTAAAAAGGAATGTATACCTATAGATAAATCTAGTTGGATATGTCTTTCTAATGATATGCTCAATATTTGTGGTTTGATTTTCCACCTAGAAGAAAGGTTGAGAACTTATGAATAACCTCTATCTTAGCAGCCTCAAAGTGTCCCAAATTCTTTGTCCTTTCCCAAAAAATTTTCCTCTTGGAAACCCATTCAATAAATTAGACAAGGGAAGGAAGATATCATTATGGAATATGTTATCACACTTGGGGAATATTATAAATAAGAAAAACTAAGTTTTGAAGCTCACCTTGAAAGGGAAATTGAGTTAGCAACTTAGATGTGGATGAAACCTATTATGACAGTTGAAGGTAAACTATCTAAACCCACTTCTCCGAATTGTAGTCAAAGTGACAATCCCAAGGAAACTATATGTTTCATAGACATATCTTTCACCCTTTCATTAGCCTCTTAATCCCATGAAGCTATCCTTGAACTCACCTTCCCTAGATCAAAAGATGTGATGGCAGCTCACGAAGGAAGAAGTAAATCATGCCTAAGTGGAGAAGTTGTTAGGGAGGAGAAATTTGGAACCATTAAACTCCTTCCCACAACTCCTCAAGAAGCTATAAAAACTATCCTTTTACCCCTTCCAACTAATCAAGTTTCCCTTCATAATATTGAGAATTGTATTACCACTTGGGAATCCCCTTTGGCCAAGATCCCTATTTTTGAAGTACCTAAGGTTGATGTCACTAGGAGAGAGGATGAGATTGAAATATCAGATTGGATTGAAGATGAATAAGGGATAAATTATGATCATGAGAGGTTAGGTTGTGAGTATATGAAGGAATTTTCCCCTTGTGTTATAAAATATGTCTTGAAGCAAGTTCTCTTAGACTCTAAGGATGAAGAAAAAATGGACTTTTTTGTCTCTCCTTTTCATGGTACAAGCCAAACAAAAGATGATGAACTATGGAAAATATTTGAGAGCATATGTAATGAAGTTGAATATCTCAAAAAACCTACAAATCCCTTGGAACTTACTAGTCATGACAATCAAGAAGATGTTTCTCAAAAGGAGGACATGTGGTGAATTTGCATGCAAATGTTCCAAGAGTATGAGGAGGAGGAAAAGACTAAGCTCCTAGATAAGAAAGATTAAGATGAGAGTGAATAGATACATTTTGAAGAGAAACATCATGAAGATAACTTAGATCATAGCACATCAATCTATGATGATTTTAGGCCTTTGGAGGGTAACTTGGAGCTTGTCTCTACATCCACCTATGTAGCCACCTCAAACAATCTTCACAAAGAATGAAATAAAGAAACACATTAAAATGGTTATGATACAATGATCCTTGAATAATTTGAATAAATTATGAGAATGTAAAAGGATAATGAGATCCTTCAAGGAGAGATGAACTTGTAACAAGTTGCTCCATACATGGATTTTTAGATTTATCATGTTAAGATGAAGGGGAAATAGTTTGAGGTTCAAAAGGACCTTGAATAATTTGAAAATACATGGGAGATGGCTTCATTAGATGATAAACAAAGACAGAGCAAAGAGGAAGAAAGATTCATCTAACACTCCATCTAAGAAGAAGCATGCCTGGCACCCTCACTCATCTAGTGAGGAAGGAGACCTGAGATACTTCCATTTTGATCCAAGAAGGGAGGTATGAGTAAGGTGAATGTACATATTTGTTTCCTTTATGCTATGTTTTTTTTCCCTAAGTTCTTAGTAGCACATGTGTGATTGCTTTAGTCTTTGTTGTGTGTCTCTTTCTTTTGTGTGTTTGAGGTAGTTAATTGTTGTCTTGTTGATCAAGGTTTGAGTTAATTGTCAAGATTTCTTGTTTATTTCATTCCTTAGATGACTCCATAAGCCCAATGGACTGATGAGGCTACTAGTCTAGTTAGTATAATAGGCATACTACCCCTATGAGTCACCAATTTTTTGACCAAAATTTGACCTTGTAAGTCAAAATTGGGCACCCCTATATGAAAATTTGGCCTTTAGATCTTTTAGGGGTGAATATAATGTCTTAGTGTGAGCTTAGGTTTCTTCAACATAATATGAATGCTATTCACTTTAATTAGTTAGTTGTCTAGGTCCCTTTTACTTTGCTTTGAGTCATTCTAAGAGGTCTGAGTAGGGTTTAAAGAGCATTTTCAAGTGCCAAATCTTGCATGTGTAATAGTTGCAAAGGAAGTTGATCATGTGGGTTTGTTCATCCTATTTCAAGGTTCCTCTAAGTCTGAGGTCCTTCACTAAAGCACAAGTAGATTTGTTCATGTTCAAAGAGTTGCTTCAAAAACATTTTTGGACTTAGTCATTAAAGCTCAGCCATCTAAGTATATACTTTTTGGCTAGGTCTAGTATGCAGAATTCCTTTGGAGGAGGTTTTATATACAAAACCCATGGCAAAAGTACAATTGTTAATTATTTCGAGAGATTTATTTTAGGATTTTTGTTCAAGTGTTAGGAATTGTCTCAAACATTTTATTTGAAACAATTTCCTCAAAGGATATATTTTCAAGCTAAGGGTTAGATTTTTTTTGGGAAAATTATCTACACAATCTTTCTGAAGGGATTGTTTCAAACATATTATCTGAAACAATTTTCTTGAAAAGGTGCTTTTCTATAGGAAATGGTTCAGTTCAATATTTCAGAAGGGGTCATTAGAAATTTTTTTGAAGGGCACTTCAATCTTTCCAAATGGTCCTTTGTAAATTTTTTGAATGGTATTTTCCTTTTGGAAGGGAATTTTATAAAAAACTCGAAGGGATAATTTTCCTTTTAGAGGATTCATTTGCAAGAATTTCAAAGGTCCATTTCAGAAAGCCAATGGGCATCTTCAGTAGTCCTGAAGGGTACCTTTCTTCACCAAAGTGGTTAGATGCAAAGGTTCCAAATGGCACCTTTCAGGTAAAGTATTTTTCCTAAAGTATACTAAATGAAAAGTTCCAAAGGGTTATTTTTGGAAAAATAGTCCATCTCTAAGAAAGCTGACAGTAATTTTCAATTTCCCCAAAGGGTATTTTTTCTTTTTGGGAAGCGTGTTTTTAGGAAATTCAAAGGGAACTTTCCATGATTCAGAGGGCACCTTATATAGTTAAATAGAACTTGACAAAAGTTTGAAAGAAACTTAAGTCCAAGGAAAATGTTTTGAATGAATAAGGAAGATGATGGCCCTATAAATGTCAATTTCAATCTATGAAAACTAGCTATTGGAGTCAAAAAAGGCTTGGCAAGAACCTTAGGTCAAACATGAAGGTAAGAAATGGTATAATCCCAAGCGTCTAGTGCATAGACAAATCAAGCAAAAAGTGGACAGGTTGACAGTTTGAGTTATTACTGGTAGCTGATCAAATTAAAGAGCTTCTTTGAAATTTACAAACATAGGTGTCTAAAGGATGACTGGTAGTTAGGAAAAACATTATCTAACTATTTAAATGAGTTCCATTTCTATTGAGTGGTGCTATGTGTTGACTCTCCTATTTTTAGTTTCAAATGTTCATGGATGGTCTTTGATGGAGGTAGTTTCTTATGCCAAAATTATAGGTTTTGTGCCACTTTTCACTATCCTTATGACTTGTTTGGATAAGGATACTTATATGACATGACATAGCTCACCCCACCTCTCTTCCAATGTAGTTTTAATTTATTTTCACTGTGTGACACATGTCTTTGTGCCTTTTGGACTCCCCTTCTCTCTCTATTCCTACAAGTTCTATAAATTGGGCCCTTTTGGCCATTATATGGATACATCCACTTGGGTATGGTGAAGCCTTGCTAAATTTTGTCATGAATAAATAAATATAGATATTTTTTTACCTCATTCAAGGATTCTCTAAGTGTATGTGATGGTTATTGTCTTGTGAAAGTGTATCTTAACTTACCTTCACATGTCAATTTTCTTAGTACTTTGTGAGTTCAAAGACTTCTCTTTGTAGGTTAGCAAGAAGTGTCAAATGGAGTTATAAGTGTATTGAATAGCTTTTCCAATAGTGTGTTTTAGAAGCCTATTGTCTAAATCTTCCTATCCTAATCTAATTCTAAGACCCCATGTTGAAACATTGATGCAAGAAGAAGGTTGTTATTATATGTAGTGTATGCTATGATTCTCTTGGTTCAAAGTACATGTCAAGAGTGTGAGTAGAGTAGACATTTGGTGCATCACCTCCAGTATAATAGGTTTAATTTTCATGTTGTTCTTAACCCTTTTCATTCTCCAAGTTGTTAGTCATAAGAATATGAAACTAAATGATGCATCAAGGGGAGCTAGCCCCCAATCTAGGGATCCACCCCTCAATAGGGATACCCATAGCCCTAGGGTGGTTCCATTGTGTCACTTTAGTGAGGAGAATATTGTCCCATCTCCTCATTGGATGAATTTAAGTGACAACACACACCTTAGGTAAATAACTTCAAATATTTTTTGTATATCACTCTATCTTTGATCAGGTAATGGGCTACCTTGAGCCTTAGAGCTCTCATTTGCTCTCTACTTAAACCTACAAGACAAATACCATTGATTAATAAGTGGAAAATGGGATCATACTAATTATTGGACTAAAAAATTTACTGATCTACCTACATGATACTTAGTTTGGGGTTAGTATTGGCAATAAAGCTAATTAAACCTTGGCACCTTACCAGTTTATCTATTTTTATACTGATGTCATATTCCTAAAATACATACATCCACTTAGCTCTCCTTTCTCATAGTTAATTTTGACTTAGTATGAGATTATTGGTAGGATTAGGTAAGATTGCATGCACCTTATTCCTAAGAATATAGTGCCTAAACTTTTTTACTACCTTGAATAATGCACATGCTTGCTTGTTAATCGAAGAGTAGTTTAACTCAAAATTTTAAAGGTTAGTAATCATAAAAGATATAGGACATTCACATACATACATATTTTGAGTTAGAACTATAGTTATTATATGATCTAAGGAAAACGAGTAAAGATAAACATATTTGGTGAAGATTGGACTTATCAGTATCAGGGCTTGCCCAATTGCCTCTTTGATATATTTGAAGGCTTTCCTTGCATCTTCATTCCATGAGACTTTGGAATATTTTTTCAACATATTGTTCAATGGCCTCACAATCTTTGAAAATCTAGAAATGAACTTTCTTACAATATTTTTTTACCAAAGAATGACTTCACTTCTTTCCTAATATTAGGAGGCTCTATCTTAGATATAGCTTCTACTCTATTAGGGTCTATAAATATTACCTCTTTAGTGATAACATGTCCTAATAGTTTTCCATTAGTAACACAAAAAATACTTTTCTTTGAGCTGAGGGAAATCCCATACCTTCTTCATCTTTTAAATACTCATTATAGGTGCATAGTATGATCCTCCCTATTTTTAGAAAAGACAGTCAAATCATCCATGTATATGATGATGAATTTACCTAGAAGACCTTGGAAAGCATGATCCATATCCATTGAAAGGTGGTTCCTATATTTATCAATCCAAATGGAATTATTCTATAGGCAAACGTGCCCCACTTGGTCATACAAGTAGTTTTCATATTATCTTTTTTGATTCACTAACACAAGGTTATACCATGAAAATCCATTAAGAAATGGCATCATGGCTAGACTAGAAATAATTTGTATTACTTGGTTAAGAGAAGGTATGGGTAATTACCTCTCTCAGATGATTTATTTAGATTTCTAAAATCAATGCATAGTTTAATTTCACCATTATTCTTCAAGACTAGGACTAAATTAGCAACCCAAGTGGAATGCCTAATGGGAAACACAATCTTGGAAAATAAGAGCTTATTGACCTCTCTATATATTAGTGGTTCTAAGATTGGGCTGATAGGCCTCTGCTTTTGTCTGAAAGGGTTGTATTTTTATTTTAAAGGTATGGTGTGAGTTATAACATTTGGATCAAAGATATTTAGGTCATCGTAGGATCACACTATGATATATTTATATTTGGTCAGCATTTCTTTGGAGTTTTTGGACCCAATTATTTTATAGGATATACCAATATTAACCAGTTGAGGTTGATGTTGAAATCCAAGATTAATTATCCTATAATCCTTCCCCTTTACTTTGGGAATCTTGGTAGTCTCAGCTAGTTTGTTAGAATCAAAGAGTCTCTCCAAAGGCTATCATGCCTTTGGGTATCTTATTGTCATTCAACTAAATGACCTTATCATCAAGTTTACTTCCACTATTCTTATCATCAAGGAGATTAGTTTCATCAATAATGTGACCCTCAAACACTCCTGAACTAGTTAGGAAGTCTATCATCTACTGATCATCATTAAATACTTGCAGGTGGTTGAAATTATCTAGCACTGAGGGACATGTGATTAACTCAATTATAAGGTTTTTTAACTTAGAACTTTGGTTGGGCATAAGATTGGATGTAGCTGAAGTAAGTTCATCAACAACCTAGTTTTCTTCTCTAGGGATTGCCACAATGTTAAAAACATTAAAACATTCAATTAAATTCCATACCCTAAATTTATATTTCTTAAGATAGGATAATTTGCATTGATATTTTATCTTAACCTGATTAAACACTAGTTTAGAATCACCAAAAACTAATAGTTCTTTGGCCTTGTGCTTGATTACAAATTGTAGTCCAATAATTAGTGCTTCATACTTAGCCAAATTACTGTTACATGAGAAATGAAGTTTGTAAGAGGTATTATATTCTTTCTTAGTGGGATCGATTAACATCACTCCTACTCTAGAACCCAATTTTCATCTAGCACCATTAAAATAAAGATTCCATAATTTTGGAAAAGCTTGAGAAGTTTTAGAGTTACATACTTTCTAGGTGTCAAGTGTGTAAACACTGAGATATGAGTTAACCATGTTGACCATCTCATTGATTTCATTATACTTAGCAATAATATGCTTCATTATAGGTTCCCTTTCTATTTTGATTTGGTTGGGGACTCCCTTCCATGGAAACCACATATGTGAACAATCTATTGACATATAACCATTCAAGCTCCTAGTCTAGTCTCTGATCAAAAGCATCTCATAAGCATTAAGGATGTATACCACTTGGATATCAATGAACTGTTGGATCCTTGGCTCTGAGGCAATCTACATGTGAACATTCAATAATTCACCAATCACTTTGAATCTTGATTTATCTAATTAAGTTACAAATCTATCATATTTAATGGGAGTCAAACCTAATTGTTCATAAATACCCTTAGGCATGATATTTACAAATGCACCATAATATAATGAATAATTATGAAGATTCTTATCAAAGATACTAACTTTAAGGAAGAAGTGAAGAACATCTACCTTGATTTTGTGTATTACAACATTAGCATGTGTAGACTTTTGAGACTTACTAGGAGTTTTATACAAAGATTCTAATAATATATCCCTTTATTTAGTAATATGTGTCAACTCATGCAAGGTAATGTTAGCCTTGATATTTTTCATGTCCTCTGCTATGTTATACCCAACATTATTATAAGAATTATATGCATCAACATTGGGTTTAGAATTTATTTCCATAGGAAGCTCTGGATTGTTATCAAAGGTAGTATCAAGAGGGGTATCGAAGTTATTTGGAGGAGTTGAAGTGGTCAATGGTTGCTTCTACTCTAAATTTACCAGAGGAACTCAAATGTCTCCACCATGAGAGTTGAATGAATATATCTACATGACTTTGAGGAACCAAATGTATCTTCATCATAATCTTTATTAGAGACAACTTAAAACATGTCTAATTCTTCTTGAAAGGCCTTAAAGGCATTAAAAAAATCAACACAGTCTATTTCCCCATGCTTAGAAGTATAATGAACTCTAAAATAATTAGGTAAAGCAACATCACTAAGATTTATATCACATATTCTTTATATAATATGGATCACTATTCTTGTTATTATGGAAACTATCATTTTGAAACCTGTTATTGGGCCTATTGAACATTTGAAAGGAGAAATTCCTACTAGAGCTAACTCCAGTATTGCTTACTTACTTTTGTAACTGAAGGAAGTTAGTGCTAAGATTTTGAACCATCTTGAGGAAAGAGTCATTCCCATTCTTTTGGGCCTCATAAGTATGAATTTGAGTATTAGCATTATCTATAGGCATTAAATATTTCTAATCCTATGGATGAGATCCATGGGAATCATTATTTAGTAATCCTAGGTTGACTAAGATGAGCATGTATCAAAGGTATTCAGTTCATGTATGGAAGTTGGTTCAAGGTAGGCACATTTTGGTTGGCATTGAGAATAACATTTAATATGGGAAAATGTGGATTATCATTAATAATGAAGTATGATAATTGTACTTGGGGTTATATCTAGTAATTAATAATCACAACCTCAACATAAGCTAAAAATAATGTGTTCATGGGCCCAACATCTCTCTTTATAAACATAGAAGTCATAGGATCCAATGAATCCTTCTAGATTTCCAAGGCTGAAGACTCATTAGGTCTATAAGGAGCTATGGTCCTACTAAACATTTTTTGGAACCTAGCATTCAAAGATATTATGGGATCATTTTCATCCTTTTTCATTGTGGTGAATTGTTGTTAGAATACATAAGGACTAAAGATTTTACCAAACTGGTCAATGAAGATATCGATAAAATAAACCCAACTAGTAATGTAAATTTTAAGGAGGTTTAAAAACTATTCATATTATGCAGCATCTTTAAAGGTAAAATGAAATAGTATACATGCTACATCTTCATAAACTATATTTAGTAATATTAATACAACCTTGAATGATGTAATATGTTATTCAGGGTTATGAGGAAGGTCATGTACCACACCTAGCACACTGATTGAAGAACCAACTAACTAATCCATACCTTGATAGGGATTAAACATAGGAGAGACCTAAATTGGTGAAGTTGGAAAAGACTTTAAAATTTTGAGGTTACCTTTGTCTCACCTAACCTTCCTATGAACTTATAATAAAAGAAGAGGTTCACTAGTCTCCAAAAGTGGCATTGTCTGGATTCTAGGCAATTCCAGCTTGCAAGCTTTGAATCATGTTTGAAATATGATGCATTAGTCCTATATTTGTATAAAAAATGATTATAATTGCACATTAAGCAAATTTTTCAAATTTTTATATAAATGATGACAAAGGACATCAAGTTTTAGATAAGTTAGCTCAAAGATGTATCCAAATATGTGAGTATGATTGATATTTACACATTTAAGCTTAAATAAACTCAAATTAGTAAAGATATATTAATTTTTTATCAAAAAAACTATTACTAACCTCAAACCTATTTAATTGACAAAGCTTAATCCATATTTACCATAATTAATCATATACCTTCAAATAACATCGATCTTTATCTAAAAAAAGCACAAAGATGGGTCAAAGACCATAAAGATCAATTATATTTACACAATTAAAAAAAGAATGACATAATTGTGTAAAGGTTACACCAATATTTTAACACAATTCAAAAAGTAATTTAAATCTACAAAGATCTAAGGTGGCCCTCCATCTAGCGCCAATAAAGCTCCACCTGTTGATGCCTGAATATGTATCATAGATGCTAGAAGTGTTCAAAAACACTTATCATTTTAAAATTTTAGGAATTCAATGCATGAGTTACAAGTTGTGATAATCTTATTATCTTTTGATGAAATAAAGGCAAAGTAAGTGGATTGTTTCACAATATTTATAATATTTGGTGGTTGGAAGCCACCATGACCAAAGCCAAATCTATGCAAAATATGAGATATCTATGCTAATAATAGTTAATTATGATAAATAACTAATCTAAAAACTAATATATGATGGGTATTTATAATTAAAGTTAAACTAGAGTGATCTAGTCAAAAAGAAGCAAAAGGAAGGGTAGGGTAGAAAAGAGATGTTGATCTTTATCCCAAACATCATGACAAAGTTTGAATGTCTTCCAAGAATAAACTTAACCAATGTATAATGCAAAATAGCATGAGATTAAATCTTAATACACATCATGAAAACATCTAAGGAATGAAATTAATGCAAATAAAAAACAAGTTCACTTTAAATATCTACCCCTGCAAGCAAACAACATTAGCCCAAATGCAAGAAGAGTAAAAGAAACAAAATGAACTTAAGAATTTTTAGTCAACATAGCTTTGGCACAAATTAATAACTCTACAATTAAAATATGCACACTAAGGATTGACAAGAACCATTCAAATATGAAAATAAGAACAAAAAAGTGAGAGATAAACCATAATAACAAATGACACAAGAGAATGTGGACAATCTTTTCACAATTCCTTGCTTGTATTAGTTGCTCAAAAGTTTACACAAGTTTTCACTCGAAAACTCCCCCTATTATTTACAATTGGAAATAATCCTTTTATAAGATGAAAGGAATCATGTCATTTAATCCTAATGAATTAAAAAAGTATAAGTGTAGGGACAACTGTCATTTCCATAAATGTTTTAGAAATAGACTAGACTTTCCCAATGAACTGATCTATAGGTAGTGTGTTTTACAAACAACACATGCCTTTACAAACATAATATCCCACTTTCAAAATAGATAATATTTAGCTACAGGATTAATATTTCTAAGTCTCTTAACCTTTGGGACCACTGTGGTGCTACAATATCTTTATGGTTCTTGATGTTATCTTTTGATGCTTCTGGTTTCATTAGACTTCTCATTTACATCAGGATTCATATTCATGACCATACTGGGTACATCCCATGTTTCCTTAGTTCTTGCTCCTTATTTCTTATGTGACCAAGGTAGCTCCATGATTAAAACTCTCCATTAGTGATGAAGCCTATGGAGCTAAGTGAAGTAAGGTCCTTGACCAGGTTACTTAATACATACATTATCTCATTTTCAAGCTACTTAAAGTCAATGGAGAGGTACCATATTTTTTAGGACCATTTTCTCATGTTTTTGGAACACTTTTATGAACCACCATTGTTGCAAATCCAATTAAATTACTCACCAATAAATTTTTGGTTGAACTATCTTCATACAAGTGATAATTCAGCTCCCCTAAGTCAATCATAATTCATTCCTTACTAGGGCATTCTTGTAAGTTTTAATAGTGTTCTAAAGGTGGTAGCTATTTCGAACACTATGAGCTTATATCTCTACCCTTTGTATTACCAGGTCGTAAGGTATCTAATTTGGTACATTTCACCCATGTGGCTCTGATGTGGCATTTCCATAGCATTCTGCTCATCCCTATAAAAAATATGACTATTGATTTTGAAAACCAACCTTGATCTCACACCATCTGATTCATTTGCACAAATAAACATGGTCTATATATATTTAGACAATTTGGATCCAATTAATTGTCTTAACTTTGACATCTATGTGATCATCATTTGACATCTATGTGAACACCTTTGATAGACATGTAGCCATTAAATAAACACGTCCCTAGGACTATTTGTTATCTTAAATTTGACATATATATGACCATCATTTGATGTCCACGAACATTTTTGAGGGGTATATGACCATCAATTTAAAGCACATCTCTAGGACTATTTGCTATCTTAAATTTGACATCTGTGTGACCCTCATTTAACATCCATGTGAATGTTTTTGATAAGTATGCAACCATCAATTTCAAGCATGTCCTCAAGACTATTTTATTAAGTCTACCACTTATCATTTTTGGGTTTGTTCATTTTCCTATGTGTGCTAATTGGTGGTCTCACATTTGCTTAAGCTTTGTTGAAAAGTCCACCCTCATCTTGCACCATTTGATCATCATTATCTGAGAGGTAGACCACCATTTCAATATCCTTTTAGTGAAACGATGACACTTATCACCACCTCGCTTGTCTTGGAGCTTTGTTGAAAACTTGACTGAGTATGCACTGTCAGATCATTTTCATATGAGCAAACATAGATCATAGATCTTATAGAGATGCATAATGTTTAATTAAGGTTCAAAGAACATATAGAACTTAGTATAAAGTTTTCATACTATGGTTTTATTTAGTGTTAAATAAACATGACTTAAGACCTTATACTGAGAACATTTAAGCTAAGATTTGAGCATAATAAAAGGGACCCCATGAAAATAAAAAATACATAACATAAGGTTTAGCCTAAGGTTTTTATTGCATAAATGCAATTTAAAACTTTAGTCTAAGTCTAGGATAATAAAGGGGACCTTGCATTAGTTATACCATGTTAATAGTAAAATAAACCAAGGGGTCACAAGATATGAAAGAGACACAACAATTTTTTTTAAGCTAAGTCTATAGCATGGATAATTATTCTTGTGCAAGTTTGAATTTAATTCAAAAGGGGACCTAGGTTAAAACATTAGACATGGCTAAAAAATGGTACCATTTTAATATTGAACCAATGGCTAATAAAGATCAATTTAAAATTAAATCATGAAAACATTAAACATGCTTATTCCCAAATGATATTCCATTGATCCTACAACACAAGCAACAAGTTTTAGCAACATTAAAGGGGGGAAGCCATGATTATCCCAAAAACATGTCCATTCATCCAAGCAAGATTGGTTCCTATAGATAATATAAAATATTAAATTTAGGGCATGAGAATAATAAGAACTTAAGCTAAAGTCTCAAATTAATGTTCTCATTCACATTGATAAATAAGGCTTCAATCTAGAGTCGTAGGCTCAATTTTAAAACATATTAAAATGACCCTGGCATAAAAGAGTTTGATGAAATCAATGTCTCAAGGAAATTGTCTTGGGTGAATTATTTTAGGATTTTTACATTAGAAGAAATATCTAATTCCAAAGGGTTATTTTATAAAATCCCAAAAGGTATGTGCCTTTTGGCCTCTATTTCAAAAAAATTGCATTGGCAAGATTGTTGCAAGCAATTATTTCAAGCTTTTTGTATCGGATAAAATTTCCCACAATAAAAGTCTGAAGGGTCATTTTAGAAAAGCTCTAAGGGTATGTCTAGGAGATAAAGTGTATTTAACAAAAATATCGAAGGGTACTTTCAAAAGTTCCAAAGGGCACTTTCAAAAAGCTTGAAGGGTAATCTTTGAGGGCAAAGGGCCATTTTGAAAAGGTTGAAAGGCAATTCTATAGGGTAAGTGTCCTTGATAAGACTTTTGAAGGGCAAGTTACACAACTAATGAAGGGTATGCCTTGACAAAATTACTGGAAAATGTTGTCAAAAGATAATTTCAAAAAATAAATGCCAAAAACATAAGTCCCAAAAGTCAAAAACATAACAAAAGGACCTTACATTTTGCTTATACTATAGGAATAATAAAAGGATGAAGGGGTCTTGGGACATAAAAGGGACCAAACATGGTTTTTAGACTAAGGTTTGGTCATGTTAAAATATATAACCAAGCCCTAGGATGAAAATAAGCCAAGCCCATACTTTTATTTAAAATGTTCCCACGTAAAAAGTTCCCACTAGATTCAAATCAAGTACTTAGATTAAACTTAGACTAAGGGTTTATCAATTTAACTTGATTTCCAATAGATCAAAGGATATTAAAGAATTAATTTAACATTAAAATCATGAAACCCAAGCATTTTTCATTCCAATTAGATCTTATTGGACCTGTAACTAGAAAACACAGAGATCCAAAGTTAGAAACTATAGACAAGTGCAAACCAAAATTATGCATAGATATGCTAACCATACCAGATGTGGATGATCTTCAAATAATAAATACTATGTAAACATGCTAGTGATACTCTGATCAAATGAATTTTCTATTTCAAGGCACAAATTTGCATAGTTTGGCATAAGGGTCCCCATTTTTCAAAAATAGGGGTATGTTAACCTCAACACAACCCTTGGATCAACATGTGTATCATAGTATTATGGTTCGTTAAATGCATGAAAAACTATTTTATGTAATGTAAAAATTCTAAATTCTATTGCTTATATTAAATCATGGAAACTTGTAACCTCTCTATTTTGTGTGAATGTAATTAACTTATGAACCTACATATTTACCCCCTAATATCAACATTGTTATATGTATATAATTTGATGATGTGATGTGATGTGATCATGAACCACCTTATGATGTAAATTTTTATTCTAGAATTAACCTCTATTAACTAAAAATCTACCAAGTTATAGTGAATGTATAATTTAGTATGAACCTACTTCACTACTCTAGCATTGAACTTTGATGCAATTATGAGATTTAGGGTGAAAAAAACACTATATTCATGATGATTAGACTAGGTATGGGATATGGAGTGGAGTATCATGAAGTTTGAAAACCCATTTCTTCTCTTTGCATGAATTATCCACCTGATTCATTCAGGTTGTGCACCATGAACGCCACAAAATGGTTGAGAGACATTCATGCATAATGATCACCTTTTAGATTGAGTGTTCCTTTAATTGACTCTTTGAGGTTTTTGTAAATAAAACCTTTTGAAATTTATTAATGTAGCCTTGTGAAGCATTATTTGGTCCTAAAAACTAGACTTTTATGTAAAAATAGCAAGACTGAACTTGTTCAAATACAAGAACATATTGGCTTGTAAAATCAAGCATGATAGTAATAAGGTAATGGTTGAATTACCTGAGAGGAATGTTCTAGAATGAATTTTATGATTTAATGCATTTGTTGACTAGTAATTACAACCATGTTGGGTACAAAGTATTGGTTGTATGTACCCTAAAATTAATATTCTAGAATGAATATTTATGATTCATTTTAGCATAGATGGAATGCATGCTAATTTTATGCTTGGGAGGAGTAATGTAAAGTCCTAATTAGGTAGATTTTTAAATTTATGTACTTTGTTATGTTGCTAAGAGGCAATTGCAATAAGATGGTGGGATTGTAATCCCTGTATCCATCATGTGATCTAAAAATTTTGAGAAGAGCATTCCAAAAAGCTTGGGGTTGCATGTGAATGTCTGGTATGGATTCTATGATGTTCAGTGTGGTTGGTAGAGGATACTGCACTAACCCACAAATGGTGAATGGTGAAAAAAAGTAACCATAGAATGATCAATATATATTATTGATTAACATTCTATGATGAAGGTTACCAATAAGATGTGTATGCACAATACATGTTGTGAAAACCATAATAGTATGGCTAATGTTTTTGATTTTCATTCTAGAATAAATGATTCAAGTTATGTGTAAATCATACTTAAATTGGTGGAAATACGATGTACCTGAATGAGTGTATCATTGTTTGGTATTTTGTGGAGATGATATAGTTTATGAGTATAGTTATATAACTTAAAATTTGTGGGGAGGAAACTCTCAAATCCAAAGATTTCATAAAAATATGTTTGGAAATCTTTTTGGGCAATTTTTGTTATGAAGTTGTTGATTTATGTGTTAATAATTCCTCATAATGAGAAGAAGGTTATGTTGAAAGTTATTTTACTATTTAAATTGAGTTCATGGCTAAGATGAAAATTCCTAATATATTTGTTTTGTATGAGCTAATAGTTATTAATTTGTGGTTTGAAAAGTAATGGAAATATTTTTTGTTAAATATTGAAGTGTATTTGATAATTGCAGTCTAGAATCCATAATTTCGCATGAATTAATTGATTTTCTAGCTACATAGGTGGTTGGAAATCAGGGGAAAAATTCAATTTTAATACATTAAAAATAATATTTCATTGATAAACTTTCCAATTTAAGGGTAGTATTAAGATGGAAAAACTACTTGCTAAAAGTATTAATGTTTCCTGAGGACAATAACCTTATGAGGCACAAAACCTAAATTTGCATATATGTTCAAATTATAATATTGTAGAATGTTATGGCTAGAAAAGGTGTTTGTAACATCTCATTTTTTTCACCTTGGCCTTACAAAAAGGAAATCAAATTGAAAAGGGTAATTTTCTAGTCGGGTTAAAATGAAGGGTATGGTTGTCTTAGGGGCAACATGTGGAATTCAACAAGGTAAGGCCAATGTGTATATATTTATATTCATGATAAAAGTTGATATATCTATTTTTTATACTAAAATATAAAGTATAAGAAAATATCCTTATTTATATAGTGGACAACACAAGTGCATAGTAGGCATGACTTCTATTTAGACAATAATTGATAAATTTATCAATCTAGTTACTTCTGTCCTTGAGTTACCTGTTGATTTTGGTAATGTGTAAATATTTTTTGAAAAGAGTAGTAAAGCCCATTTTAGATGTAGTGTCTCTCATGATAGTTATTTAATCATTGAGATGGCTCCTTTCTAAGGAGGGGAGGATGTCATGACCTCACCTATTGGCACATTTTTTTAACCATTAAATAAAATTCTATAGGTTATTCAGATTCAGGTGGAATTCAACTAGTTGTCTCAGTTGTAAATATTCTTATCCATATATATGTCTATTAATGTATATATTCATGTATATACTACTAAGGCAAGCTATAGAGCAGTTAGCTTATGGCCTTGTTGATGCCTTGGCATGAGGAATAAAAGGCTTTTTATTTTGTTTAAAGTTTTATGTATTGGTTTTCATAAAAGAATATGAGTTTGAGGATACATGGGAAAGTGTATATCAATAGCCTTTTTGTATTTTAATTATCTTGCGCATTAGCTAATTGATAAAATCATATTAACTAAGGACTTTTGATTAGTTTAATCTTAATGCTTTAATCATTATAAAAGCATATAGGCTTTGGAATTACATTAGCATGTGTAATTAAAAAGGACTTTATTTTTTTTAGTCTTAAATGTTGGGTGGTAAAATGGATTAATGTGTAGGCTCACGGCCTTCTCATATGACAAAATTACTAGACCATGAAGTGGTCATGAGCTGGCACAACATTGGAATCAATATTAAAACAAAGTCATTTAATTTTATGGCTTTTTCACATAGTGATTGGCATTGAATCTACCATCATTTTAGATCATTGACTTGTTGGGAAGATGAGTGAGGAGAGTTGGAGAAAAATAAGGGTTTTAGGCCTGCATAGGCCATCACCATGATGGGGGTGAGCAGAAGGAGATAATAATGAGTGGGAAGAAGGAGAGTAGAGATGATGCAAGAAGGAGAGAGATAACAGGTCAAGGAAAATAAAAATGTAACTATTGCTATTGGTGTGTTGTCACTACAGGAGAAATACCAAAATAAAACCTTGTATATATATTTTATAGGCACGTTCTTCTCCTTTTAGTTTAATTTTTGAAACTTGAATCCATTCTTAATATTGTAAGTTCTACATAAAAACCCAACAGGGTATATCCTCATGTGGGAATATTTTATTATTCCCACACGTGTCTATGCCACAACCAGGGATAGATGTATGATTTGTGTATGTTGATTATGTGGAAATATCTTGTGGTGTTCTTATTCCTTGGATGGTGATGGTGGTTGATTGATTTTATTTTGTTATAGTGATGGTATAACTATGTCTATAATGGTTTATGATCTGTATTATTGAAGAATCATCTTAAAACTATGCATATTTCATGTTGAGGGTTTAAATGTATAAAATTGTATGCATTTTTTTACATATGTTGGTTATATGGCACTTTTTTTCAAACTTTGTATCACGCATGGAAAATAGAGATTATTACTGTAGCTAGAAATTCCTATTTTAAGTGTGAAATTTGCAGATTGTATGATTTTTAACATTCAACTTATATGGAAAGTATTATTATGGTCATGTTATTTTCATACTCACTTTTATTGTAATTCATATCACCCATATAATTATGTTTGTTTCTTATGATTGATGTTACCTAGAAGCTGGTCTATCATTAAAATAAAGTTCCTATTTTAGGAAATGGAAAGAAATTACTTGTTTAAGGTTTTTGTTAATTATAATGAACATGTGTATGGATAGAAATTGACTTAATGATATAATATGGGCTAAATTTTTTGACCCATGGCTGGAAATTACATGAGAAATAAATGAGTTAGTATGGGCTGAGTATTACTCTACCTAGATATAATGGATTTGCTGAATAATTTAATGATAGAAACATAGGCTTGGCTGAAATACATTTTATATTATATTAACTCCTTGTTAATTATATCACATTGAATATTCATCAATATGATCCCTTTTGCATAAATTCATCTACGAGATGCCCACTATATCTTATCTAGTAACTATAAGGCTGATAATAAGTTGTACCTTTTCTCATTACTTAGATTAAGGCATCCATGTTTAATAAATTGAAATAACGTGAGATTATTTATGTATTGAATTATCAAAATCTCCAAGGCTTTTAGGAGTAAGTTAAAATTAGTTACATTTTAATTTAATAATGGATGTCATGTGAGTTTTAAATAAATTAGGTAATGGTTCAATGACCTTAAGCCAAAGAGGAGGTTCAGGCTTGTATATATATGATAAACTATCAACCTTTGATGGTTGTGTGAGATAATGTATCAACATTATTCATTTCATAGTAACACTCAGTGGTGTAGTCTATTGTAGGCAATAACATTTTATATTTTGTAGTATCTCATTTTGTACTTATAATTATCATCCTTATATTAATGATTGTTCTATTATATTATAGTTGCATATTAGAATGATCCCATCTATGAGCATGGTTAAATTTAAGTTTATTATAAATCTCCTTATTTTTGAGGAGGGATACCTAGGTGGTTTGAAAAAATAAAGGCTGTATTAGCCATGGATAGATTTATATAGATGTGTTAATGATATTCAGCTAGCCTCTGACTATTAAAGTTATATTGTGTGAGATGATTATGTTATGTTAGATGATTTTGGCCTAGCTAACCTAGTTTCATGATATTTTAATTGGCATAATGGATGAATTATTCATTGTAATAAGTCATTATTCTTATTGTTTGAATCATTCACTTGTTTTTAATTAAAGGATTTGAATGAACCATTAGTATGAGGACCCTATGGTTGGGGATTTATTAATATAATCCTAACTTGGTAGCATTATTAATGATGGTTCATTATAACAACCAGTGATTATCTTATATTAGGTAACAATCCCAAATGGATAAGTCCTTGTTTGTATAATAGGACTGTTAAGGAGGTTATGTTCATTTTCAACATGTACATTATTGCTTGGTGAATGTTAAGTAGTTCATGTTTGGAAGAAGAATAAAGTTATCTACTCCCCATGATAATCATCTTCTATATTTTGGAGCCATAAGTGATATGGTGGTATTTTCTAAGCAAAGGAACATGGGTACAATGACCCATAAGATTATGTATCATGGTATAATGATCCAATAGAGGTAGAACCAGAATTGGTCTTTGATTGGGAGATCATCGACATTGTATGTTCTATTTGTTTTGTGATGAATCACCTTGGTAGCGGTTAATGTTAGATACTTGTTGATCTTAAATCATTATAATTCTTGTTTTAGTAAAATATTGGTATGATGGCACCTTGGTTATCCTTTTAAGACATATCATACCCATTATGGTACCTCCTTTTTATTAGTTTTGCATAAATAATAATGGCTAGTAAGTTGAATCATTTTAATGTTAAATATTTACCTTGGGTCATTAACCTTGTTTAAGGATACCTGAGGCATGAACAAGTCTCTTTAGCCTCTTGAATCACCAAGACATAACTACGTAGGGTGATTGGATACTTAGATAGGGATGGGGATCCATAGATGATCTATTAGAGAGAATGAGTGCCTTCTAAAGGTTTGAATTTTATTAGTGTGGACCCACACATTAATAGCCATCAAATGGTGTATCACTCTTTACACGACCTTTTTCTCTATGGAATCCTCTAGCGATATTCATCCTTGCATAAGTGTCCACATGACCTAATCCATTTATAGGTTGTCTAATCATCCTTATGTAAACAAAGATATTGTGTCATGATTTTCAAGTTTCATAGTGGGTTCTTCAAATAGTTCTATTACATACTCTGTAGTAAATTCAATTTTTTTTTGGGGGGTTGTTTCATCTGGTATAAGAGCTTGTGCTATGAAAATGATTGAGAGTAATGTTTATTTATATCCCTCCTTGGAACTCAAGATTAATGTTAATCCATTTTATAATTGAATTAAGTTATGATTATTGTTGGGTTACAATGATTTGATACTCTAAGTGAGGTTTAAAAATGGAAACATGCCTGAAAGGTCATCATATGATTCATAAATCAAGGATATAGTCAGATTTGATGGTGTTGATGTTGAGAAAATCTGAGGCTTGGGTGGATTGATAATTAGGAAGAAGTCCTTATTAGGGATGTAAAAACTTGAGAATCCATTCAAGGCATGATTGGAAATAGGAACATGAGTTGAGTAATCTCAAGAAGGTTTCCTAGAGATTTACCCCAATTTTAATTTTTTATGCAAATGGACCTAGGTTATAAGTAAGGGTGTTGATTTTGGTTGACCAAGCATCAAGGAGCTTAAGAGGTTCCCACCACCTACTCATATGGGTGAAAATTTTGATGATGTAGCTGATGCATTAATGTGTGTACACATGAATATGTCAACCTACAAGGTGTGATAGCTAATATGATTGAGTTGGTGTTGTTATATAACATTGGAATGATGGAAGTCTGATTTTTAATGATGGTTATTACTCTTTATCTTTCCCTTGGTTGGGTTAACCCTTCCTAATTTTGATTACATCTAAACAAGCCTCACTTATCAACCATTGAATTATATGGGTGGGTTAATGGTAGATAAATGGTAAAGGCTTCACTCTTAAAATAAAATGAAATAGTATCTGGTATCTATTGATGGGTTGTATGGGCAAACCATCACTAGGTGTTTGGAACAATATGACCTGGGGAAGACCAAGGGTCTAACTTAAACTTGGAGGGTTAGATTGGGTATGAGTTGGTATACTTTGGTAAATCAGTCAATCTTATGCTCTTCACTTGTTGAGAGAATGTCTTGAGCCTTTGAGTATCTATGAATCATGAATGGTGGAGATAACCATTGCTAACCTCATAGGTAAGACTATTGTAATTTATTGTTCAGTAAACTAAATATCCAGTTTAGATTGTTAAAAAGAGCTCAAATTTTGGAATTAAGGAACTACCATACCACTTTTAGATGAATGGTTTTAAGTGGAGTAAGAATGTCTCCATGGGTTTATGTTACTCATGTTTGGGCAAGGCTATTCCAAGGTAAGTTTCCTTTTGGGGAGCCATGATAGTAAATCTTTGTGAAGGTATGTTGAAATGTTACATGTTTTCAACTATTTTGATCATAGTTGTGTATATATATTAGTCTAGTTTATTATTTTGTAACATGATGAGATCTAAAACATAAATAGACTTGTAAGTTATTGTTATATCCTTTGTTGTTGGGTATAAATATTAAGGGGTTGCTCCTTCATCCTCACTAATTTTAATAGAATTTATTGTGGATAAGTTGTGAGTTTTATATCGCTATAATTTATTTATAGTTGGGGAAAGCAATTGTAAATTCTTTCTTGGATTATGTGTCACTATGCATGATTGGTTGTAACAATGATTTTTTTTAAGTATTGTGTCTAATGCTTAGGGAACATTGTTTTGTTCTAAGTAATGGACTTAGAAGCTAAGTCTAGGTAGGGTTTTAGGTTGAAAAATCTGATATGGTCGGATGATTTCAACTATTATAACCTAGAAGTGAATAAGTATTATGCATCATAATACTAAGGTGTTGACAATATATGTACTTAAGCTGAAATTAGGCTTGATTCATTATGAACAATCAGCCTCCTTCGAGTTGAACAAGGAAGCTTGTGTTTCCATCACTCTATAAGGATAGAAGCTATTAATTGTGTGGATATGTTGGAATTCATAATGCTATTATTTTTTTATTGTGGGTATGTTTTAATCCCATAAAGAGACTATGATGTCCTTGGTTATGTTTTATGCCCATGAGAATGATTATTTGATTCTGGATTAGTCTTGGCATCCATGAGGATGTTTTGATGATCATGGATATATATTTTACATCTATGAGGATGTTTTTTATGATTGCATCTATTTATATGGTTATGGTAATAATAATTTCCATGATGATGATATTATATTCACTTGGAGTCTTGGATAAGTTCATCCTTTCCCAATATTATGTTGCATCAAAGTAATCATTGCTAGTTAAACTTTGACTTGTTGAAACAAGTCAACTGGAAGGATATTAATAAAAACTTGTTATAATCAATAAACCATGGTTGGTGATCATTGATAGCTTACATGGGTGAGCCATCATAGGATGATGAGATATAATACTCTTTGGAGGTCCAAGGATGTAACTTAAGCCTAGAGGGCCTAGTGGGTGAACATGAATTACTTGTTTCGGTAAGTGAGAAGGTTTTAGGATATTTCATTAATTGGTATCATGGGCCCTCTAATCAATGAATTGTAAATTTTTTTGGTAATTCTCTGAGACTCATGGATATAGATTTATGGCTATGTTAGAAACACTCTTCCTTAAAATAAGGTGTTGGTAAATGGGAGATCCCTGAGACTAAGCATGATGTTATATGTTAGATATTTTATGTCATCTAGGATGGCATTTGGTCATAGGTTAGACTGATGAGAATCATGGACCCTTGTGCTTCACTTATTAGTGTGTTTAACTGATGTGATGTGAAAATACCTTAGAATAAATTTTCAACCTTTAGATCAACATGTGTGTCATAGTATTGTGGTTCATTCAGTGCATGAAAAACTATTGTATGTAGTGTAAACATTGTACATTTTGTTGCTTATATTAAATCATGTAAACTTGTAACTTCTCTATTTTATGTGAATGTAGTTAACTTGTAAACCTCTATATTTTCCCCTTGATATTAGTATTATTATATGTATATGATTTTATGACATGATGTCACAATGAACCACCTTGTGATGTAAATTTTCTTCCAAAATCAACCTATATGAACTAAAAATATGCCAAAGTATAGTGAATATATTGTTTAGTGTGATCCTACATCGCTTCTCTAGCATTGATCTTTGATGCAAGTATGAAATTTAGGGTGAATAAAAAACTATATCCATAATGATTAGACTGGGTATGGGCTAGGGAGTGGAGTCTCATGTAGGCTGAAAACTCACTTCTACCCTTTTCACAAAGTAGCCACCTGATTCATTTGGGTTATGCATCATGAGTGCCACAATATGGGCGTGGGATCATCATTCATAATGGAAACCTCTCAGATTGAGTGTTATTTTAACCACCTTTTTAAGGTTGTTTTAAATATGACCTAGTGAAATTTATAAATATAGCCTTGTGAAGCACTATTTGGTCTTATAAACTAGACTTTTATTTAAAAATAGTAAGACTAAACTTGCTGAAATACAAGCACATATTGGCTTGTAAAATCAAACATGCTAGTAATATAGTAATGGCTGAATTAATTGAAAGGAAAATTATAGAATGAATGTTTTGATTTAAGGCATGTGTTGATTGGCAAGTGCAGCCATGTTGGGTATAAAGTATTGGTGTATGTACCTAAAAGTAATATTTTAGAGTGAATATTTTTGATTTGTGTAAGCATTGATAGAATGAATGCTAAATTTATGCTCAAGAAGATTAATGTAAAGTCTCGATCAAGTATATTTTTAAATTTGTTATGTTTCCAAGAGGTAAGTGCACTAAGATGGTGGGATTATAATCCCTATGGAGAGCATGCTAAAAACATTGGGGTTGTATGTGAATGCCTGGTATGGCTTCTCCAATGTTCGGTGTGGTTGGTGTAGGATGTTACACTAACCCATGAATAGTGAATGGTGAAAGAAAAGTAATTATAGAATGAAATATCTATATTCTTGATTGACATTCTGTGATGAATGTTGCTAATAATATGTGTATGCATAATGTGTGTTATGGAAACCATAGTAGTATGGTTGATGTTTTTGATTTTCATTCTAAAATGAATGATTCAAGTTGTGTGCAAAGCATACTTGAAGTGGTGGAAATACCACGTACTTGGATGAGTGTGGCATTGTTTAGCATTTTTTGTAAATGATATAAGTTATGATTATAGTTATATAACTTAAAAGTTGTGGGGAGGCAACTCTTAAATCCAAAGATATTATGAAAATCTATTTGGATTTCTTTTTGGGCAATTGTTGTTATGAAGTTGTTGATTTATGTGTTAATAATTTCTCATAATGAGAGGAAGTTTCTTCTGGAAGCTATTTTAATATTTAAACTATGATGTTGAGTTCATGACTAAGATGAAAATTCATGAATATATTTGTTTTGTATGAGCTAATAGCTATGAATTTATGGTTTGAAGAGTATTGAAAATATTTTATTGTTAAATATTGAAGTATATTTGGTAATTATAGCCTATAATGAATAATTTTACATGAATTAATTTATTTTATAGCTACATAATATAGACACCTAAATCTGACCATCGATAACCTCCAACCAAGCTTTTGACTAATTTCCACCAAAGTGCACAATTTGGCCTAAAAAAACTAAAATACATTAAATGGGTTGAAATTGATATATTTAAGTGCCGATTTTGATCAAATTATCATTAAATAGGGTAATGTAATTTATGGGCCAGCTAACTTTGATGAGATCATTTCGAGTCAAAATGCCAATTTTGCACTTGGGTGCTCTGGATTACTCTTTTCTATCAAATATCTTGCATGAGATATGTGACTTTATTATTTGGTGTTGGTAACATCCTAAATGAGAATACAATTTTGAAGCATCTAACATCGAATCCTAATTCCAATCTAGTCAAAATTTGAGCCAATAACAAGACATTTAAACTAATTGGATTAATTTGTTCACCAAGAGCCAAAATTTGCACTAAATTTGACTAATCATGTTTTAAGCTAATTAAATTAAATTATGGCCTTAAGTTAATTTTCCATGAAACTTGTTGAATAAATCTTTATTAAAAATTGATTTCTATTAACTTCATCATCATGTGACACCATCATATGGGGTGGCATCCATAAACCATAAATGCATAAAATATCAGGATTATGGGTCTCCCATGCCTCATTAAGACCCTCCATGCCTATTTAATACCCCTCTATCCTAAATATTAATGGAGATATTTGTATAATGAATTTCATGTTTGGATTTATTCATGGCCACACATCTCAATCTTGAGATGGACGGTCATGGTTGATCCTCAAACCATTCCAAAAATCTATAAATAAGAGGCCTTGCCTATTGAATTTTAAGCTTTCACATGCCAAAGTTATAATGCTAATTGATTCCAAAGATTCATGAAAATTAGTGTTATAATGTTCAAATATTGAACCAAGCCAAGCCAAAGACACAAGGTGCTAAGGATAAGAGGAGATAGCCAAGCCTCCTTTGATGAAGACTTCATGAGAGCAAGCCAAGAAAGCCATTACTACAAGATAATTTGGAGCATTAAAGGGAGGTGAAATATTTATTCTATTTCATGTTTTAGTTTTGTTTTTTTATTCTAGTATTGTTAACTAAGCTCAACCAAGTAACTAGGCCTAGAGATGTACGTTAGCTAGTGTGTTAGTTTTTTAATTTGATTTCATTTTGTCACTAACAAGATACTAACACCTCTCTTGAGTCAAATTCCTAGTCTACATAATGGCATGCCCAGTGGAACAATCTTCATGAGAGTGCAACCTATAATTTTTTTGTATTTCATAGTTTTAATTCTTTTTTTGTTGTTTTTGCTTTGAGTAAAAATGACCAATAAAGAATTAATAACTTTTTATTTACTTAATATTTTTGTCTAAATTTTTATATACATATATATAAAGATGTCATTGATATGATCTAAACATTTCATCATTTTTTTAATATTTTAGAAGTTATAGCTATTTTAGTGACTATCACTTTATATTTTTTATTTTTCTGGTAAAAATGACTAGAACAGAGTTGATAACTATTTTTTATTTACTGTTTGGAATTAAATTTTTTTATAAACATGTGTCCTGGAGTTATTGACAACCTCTCAAAATTTTGTGGGAAACTGATCTATATTTTAAAAGTTATGTTAAAAATACTAACTAAAGGTTTTTATATTTTATATGGAGGCTTTTATGTGTTATATATATATTTTAGCCTTCTAATTTGTTGTTTGTAGGTGTTCATATATTTAATATATTTTTTAATATTTTATTTATATTTGTGCTAACATTGTCTAACCTAACATATTTGTTTTTGGGGTGATGCCTTAAGGGTAGACAGGTAATCAACGGACTTGGAATTTGTTAAAACATGCTATTAAGACATCTTTGGCATGCTTTTAAAATGAATTAAGAATCTTATTTTTGGTGATTAATAAAACATTTTAGGTGATTAAATGAATATTTTGATAAGTTAGGCTTTCAAATTTACAACTTAAGGCCAAGGGGTCAAAAGAACACCACCACATCTTTCATTTGGGTTTTAAAATTGAACACACTTGTCAATTCTTGTTTTTAATAGTTGTTTAATTAAAACTTGTTTGGAAAAGAGAAGGTTTGTGCATGTATGATCTTACATTTTTCCCCTTTAGTAAACCCTTGGAATCAAAAGTACCATCATTATCGAAAAAATCCTAGTCCAAGGCTTAGATATAATGTCATCTAAAGTACTTCCCAAAAACTCATCATAGTTTGGGTGACCTTGAAAATGACCTTAAAGTCTTTCTTTTTATGTCTTTCATTTCAATGAATTTTGGCTTATGAGGGGGATGTCATTACCTTCCAAAAGTTATTTAGGGAAGATGTGACCTAGGGTTTCATCTCCCATCATTGACTTCACCCACTCTCACTAAGATCATAAGGTTTGAGCGGTTAAACCACCTTTTAGTGATGGAGTTGCACATGAAATGTACTTGCACTTTGGACATCGCACTACACTAAGTAAATAGTAAAATGTAATGATTGCAAAAAGGATTAGACCTTTTTGCAACAAGTCAATGCTATAGACACCCAATTTTTATGCTTTTATTTTACATCATTTGACATGAAAGTCATTATGCAATTGATTCCCTTAGAGACATTCAAAAGCCTTGTATATCTTAGACAAATCTCCACTTACAATAGAAGTATTATTTGTGCAAGGTGCACCTCAAGGTCCATGTCATAGTACTATCATTTGAGATAAGGGGGTGTAAAAACCCTTCTATATAATATGTATTTAACTTTGGATGAACACTTTAAAATCCTCTCAAATAATGTTTATTGACAGATTCCAAAAATACCAAGAAACCTTGTCTGTTTAGGATCTAAGAGCAATTAATTAGTTGGTTTTATCCTAGATTAAAGTTTTTTTTAGAGTCAAAACTTGGTGTGAACAAATGATACAAACTAAAACACATAGTCCTCATTTTCCTTTGAACAAAGATGCATTATGTTACCCATGTGAATCATCAATTTGCCTTATTCAAAGTTCATCAAAACTTGGAGTCATATCATCCACTTTAGGGCAATTATGCTGCCCAATTGAGTCTAGAACTTTGACAAAAAAATTTTAAGTCCTTCATTTATAATATAAATTTGAAATTGCACCTTCATAAGTTCATAGGGTTGATGTGTTAAGTGGATTTTCCATTTACACTAAATTTGAGGGAACTTAGGTTTAATTTACAATTCGGGTTGAAGGCCATTTAAGACTCATAATCATTATCACCTATTGATAGATTTATGTCATTTTATGCTAAACACTTGCACTTTGAGTCTATGCACTACAAAATTTTGAGTTGAGAAAGGTAGTGTTATGCTATCAAATTTGTGTGAAACTATCTTTGCCTTAGAGAGTTTTTGAAACAAGCATTTTGTCACATCTTTTGAGTAGTCTAGTGTTGTTACATTTTAGATATTATTTCATAGGCCCTCTTGCATAGAGTTCAAATTTGTTCCCATATTTTAAAACTAATCCAAGTGTACCTTTGTGAACCTTTGTCTAGCACATTTACACTGTTCAATTTTATCTAGCTTATTTATCAAAAGAACTAAGTTTTATACCATTATTTGTGAGAAAACAAACTATCTCTAAAGTGCCTTTTGTTTCATACTTTATACCTATTTGATTGAGTCCATGTCCAAGAATCAAATGCCTAGTGTTTGTTAGAAGTGCTTCAAATTTGTTAGATTAAAATTTTTATCTATTTCAAAGTATAGCTTTTGATGCCTTTTGTCCAAGAGTCCTAGCACATGCCTTGTTTGAGCCTAGATTTGGATGTCGCATTTTGGACAAAAGACCTAGCAACTTTTAATTTCCTAGATTAGACTAATTTGAAACACTCTGACCTTAGCATTTGGAATTTAAATTTTTGGTTCATTTACTTAATATTTTTTTGTAAAATGTGTAATGTTAGACACTTAAAATTAGCCTTCGTTATCACAAATCTTTGCATAAACCTTTTTATCTTTTTGATGAATCTAGGCCAAGTTTGAACATCATATTTTTAGACAGTGTCTTTTTATAGTTTGAAGACCTCCCTTTGTCATAAATCATTAAATATAGATCCCAACATGTAATCCTCCACCCGTAGTGGACTCATGTACAATCCAAGGATTAGTAATGTGGTTGTATAGGAAAAATGGTACAAGAACTCTACACAAATAATATTGCTTATGATATGGATCATTGTCCCTATTATAATACTCAATTAGGGGCACAAAGCCAAGATACATTGGCTAACTATTTGGTTAATATGCCACCTTATTAAAAAAAAGATCAAGAACAAACTAAACAATACCTAGCTATAATACCCATAATTGATGAACCCATTCCTCAACAATTGTGCTCTACTAATATGCCTCCCACATATGATCCATTTTTATTTGAGTGTCATTTATTAGAGAACAAAGATGAGATTTTGGTTTGAGCCATAGAGGTAGGGGACACGTTTCTGGTAGACTTCTTCCGTGAGAATTTACCAAGTCTAGTAAGAATGCCTCACAACATAATTTAGGATCAACAAGCTTCTTCTAGAAATCATTTGGCTCTATTCCAAACAACATATCAAGACCCTAATATTCCTAATAGAGAATCTAACACACAATTTCAATCAGATGACCATGATGAGCAAACCTCTTATTGAATTAATTATTTCAATAGGAATTTTGATAGATTTAACTAGTTCAGATAATCAAAATTTAGAACCATTCATGTAGAACACTTAAATCGATAAATTATTTCATACCCCAATAATCGAAGAAGTCTCTTCTACTTCTATGCAGCATAGTGGCTAAAATATAGTGGAAAATGCACAAGTAACATCCAATCCACACCAAAGTAGTGTTCATATGCCAATAACTATCCAAAAAAATGTGCCTTTAGTTAACACTATAAGTGGTTCTCAAAATTAGGGAGGGAGAGTTTCTACATCCCAACCTCAACCAACTACTTCATCAAGCGTGCAACCAATAGGATTAGATAGTCAACCATTAACTAATATTGTGCCTCAATAATAAAATGTGATGAATCCTACTCTTCCTCAATAAATGATAGGTATTATTACACAAAAATAGGCACAATATAGTGTACCAATGCAATAAAGGTTGAATATATTTCCACCTCAACTAGGGGAAACTAATATTCTATGTCATTTGATAGTGGCAAACACACCTCTTCAATTGCAAACTAGTGTACCAATCCAAAACCAAATGATGACTAACCAACAATGTGTAAATATTGGTCAATGACAGATGCTAAATCTTCAACATGAATTCACTTCCTAATAAGGATTCATGTAACAATGAGGCTCCCATTTTTTTCAAGTACCCACTAAGCAATAATTGGTTCAAAATGTTCCACAAGTTCAAAGACAAGGTCTTGATTCATAAGTTATCACTCAACAACAAGGTTCAATTAGTTGGTAACATGTCCCTTTTCAATCACAACAAGCAAAGTATAGTTATATCCCTCCATCCCAACCATAAAATCCTACAATTCAAACCTTCATAACCAACCCAAACTAAAATATTGCACAATCAAATGTGTAATTTCAAGTACATTCTAATCCACGTATGCATTTTCTTGGTATATTTCCTAACCAAACCAACATACCCCAATAAATATCTCCATCATACCATGGTCAAAGTGTCCCACTTATGACCTCTCAACCATCTACCTAGATCAATGTTCTCCCTCAAACCAATGTTCCCTCCAGTTTCCTAGCCCAAGAATTGCAATAAATGAAGGATATAATTGCTGCCATTCGAGTTAAGAAATAGACTAAAAATTTTAAGTTGAATGATGTGTGTTATTATCCATTAAACATGGAGTAATTATATATACCATTTCCTCCAAAATACAAACCACCAAAATTTGACAAATATAAAGGGAAAAGTGACCCAAAGGCCCATTTAATTGAGTTCTTTGTCGCATGTCAACTAGTGACATATAGTGATGTATACCTTTTGTTGTTATTTCCAAGGAACTTGGCTAGACAATCCTTGGAGTGGTTTTTAAAGTTACCCAAGAATTCAGTAATAGATTTTGATGATCTTTTAGATAATTTTGTGCATCACTTTTCTTATAATCTTGAACATGAGATTTCATTGGTTAACTTGACACAATCAAAACAAAAAGTTGGTGAGAGTTTTACAAGTTATTTATAGCGATGGAGAGCCCTTGAAAGCTAATTCACCCATAGTTTACTAGATAAACAATTAGATGTTGTGTTTACTAAAAATTTGCATAATGAGATAGCTTATCATCTGGAACTACAATGTGCACATACTTTCAAGGAGATCATCAATAAAGGCTTGTTGATTGAGTGAGCCCTTATTAATAAAGGGATCATCAAGCTTACTTCAAATAATCAGAATCAATGTACCAATTAGGGAAGTGGCCAAAACCAACATCCAATCCAAGCGCAAGCATCATAACCAATACAAGCCAATAAACAAGATAGACTAAATCAATTCAACTACAATAAGAATGTTATGGGAAATGGAGTAACCAAGTCACATCATGTCCAAATAGTGCAAACATCATCTACACCACCTTTTCAGCTTACTCCTACCTGACAACCTCTCCAACCAATGCTAAAAGCATAACAACCAAGACCCACACAACAAATTCAACAGCTTTGACCATTGAAAACCCCTCCTCTAAGAATAATTATACCTACTCATCATGTCATTAGTGACCTAGGAGAGCTTATTGAGTCTATATTTTGAAAACTTGTTACTGCTAATCTAATTAGTTGGCCTATGCCCAAGCATTATCTACAAGGAATTCCTTATCCTGATTGATACCATGAAAATGAATTCTGTAAATATTATTAGGTCAATGGGCATAATCTATGAGGATGTGTGCAAATTAAGAATTTGAATGAGAATATGTTGGAGAATGGGGAGATAACATTAGATAATGGTGCTTCCACCTCTAATCAAACTCTTGGGATTTATCAAAACCCTTTTCCCCAACATAATACCCATCATCAACATAAAAATTAGTAATAACAACAATAACACCGACTGGTGTAACAACAAAATCAACAATATCAAAATCAAAGGCCAAACCATTAGAACTAGTAGAATTAGTAGAATCAATAACAGAACCCACAACATCAGAAAAATGGACAAAACCAAGGTTAAAATGGTAACAACCATTAAAACTACCATGAAATTATACATGACTACAATAGGGATTTAGTTCATATTGTAGGGGGTAGTGTTAATACCATCTCCATTAATCCTAAATCGAGCATTAATAAATTTGTACCATTGCTCAATAATAATACTCAACTAAATTACATGGATAATTCTTCTTTGACCTAGGACCACACATAAGCAACACAACAAATAGGGACTTCCACTTTTGGACCTTATATTGATAACTCACCCTTGCCATGTGATCATATATAAGTACATTGGTAATCGAGACTTGTCTTATCTAGTCTAACACCATTCCTAACATTTGTTAGTAATCATGGTCTAACATCTAATTTTTATTGTGCAATCACAACTCAAAGGTCAAAGATTATTATCCTATGCCCACAACCATCTACCACTTTGCCTATTATCTAACCATTTATTTAGCCTCAAAATAAACCATTCACCATTGACCAAGACAAAAAGTTTGATATCATGGAACAGTTACAAAATAAATCAACATAGAACTCTATTTTAGATTTGTTGTGAACATCACAATCCATAAGAACATTTTGAATGAGTTTTTAAACCAATCCACTATTTATAGTGACATATCACCTGATAAATTTTTAGCTTTGGTTAGACACCTAGCTCCAACTCAACAAGTCACATCCAGCCAAAGTGATATGTCTTCTCTGAGGCTGCTCCATAATAATCCATTGTACATAGAAGTTTATATAAAGTAACATTAATTGAAACATGTCTTTATATATAATGGATCAAGCCTCAACATAGTGTCTCTAAATCTCATCAAGCTTCTTGGGTACACAATGGTAGATCTCTAGCTAGAAATGATAACTATCAAAGCCTATGATAATTAGGAGAGAGAATCATAAGGCACCATTAAATTACCAGTTATCATTGGGATTTTGACCCATGATACATTTTTCCATGTACTTGATCTTGAGTTATCATATAATATGCTTCTAGGTAGGCCTTAGTTACATGAGATTTGTGTAGTCCCATCAACACTACACCAATTTATCAAGTTCTCCCACTCAGGGATGGAAGTAAATATTCTAGGAGATTTACACCCATATGAGCATTACAAACATCTTGAAGCTAAGTATCAAAGCTATAATTGCTAATATGATATGAATCCAAGTTCCAAGCAGGATAAAGGAAAGGCCATACTTATTAATTCTCTAGAGGATAATTGCATAGATCCTAATACCTTAGATTCCCTTTCCCACATGTGACCTCCTAAAACTTCCAATCATTTTACCATTTCAGCTAACGGCCCAGGGGAGTATGTGACCCATGATACCTTTCATATTTCCAATCTTCCTCAAGATCCCAACACCTTTGGAAGACCTAAAGTCATCCCAAACATGCATTAGCAATGAAAAGGTAAAGATAATATTCATAATCTAAGACCAATCATGTTCATACCAGCATCTGGCCAAGAACAAGACCCTCTTGAAGGAGATGAATCATGGTTATACCATGATAAATTGTTTGATTGTTACAAGAGCACCAAGTATCCTATTCCCCATAGGACCATGAAACATCAAGATTATGAAGGAAGAGGCCTCAGACTAATTCAACAAGGAACTATTGAGCTAATTTTTCATGAATAAGTACAAAAGACCTTATGGACTTGGATTTAAACTGCTTAGGGGTGACCTCACATATCTTATTTAAGTTCCATCACTGGTGGCTAGTGATGATGATGTCGATAGTGAAGTAAATTCTGATCATAGCCTCACCTTTGATGACCTAGCTAAGACTAACTTGTTTGATAATGTCATTTGTACCCTTACCCTAGTCATTCATCATAACCTATTGCCATTATACTATCCCCAACTGATAGATTGGGACCAACAAGAATCCAATTTACTGATTGATGAGTTTTAGAATGATGAGACATTCTATGAATTTTTAGGCCTTAGAGACAAGATTTCATTGGGAGATCATAAATCAAGAATCTCAATTACATTAGATCCCGAAGACTATTTTAAAGAGCGGGTGAACACCCTTAGCCAAAAACAAATAAATAAAACATTGAGGTCTCTAAGTGAAAACATCTTTGAGGCACTTTTTAACCAGGGAAAAAGTAAAGATAAAGGCCAGTCTAATGGTGAAAACCTGTTTAAGGCACCATTAGGTGGGGGTGTTCATTCTTCTTTGAATTTAGACTAGGGGCCCACCAATGATGAACTTGCCTATGGATGTGAGTTTAATTTTAAAAAACAACAAGTGTTTGATCAAATTATTTAATAATTTCTAACTATTTTTGTCACATGAACAAATCTCCATTGGGGGACTCAAATTCATCATGCCTAGGAGAAGTTTAAGAGCAAGTCCTAACAAAGGACTCTATTATAGTCCAACATTTCAAGTCTTTGCTACTATCCTAGAAGACAGTTCAACCCTTCTAGTCAAAGATATAATAAAGGTAAACATCAAGACTCTATCAGGCCTAAAATAGATAAAATTAGGTGTGTCCCTCACTAAGGAAGAACATGAAGTCTTTACAACTCTATTGAGAGAATTTATAGATATATTTGGATGGACGTATTTTGACATGCCTAATTTAGACCCTACCTTGGTTTTACATCACCTTGTGATAAATCTTGATACCAAACTAGTTAAGCAAAATTTATGCAAGATGCATCTTTGCATTGTTGTATTAGTAAAGAAAGAGTTGGAAAAACTCTTATAAGCAGGATGTATTCGATCCATTGACTACTTAGAATAGATATTTAATGTTGTACCTATTAGTAAAAAGCTTGAAGGAGTCAAAATCTGTACTAATTTTTGAGACATAAAAAAAGCTTACCTAAAGGATGACTTTCCATTGCCTAATATTGACATGACCATTGAATCCATGATGGGTTATGAAATTCTTTCACTCATGGATGGATTTTCAAGATACAACCATATAGAATAGCACCAAAAGACCAACATAAAACAACATTCACCACTCCATAGGGAACATTTTATTATTATTTAATGTAATTTGGTATTAATAATGTTGGATCCACATATCAAAGATCTATGACCATCTTATTCCATGATATTATACATGATATTGTTGAAGACTATGTTGATGACATACTAGGCAATTCAAAAACTAGGGCCAACCATCCAACAGTGCTATGTAGAATATTTGAAAGACTACATGAGTAAAAAGTTTGATTGAATATAAATAAATGTGTGTTTGGAGTAACCTAAAAAAAATTACTTGGATTCAATGTATCTCATAGGGGCATTTAAGTCGATCCAGTAAAGGTCCAAGCTATAATAGAGATGCCACCGCCAACCAATTTAAATCAGTTCCATAGTTTGTAAGGCAAGATCTAGTCAATCTAACACTTCATATCTCAATTAGTAGACAAGTTCCATCCATTTAAAAATCTTATAAAGAATGGATTTGTATTCCATTGGGATAATCATTGCCAAGCAGCTTTCTAGTAGCTAAAAAATTACCTAGCAAATTTGCTTATTTTATTACCCCCTATACCAAGAAAACCATTTTTGATGTACCTATCAGCTATAGGTAGTGCCTTGGAGGCACTTTAAGCTCAAAATTATGACAAAGTAAAAGATCATGTAGTGTACTACTTAATTCATACATTGGTCATGCATGAACATAACTATATACCTATTAAAAAAGCCTGTCTAGCCATGGTCTTCACAACTCAAAAATTGTGACACTACATATTGAATAATATGACCATGGTCATTTTAAAAGTAGATCCACTAAAGTATCTACTATATAAATTATATTTAAAAGGAATAATATCCAAGTATAACATTCTTCTTAGTGACTTTGACATAGAGTATGTCAATCAAAGGGCAATCAAGGGATAGGTCCTTGCAGATAAGCTTGTTGAAGCACCCCTTGCAGTTATATATCCACTCACATTATAATTTATTGATGAATACATAATGACCATTATTGACACACCTCTTTATGATTATTAATGGAAGCTATATTTTGATGGATCATTCACAACACATAGATTGGGGGCATGCCTCTTATTTATTACACTATAGGGGGATCTAATTCCTAAGTCATTCAGGATCAACTTTTCTTGTACCAATAACATAGCTAAATATGAAGCACTTGTTTCAAGGATTTAACAAGAAGTACATTGGAATATATCTCATCTAAAGGTTTATAGTTATTATTAGTTAATCATCAATCATATTGCAAACCATTTTTAGATCAAAGATGACAAGTTGGTTCCATATAAATCCATGGTTGACACTCTCAAGTAACAAATTACTGACATTCAGTTTGAGCATATACCAATGGCTAGTAATATAAATATAGATGCCATGACTATTATTGGATCTCTAATTTGACAAATAGACAAAGCTAGAGATTATCAATTCTTTATCAAAAATTTGGTTGCACTAGCTCATGAACCTTCAATTGTGGCAATGATTTGTGATATTGTTAGTCCTAATTCTATCTGGTATTTAAACCTTTATAACTATCTTCACGAACAAGTTATACCACATAACCTATCCTAAAAACAAACCAAATCCTTTATCCATCACTCCACTCATTATACTCTACTTGGATAAACCCTTTATCATCATAGTTTTGATGGAACTTTGCTTCATTGTTTAACTTTAGTAGAATCTATACTAACATTATAGGAATTTCATGAAGGGATATGTGGAGCCTACTCTAGTAGGATAATTCTATCTAAAAATCTCTTATTTATTGGTTATTATTGGCCCATAATGGATGTAGATGCAGTTGTATATGTAAATAAGTGTGACAAATGTCAATGACATGCCAATCTAATTCATGCCCTAGCTATGATTTTGAAACCAATGTTGACACCATGGACATTTTCTATATGGGGCCTAGACCTCATTTTGAATATTAATCCCATTTCATCTGATGGCCATAAACATATCCTTACCACCACTGAATATTTCACTAAGTGGGTTGAAGATATACCTCTCACTTACATGACTAGAAAGCAAATTTCCAAGTTCATCTTCAACCATCTCATTTGTCACTATGGTATCCCCTCTGACATTATATATTATAGTGGAGGATAATTCAAGAATAAGGATGTTGACAAGATATGTGTTGAATATAACATCACATAACATTTTTCTATAGCATATTACCCTTAAGGTAATGGCCAAGCTGAAGCATCGAACAAAACCATTGTCAATATTTTCAAAAATATTGTCAATGATGTTGGTCATGATCAACACCTTAAAATATTCTATACCCTTTGGGCATATCATACTAATCACCATACCCTCATAGGAGCCACTCTATATTCACTTTTTTATAGTATAGAAGCCATCCTTCCCATTGAGGTTGAGTTGCCTTCACTACACATATCTTTCAAGCATGTCCTAGATGATCATGACTATTGAGTAGCTCGCCTGTAAGAGCTAGACCTCTTGATAAAAAATGCATAGATATACTCAATAATCTTGAGGCATATCATAACCCACTCAAAGGCAACTACAATAACCATGTCAATCATAGAACATTTGAACTTGGTGATCTTGTTCTTAAAGAAAACCAAAAGAATACCATGACCAAGAAGAAGCATAAAGGTAAATTCAAACCAAACTGGATAGGTCCTTTCATCATTACTAAAATTTATAGATCAAGAGCATACATGCTTGCCACACTAGATGGATATGAACTTCCTAAGTCAATGAATATTATTCACCTCAAGTGGTACTATGTTTTAGGGCTATGGTGTATTGTCTATAAGGACCATTTTAGTTGTGCCATTTTATCACTATTCTTATTTATACAAATGTCATTCTTATCATTCCTCTTATGCCTATTACTTATTCATCTTACCATTACATTTTATTGACCAACCATATTTTGAATTATATCTACCTAGCCCATTTGACCTTGGTTTCATCATTGGTTACACTTTTTTAACACCAATTAGTTTGATCAGTTTCAACAGTTGTTTCCAAAATTATAGACATAGAAAATATTTTGGAGTAGTATGATAGAAATTTTAGTAGTTACATCCTTCATTTTTTATTCTTTTCTTATCATTGGTCTTACTACTAATTATAACCGCTTATGGGTAGATTAGTAACATGATCTAGGCTATTATGTCCTAGTTATAACCCCTATGGGAAAACTAGGGGAAACATTTATTTATGGAGCCTTGACATACCAACTTACCATTTTTTATGTCATACTATTCCTTTATACCAAATATGCATGTTTTGTTTGAATTGATGACTACACTAGTCAAATTCCTCCACTATAGGCTAGAACTACAGTGACTTGAGGTCCTACTCTAGCACTATATAGGTAGTGTTCGATACTTATTGAGGTTAGCTCAATCACCCTTTCCACCATACTCTCACCATTTTGTGAGTAACCTAGCGACACTCTCACCATTTTATGAGAAACCTAAGCCACACTCTCACTATTTTATGAGCATCCTAAGTAATGCTCTCATCATTTTATGAGCTTGAACTATTTTTTGTCTCATCATTTTCAATCAAGTTGAGATACTCCAAAAATTCCAAAAACATTGACCACTTCTTTGCCTTAAGGATTCTAGGAATCCTTACTAAGTTGCAAACAAATCACTTATCAATTAGTTTTCCCATACTTTTTGGCCTTTTATACTATGTACTTACCATTTTGTAAGACCATTCTTAATCTTCTATCATGTTTATTATGTTTGTTTTCACCAGTTGTCATTTTCTTCCCATTTCTTGAGAGAATTACATTTGGCCTAAATTTTTTTTTAGATATTACATCCATGGAACTATGTAGATAGTGTCCACTTACCTAGTGTATCTAAAGATAACTTAGCCACCCCCTTCCTTTTATTCTATTCCCCCATTTTGTTTCTTTGATAATTTGTCACCTATTTTATAGGGGCAATGCTCATATGGTTTCTATTACATTATTTGTTTGTTTTTTTGTTTCTACTTTTTTTTTGTCTACCTGTTTGTTTACTTTTAGCACTATTGCCTTGATTTAGTCTATGTGCATTCATTGGGTGATTAATTGTGTGCACCTATACTTGAATCCATCCATATTCATCCACCAACATTGAAATCATGGTTTTCTATCATTGGTGCATTATTTTCTATTGAGTATTATATTTTGAGAGTCAATCCTTATTCATATTTGAGCCAAGTCCTCATGATGTTATAGCATGATGCCTACTGAAATGTGCTACAACAAAAATTATATTCAAAAAGTCTATTCAGAAATGGTAACATCGACATCTTGATTTAATCCCATCATATCCCAAATAAAGTAACTAACCATGAAAGAATTTCAACCTTTGTTAGTTCAGATGAGCATCTCCCTACTAGTAGGTCATTCTAATTCATCATTACCCTCTATGTTAATTTACCATCATCAATCAACAAATCAATCATGTTTTCCATAATCAAGGTCCAATGATTATAACCACCAATGATAAAATCATTACACACCATCCCACCTGCATTTCTCAATGATTATAACCACCTTAGGGAAAATCATTGTGTTATCACCACTTAATTTTTTTTGTCCATACAGGGGCATGTTGTTATCTTATTTGTCTACCCTAATTGGGGTAGCTTTATCTTGTTTTTCTATCTTAATTGGGGCAGCTCCATCTTCTCAATGATTATAACTGCCTTTGGGCAAATCATTGTGTTATCATACCACGTTGCCACTATCGGGGTACAATGCTTCTAACTGCCTTTGGGTAAACCATTATACACCATCCCACTTTCATTCTCAATGATTTTTCCTACTTTTTCAATATCATTGTGTTCTCACCCCATTATCTTCCTTTCTTTCATTCCCTCGGATCACTTCTTATCAAGCTACCATTTACCATTTTTGCTTGTGCCAACTATTCCCTTAAAGGGGCATCATATAGTTAGTTCATCATTATTGAAGTTTTAGGAATAAAAGACCTTTTCATTATTTGAGAAGACATTCTTATGGCTATAGCTTACAATACCTTCCCAAATAGGGGAAAATTGTAGACACCTAAATCTAGTCACTGATAACCTCCAATCATGCTTTTGACCAATTTCCATTAAAGTGCATAATTTGGCCAAAAAACACTAAAATAAATTAAATGAGTTGAAATTGATATATTAAAGTGATGATTTTGGCTATAGTATCATTAAATATGGTAATGTAATTTATGGGCCAACTAACTTTGATTAGATCATTTTGAGTCAAAATGCCAATTTTGCACCTCGGTGCTCTGGATTGCTCTTTTCTATCAAATATATTGCATGAGACATGTGCCTTTGTTATTTGGTGTTGGTAACATCCTAAATGGAAATATGGTTCCAATGCATCTAACATCAACTCTCAATTCTAATCCAGTCAAATTTCAAGATAATAACAAGACATTTTGACCAATTTGATTAATTTGTGCACCAAGAGCCAAAATTTGCACTAAAGTTGATTAATCATGTTTTAGGATAATTAAAACAAATTATGGCCTTATGTTAATTTTTCATAGAACTTGTTGAATAAATATTTATTGAAAATTGATTTCTATTAACTAGATCATCAAGTGACATCATCATATGGGGTGGCATCTATAAGCCATAAATGCATAAAATATCAAGATTATGGGTCTCCCATGCCTCATTAAGACCATCCATGCATATTCAAAACCCCTATATCCAAAATATTAATGGGGATATTTGTAGAATGAATTTAATATTTTGATTTGTTCATGGCCACACATCTCAATCTTGAGATGGGCAGTCATGGTTGATCCTCAAACCATTCCAAAAATCTATAAATAGGAGGCCTTGCCTATTAAATTTTAAGCTCTCACATGTCAAAGTTATAATTGTAAATTGATTCCAAGGCTTCATAAAAATTAGTGTTATAATTTCAAAATATTGATCCAAGCCAAGCCATGTCAAGCCAAAGCCACAAGGTGCCAAGGAGAAGAGGAGATAACCAAGCCTCCTTTGATGAAGACTTCATGAGAGCAAGCTGAGTAAGCCACTACTACAAGCTAATTTGGAGCATTCAAGGGAGGAGAAAGATTTGTTCTCTTTAATGTTTTAGTTGTGTTCCCATTCTAGTATTGTTAACTAAGCTCAACCAAGTAACTAGGCCTAGAGAAGTATATTAGCTAGTGTGTTGGTTTTTCAATTTGATTTCATTTTGTTGATAACAAGATACTAACACCTATCTTGAGTCAAATTCCTATTCTACACATAGATGGTTGGACATTAGATGAAAAATTTAGTTGTACTGCATTAAAAACAACTAATAAGCTTACCAGGGTAAGGGTAGCATTAAGATGGAAAAACTAATTGCTAAAAGTGTTAATGTTTCCTAAGTGAGACAATTGCCTTATGAGGTACAAAATCTAAATTTGCATATATATTCAAGTTCCAATATTTTAGAATGTTATGGTTGGAAAAGGTGCATGAAAAATCTCATTTTGTTCAATTTGGCCTTATAAAGAGGAAACCAAACTAAAATAGGCAATTTTTTAGCCAGGTTAAAATGAAGGGCATGGTTATCTTAGGGGCATCATGTGGAATTCAACAAGGTAAGGCCATGTATATATTTATAGTCATGATAAAAGTCGCTAATTTTTTTTGTTATATAGAAAGGTAAAGTATAAGGAAATATCCTTGTTTATATAGTAGACTACACAAGTACGTAGTGTGATCAAGGAATTTTACTCAAGAGAGTAGGTTAGTATAGTGTTCATTCCAAAAATAATGAAATCAACACACTAGCAAAGATAACATCTCTAAGCCTAGATCATGGGGGAGCTTAGTGAATAAACCAATTGTAAACACAACTAAAATTCAAATAAATGACAAATTTCCTTACCTTCCTTGATTTCTCCAAGATATTTATTCATTGGCTTGCTCGAATTGTGTCCAAAAGGTCTTCATCAATGGTGATTGGCCTTCTCCATCTCCTCTTGGCATCATGTTCATGCTTTGGATTCAGATTGATTTTAGAATTATAACACTATGCATTTACTTCATGAATCAAATCCATCATTATGACTCTACTATGTTTTAATCTCTCCAAATGAATAACTCTAAGCTTGATTTTATAGGCTTTAAAATCAACTTGGAATGGGTTAAATCCTAACTTAGGTTTGCTTAGCTAACCTCACTAGGGTTTATAGGTGTCTACAATCTCATGATTAGCATGAAATAAGTGTGCCTTAAGATATTTTACATTTGGACAACTCACAAAAGGTAATGAATAGCTCTTTAGTATATTTATTGATATTTGAGTTTTCCTTTTTGATAATTGATTTATTTACTCATAGATGATTTCAAAAAGGACTTGACTAATATTTTCAAGTTAATTAACCCATTTTATTCATTTTAAAATTTGTTTGATTTTGATTTAAATGATGTGTACATTTGTTCAATTTAATTGATTTATGGGTCAAATTGATTTATTTCCATGGTTATGAAGTCAAACTCGAGTCATTTAGAAATTTTATCTCCATCTCTATCTCCTATTAGAATCATGTTCATGCTTTGGATTTGGCTTGATTTTGGAATTATAACACTATGCATTTTCTTCATGAATCAAATCCAACATTATAACTCTACTATGTTTCAATCTCTCCAAATGAATAACTCTAGGATTGATTTTATAGGCTTTGAAATTAACTTGGAATGGGTTAAATCCTAACCTAGGTTTGCTTATCTAAACCTAGTAGGATTTATAGGTGTCTAAAATATCATGATTAACATGGAATAAGTGTGCCTTAAGATATTTTACATTTGGAAAAATCACAAAAGGTAATGAATAGCTCTTTAATATGTTTATTGATATTTGAATTTTAATTTTTGATAATTGATTTATTTACTCATGGATTAATTCAAAAAGGACTTGATTAATATTTGTAAGTTAATTAACCCCTTTTATGCATTTTAAAATTTATTTTATTTTGATTTAAATGATGTGTACATTTTTTTAATTTAATTGATTTATTCCCATGGTTATGAAGCCAAACTCAAGTCATTTAGAAATTTTATCTCCATCTCCAACTCCTCTTGGCATCATGTTCATGATTTGGATTTGGCTTGATTTTGGAATTATAACACTGTATTTGCTTCATGAATCAAATCAAGCATTATAACTCTACTATGTTTCAGTGTCTCCAAATGAATAACTCTAGGCTTGATTTTATAGGCTTTGAAATCAACTTGGAATGGGTTAAATCCTAACCTAGGTTTGCTTAGCTAACCCTAGTAGGGTTTATAGGTGTCTAAAATATCATGATTAGCATGAAGCCTAAAGATATTTTGCATTTGGACAACTCACAAAAGGCAATGAATAACTCTTAAGTATATTTATTGATATTTGAATTTTCCTTTTTTATGATTGATTTATTTACTCATGGCTGAATTAAAAAAGGACTTGATTAAGATTTGAAAGTTAATTAACCCCTTTTAGGCATTTCAAAATTTGTTTGATTTTGATTTAAATGACGTGTACATTTGTTCAATTTAATTGATTTATGGGCCAAATTGATTTATTCCCATGGTTATGAAGCCAAACTCGAGTCATTTAGAAATTCTATCTCCATCTGCATTTCCACTTGGCATCATGTTCATGATTTGGATTTGGATTGATTTTGGAATTATAAAACTATTCATTTTCTTCATGAATCAAATCCAACATTATAACTCTATTATGTTTCAATCTCTCCAAATGAATAACTCTAGGCTTGATTTTATAGGCTTTTAAATCAACTTTGAATGGGTTAAATCCTAACTTAGGTTTACTTATCTAACCCCAGTAGGGTTTATAGGTGTTTAAAATCTCATGATTAGCATGAAATAAGTGTGCCTTAAGATATTTTGCATTTGGACAACTCAAAAAAGGTAATGAATGGCTATTTAGTATATTTATTGATATTTGAATTTTCCTTTTTGATAATTAATTAATTTACTCATGGATGAATTCAAAAAAGACTTGATTAAGATTTGCAAGTTATTTAACCCATTTTAGGCATTTAAAAATTTATTTGATTTTTATTTAAATGATGTGTACACTTGTTCAATTTAATTTATTTATGGGCCAAATTGATTTATTATCATGGTTATGAATCCAAACTTGAGTCATTTAGAAATTCTTAGGCTAGATGTTTAATGGTTGGTAGGAATTGTTCTAAAGTTGGATATGAAGCCATTGGTGGCCAATTTTAGGTGTCTATAGTTTTCCCTTGTTTGGGAAGGCATTGTAAGCTATAAGAATAATAATGTCTTCTCAAAGAATAAAAATGTTCTGTTATGCTTATGACTTCAACAACATTGGATGAACTATAGGGTGCCCCCTCAAGGGAGCAGTTGGAAAAAGGGTTGGTAAATGGTCCCTTGAAAGAAGAAAATGAGGGGAAAAAATAAATATAAATGATGGGGTGATGACAAAATAATTTGTCCAAAGTTGCTTAAAATCACTAAAGATGTAAGTGGGATGGTGTATAATGGTTTGACCAAAGGTGGTTATAAATAATGTACCTCGATAGTAGAAATGTGGTATGATACCACTATGACTTGCCCAACTGGTAGTTATAATCATTGAGAAGATGGAGCTTCCCCAATTAAGATAGATAAAAAGGATAATAATATGCCCCAGGTAGATAGAAGAAAGTAAAACATTAGATTCGGTGATAACATAATGATTTGCCTAAAGGTGGGTAGAATCATTAAGAATATAGGTGGGACGGTATACAATGGTTTTCCCAAAGGTTGTTATATGCATTGTACCCTAATTATGAAAAACAATATTGATGGTTGATGATGGTAAACATGGTGATGACAACTTGATATAGAGGATAAAGATGAATTGGGCAACCTGCTAGTAGGAAAATGCTCATCTAAACTAGCAAAGGTTGAAATTATTTCATTGTTTAATTAATCTATTTGGGATATGATTTAGATCATGTCAGGATTATTATTGGTGGTAGTGTCGAGGAGATGTTGATGCTGCTATTGATGGTGTATACCTCTTGAAGATTATTTTTTCTATAACACTTAACAGTAAGCATCATGATAGAACACCATGAGGACTTGGATGAAATATGCATAAAGATTGACTCCTATTATCCAATACTCATTTAAAAACAATGCACCATTGATAAAAACCATGATGACAATATGAATGTTTGAATATGGATAGTTTCAAGAATAAATGCATAAGGAGTCACCTAATGAACACACAGATTGAATCGAGTCAATAATACTTAAATCAAATAAATAGGCACACAAAAAACACACAAATAAAAAGAAACAAATAAATAAACAACCTATGATTAGTCACAATGTTATTACAAATAATGCAACATAAATAAGATGATGAACATTACCCCTAGAAAATAGGCAATAACTTAATAAACAAATATGTTGGGGGAATAGAATAAAAGAAAGGGGCTGGCTAAGTTGTATCCATATGCACTAGGTAAGTAGATGCTACCTACATATTTCTATGGATGATATATCCATGAAAAATTTAGTTTGAATGTACTTCTCCTAGGAAATAAGAAGAAAATGATAACTGATGAAAAATAAACATGATGGATGTGAAAAAAGAATAGGAATGGTCTTGAAAAATGACAATTGCATGGGATAAAAGGCCAAAAAGAATGAGGAAACTAAGTGACAAGTGATTTCTTGTGACTTATTAAGGTTTCCCAAAATATTTAAGGCAAATAAGTGGCCAATGTTTTGGTTTTTATAAACAATTTTCAAATCTTTTTGGAATTTTCTTGGTATCTCAACTCAATCGAGAATGATGAAACATTAAACAGTCCAAACTCCTAAATTGGCTAGAGCATGGAAAACTTGAAATTTTCCTCATAAAATGGTGAGATCATGATGACAAAAAGGGAATGAGGTGACCTCAACATGAATCAAACACAACCCACACAGTCCTAAAATGGACTTAGTTCATAGTAGTTCCACCTTATAGTGGAGGAATTTGACTAATGTAGTAGCCAATTCAAACAAAATAAGCATAGTTGGTATGATGAAATAATATGACATAGGAATGGCTAGTTAGGATGTCAAGGCATAATAAACAAACATTGCCTATAGTTTTCCCATAGGTGGTTATAACTAAGGTACAACTAATTAGATCAATGATACTAATTTACCCATATGTGGTTATAATTATTAGCAAGACTGGTGAAACATTGATTTTCCCATGTAGGCAGATATAATTAGGCTCAAATAAACAAACATGATTATAAAAGACAAGAAATGAAGGATGCAACTACAAAAACTTTTATATTACTACTCCAAAATACTGCCTCTATTTGGAATGATTGAAATAACTACTGAAACTAATCTGATTCATCATGATGAACATGAAACTAATGGATGAACCAATGCCAAATGGGATAGGATAGGATGGATCAAAACATGTTTTGGTTGATAGAATGGAATGGTAGAATGAATATGTGATAGGATAATGATAGGATGGTAGAATTATATGATGATATGAAGTTAGAATGTTATGGTACAAATAAGAATATGGATAATATGATACAAATTGAAGTGATTTTTATAGACAATACATTGTATCACTCAAGCATAGTACCACTTGATGTATATAATGTTCATAGGCTCATCAATTTCATCTTAGTTTGGTGTGATGAGCCTATATGCTCCTATGTCATAGTCTACAATGATGATAAAAAGACCAACCCAATTGGGTTTAAACTTGCCTTTATGCTTCTTTTTGGCCATGGTATTATTTTGGTTTTCTTTGAGGATAAGATCACCAAGCTCAAATTGTCTAGGTTTCATGTACCGATTATAATGGCCATGGAGTTAGTTATGATATGCCTATAGATTTTTCACTGCATCTATGCATTTATTATCAAGCAAGTCTAATTCTTGCTACTCGATAGTCACAATAGTCTAGGACATGCTTGAAAAAGATGCATAATGATGGTAACTTGAACTCAATGGGAAGAATGGCCTCAGTGCTATAAATAAGTGAGTATGGAGTGGCTCTTATGGGTATGCAATGATTGGTACACTATGCCCAAAGGGCACATAATATTTGAAGGTGCCAATTATGACCAACATCATTGATAATATTTTTAAGGATGTTGACAATGGTTTTATTTGATGCTTCAGCCTAGACATTACACTAGGGGTAATATGCCATGGAAAAATGATGTGTGATGTTGTATTCAACACATATTTTCAACATCCTTGTTCTTGAATTATATTCCATTATTAGATATAATTTTGGAGGGGATATCATAGCAGCAGATGAGATGGTTAAATATGAATTTGGTAATTTGATTTCAAATCATGTAAGTGAGGGGTATAGCTTCAACCCACTTGGTGAAATATTCTATGGAGGTGAGGATATGTTTATGGCCATCTAATGAGGTGGTGTTTATCTTCACAATGAGAATAAGGCCCCATGTGGAAAATGTCTATGGTGTCAACATTAGTTTTAGAGTCTTGGTTGGGGCATGCATCAGATTAGCATGTCATTGGCATTTATCACATCTTTTCACATATGTTACATCTGTGTCCATTATTGGCCAATAATAACCAGTACATAAGATATTTTTGGATAGGATTTGCCCTCCAGTGTGGGCTCCATAAACCCCTTCATGGACTTCTCATAATGCTAGTATAGATTCTACTGAAGGTAAACAATGAAGTAGAGTTTCATCAAAATTGTGGTGATATAGGGTTAGTCTGAGTAAGGTATAATGTTGGGCATTGTGGATGAAGGCTTTGGTTTGATTTAAGGATAATTTTGGTGGTAAAACATGGTCATGTAAATAGGCATATAAGTCATAATACCAAGTAGAGTTGGAACCAAAAATATCATAGATCATTGCAATGGTTGATGGTTCATGAGCTGGCATTATTATATTTTCAACTAGAAATTGGTAGTCTTTTGTTGTATCTATATGTCTAATGAGTGACCCAATGGTATCCATTGCATCTACTATTTTTTTTCTTACCCTTGGTATATGTTCAAACTGGATGTCGATAATTTGTTGTTTGAGAGTGTCGACTATGGCCTTGTAGGGAACCATCCTATCATTTTTGGTCTGAAAGTGGTCTCTAACCTGATTAATGATTAACTATGAATCACCATAAAACTTTAGATGGTGTATGATCCATTGTACTACCTATCTAAGCCCTAAAATGATTGATTCATATTAAACAATGTTATTGGTACAAGGAAAGCTGATTTTGAATGATTTGGGGGTTAGATCCACCTGTAGAGTGATAAATAAAAGTCCTACCCCTAATCCATGTGTTATGAATGAACCATCAAATACATCTTCTAGTTCTGATCCTCAAGAGGTGTTTCAATGATGGTCATTATGGACTTGTTAGGAAATTGGAATGTGAGTGTTTCTATGTCTACAAGGGGTGCTTTAGCAAGCTAATCTACAAGAACATGCCCCTTGATGGATTTTTAGTTCACATATTATATCTTAAACTCACTAAAAAACATAATTCAATTGGCCATGCTGCTTTATAAATCTAATTTTGAAAGTAGATACTTGATCATATCTACTTTTAAAATGACCATGGTCTTATTATTCAACATGTAGTGCTGTAATTTTTGAGATATGAAGAACATGGGTAAACAAGATTTTTCTATGGGTTTATAATTATGTTCATACACTGCTAGTGTATGGCTTAGATAGTAAATTGTATGCTCTTTTCCATTATCATCATGTTGAGATAGAAGTGCCCCTAGGGATTTATCTATCATTGATAGATATAAACATAATGGTTTCCCTAGAATAGGAGGCAATAGAACTGGTGGATTTGTAAGATAGTCCTTTAGCTATTGAAAATATTTTTGACAATAATCATCCCAAAGAAATGTTACACCCTTCTTTAGTAGGTGTGTAAATAGGTGGCACTTATCAACCAATTGAGATATGAAGAATTGAATAGATTAGATCTTGCCCTATAAATTGTGGAGCTGCTTCAAATTGGTTGGTGGTGGCATTTATATTATGGCTTGTACTTTGGATGGATCAACTTCAATGCCCTTACAAGACATAATGAAGCCAATAAGTTTGTTAGAAGTAATGCCAAAAATACATTTCTTAGTGTTGATCTTAACTTTATATTCATGTAGTCACTCAAATATCCTCCTCAATGTTGTTGGATGATCAACCCTGGTCTTTGATTTTCCTAGTATGTTGTCAATGTAGTTTTTGATAATATCATGTATCATATCATGAAATATGATTGTCATGGCTCTTTGATAAGTGTCCCATAAATTCTTAAAGACAAAATGACATAACTTGATAATAGAATGTTCCCCATGGAATGGTAAATGATGTTTTGTGTTGGTCTTTTGGTGTGATTCTAATATAATTGTAGCTTGAGAAACTATCCATTAGTGAAAACATCTCATAATCCATTGTGGAGTCAACAATTATGTCAATGTTTGTCAATGGAAAGTCGTCCTTAGGGAAAGCTTTGTAAATGTCCCTAAAATTAGTGTAGATTTTGATTCTTTTTAGGTTTTTATTGACTGGAACTACAATGGAAATCCATTCAGAATAGTTAATTGTCCTAATGCATCTTGGTTCCAAGAGCTTCTCCAACTCTTTCTTTACCAATACAAAAATGTGAGGATGCATTTTGCATAACTTTTGCTTCACTGGTTTGACATTAGGATGTACCACAAGATGGTAAACAACTAAGGTGGGGTCCAAACTTGGCATGTTAGAATATGCCCATGAAAATATATCTACAAATTTCCTCAATAGGGCTATTAAGACTTCATGATCCTCCTCAGTGAGGGATGTGCCTAATTTAATCCACTTTGGGTCATCTGGGGCCCTCATGTTTACCTCTATTATATCTTCCACTAGAAGGGTCAAACCATCTTCAAGAATAGTGGGCAAAGATTTAAACTATTTGCTATGTAAAAGTCCTCTATTAGGACTTGATATTCAAGTTCTCCTAGTCATGAGGAATTATAATCCCCTAATGGGAGATATGGCCATGAGACAAAAATAGTTGGAAATTCCTATGTGGTTCGATTGAAGGCTTGTTGTTCTTTAAGATTGAATTTAGATCCATATACAATTTTATCATTGTTGTGATACTAAATGATTTGATAAAAATATTCACATTCTTTAAGACTAAAATCAGACTCATAGATAATTTTTTCATTGGTGGGCTCCTGGTTTGATTTGAAGAAGGCTGAACACCCCCATCTAATGATGCTTGAAACAAGTTTTCACCACTAGACTGACCTTTATCTTTACTTTTGACTTGGTTAAAAATCACCTCAAAAAGGTTTTCACTTTGAGATCTTAATGTTTTATTTAGTTTCTTTTGGATAAGGGTGTTCACCCATTCTCCAAAATAGGCTTCAGGATCTAGTTTAATTTAGAATCCTAAATTATGATCTCCCAATAGAACATTGTCTCTAAGGCCTAAAAAATCATAAAAAGCTTCATCAATTTGAAACTCATCAATTAACACATTGGATTCTTATAGGTCCCAGTCTATAAGTTGGGGCATAATATAATAATAGTGGATTATGATGAATGACTAGTCGAAGGGTATAAATGGCATTATTATCAAATAAGTTGGTTTGGGCTACATCATCAAATTAGCTATGATCAGAATCTACTTCACTATTGACATCATCATCAATAATCATTGGTGATAGAAATTGAATGAGATATGCGATTTCACCCCTAGGTGGTTTGAATCCAAGTCCATAAGTTATTTTGTACTTAGTCATATATATTGGCTTGAGTGTTCCTTTTGTTTGGTCCAAGGCCTCATCCTTCATAGTCTTGGTTCTCCATGATCTTATTAGGAATGGGATACTTGGAGTTTTTATAATAGTCAATGAATTTATCATTGTATAACCATGATTCATCACCTTAGAGAGGGTCCTTTTATTTACTAGAGACCAGTATGAAAGTGATAAGGGTTGGAATATATTGATGGGATTTTCCCTTTCTTTGCTATTGCATGAGTGTTTTAGATTTTGGTCTTCCAAATAACTTTGGGTTCTATGGAATTTTTGTAATGTGAAATGTTTCATGCATCAAATACTCTCCTAGGGCATTGACTGAGATGGCATAATGATTAGACATTTTAGGAGGTGACACGTGGGAAAATGAATCAAGGTTATTAAGGTCAATGCAATTGGCCTCTGATAAGTCAATATGTATTTCTTTCCCTTTATCTTACTTGGTGATTGGATTCATGCCAAAATGGTAATTTTAGCTCTCAAACTCAACCTCAATATGTTTGCAATGCCTATATGGATGCAAATATTTAGGAATACTAACCTCCATCCCTAAATGGGATAACTTGATACATTGGTGCAGTGTTGATGAGACTACATGAATCTCATGTAACCAAGGTCTACCCAAAAGCATATTGTATGATAAATCGAGATCTAACACATGAAAAAGTGTATCATGGGTCAAGGGCCCAATTATAAATAGCAAGCTAATGGTGCCTTGTGATTCTCATTCTTCATTGTCATAGGCTTTGATTGTGATTGTTTCCACTTGGAGATCTATTGTGGTATACCTAAGAAGCTTGAAAAGATTTAGAGACACTATATTCAGACTTGGTCCATTATCTATGAGGACACATTTCATTCTATGCCTCTTTATGTAAACTTTGATATATAATGGATTATTATGCAATGGGACAGGGGATGACATATCACTTTGGTTGAAGGTTCCTTGTTGGGATGGAGCTATGTGTCTAACCAAATCTTGAAATTTTTTAGGGGATATGCCATTTATAAATATGGATTGACCAAGGAACTCTATCAAGATGTTTTTGTGGATAGTAGATGTACACAACAAATCTAAAATGGAGATTTATGTTGGTGTCTTTTACAATTGTTCCACAATGTCAAACATATTTTCTTGGATAGTGGTAAATGGCTTATTTTGAAATAGAATGACTACTTGGATGATGGGTAAAGTGGAAAATGGTTATGGCATTGGTATGGTAATCCTTGACTGCCAAGTTGTGATTACCCAATTGGGATTAGGTATAGGAATATTGTTTCTAAAAAATGATTATGGAGGGGGACCAGATAGGATGAGTCTTGATTATTGATGTACTTATGTATGGTCACAGTCTAACGATGATTTGTCAGTATAAGGTCATAACATGAGAACCCCTACTTGATGGTTCACCTATGTGCATTCTCAAGTCAAGTAAGGATCACCAAAATGATTTGGTTGATTGGGTGTGATTAGCAATGATCTTGTCTGATTGGTACTTGGTCTAGGATTAATGAAAATGGTGTTAACATGACCTCCTATAATATGGCCTATAGCTACATTGTAGTCATGTGCAACTACATGGTAGGTCTATTAGTTGTTACCATTATAACATTGGTTTTTCCCATTGTCTTGACGTTGTTAGTTCTATTGAGTCTATTGGTTTGGCTTTGGTTGTTGATACTGTTATTGTTGATGTTGCACTAGTCACCTTTTTTATTGTTGTGGTTGTTTTTGTTTTTTTTGATTATTATGTTGGGGAAAAGGATTTTGATATATGTCAAGGCTATGATTGGAGGTGGAAGCTCCATGATCCAATGTGATCACTCCATTTTCCAACATATTCTAAATTACATGTCTAATTTTCACACAATGCTACAAATTCTGGCCATTGACTCTATGAAAATTGTATAATTATTATGGCTTATAGTAGTCTAGCATGTAAGCACCCTCAAAAAATTTCTCTTTTAAAATAGGCCATCTAATCAAGTTAACTGCAACAAGTTTGTGAAAGACTAATTCTATGGGCTCTCTAAGGTTAGTAAAAGCATGACAAGTAAGCATGTTTCTCCTTAGAGGAGGAGGGTTTTAAAAAGACATTGGTTGTTGCATTTGCTTTACTAGTCGATTTTATTGAACTTGTTGCACATGCAATGGCCGATAAAAAGGTTGTTGGTTAGGAGTAAGCTAGAAAGGTGGCATCGGCTGAGCAGATGGTGATTACATTATTTGGACATGTCACGAATATAACTCCATTACCTAAAAAAATATTATTGCAATTAAATTTCTTGGGTTTATCATTGTTATTGCCATATACTAGTTATGATGCTTGGCTTGGACTGGATGTTGGTTTTGACCATCGTTCTAGTTTTGGTTCTATCCTTTGTTATGATTTGATGAGGTTAGTTTCATGATCACTTTGTTAATAAGGGCTCATTAAATGATTTATTTGAATGTATGTGAACACTACAAATCTAGATAGTAAGATATCTTATTGTGTAGATTTTTGGTAAACACAGTGGCTAGTTATTTGTCTAGTAGACTATGAGTAAATTAGCTTTTAAGGGCTCTCTATCACTGTAGATTGTTGGTGAAGCTTTCACCTAGTTTTTATTTTTCTTGTGTCAAGTCTACCAATGAAATCTCATGCTCAAGATTGTAAGAAAAGTGTTGTACAATTTTTTCTAAAAGATCATCAAAATTAGAAACTAAATTCCATAGTAGTTTCAAGAACCATGTCAAAGCTTGTCTAGGTACAATTATTGGAAAAAACAACAAATATATGTCACTGGTTGACATGTGACAAAAAATTCCATCATATGTGTTTTGGGGTCACCTTTCCCCTTATATTTATAGAACTTTGGTGGCTCATACCCTAGAGGAAATGGTATTTACAAGTACTCCATGTTGAAGGGATAAGAACACACATTATCCAACTTGAACTTATTGACTTGTTTCCTAGCTTGGATAGTGGTAATTACATCCTTCATTTTTTGTAACTCTTATTCAAGGAAACTAGGATTATTATTGATTGGAAGTGATGGTTGAGTGGTCAAAAGTGGATTACTTTGATTAAGGTATGGTCGAGGTATTTTCTAGGGTATGTTGGATTGGATGGGGAATGGTCCAAGAATATGCATGCATAGGTTAGGGTGTAATTGTTTAAATTACACTTGTAATTGTGGGATATTCAGGTTAGGATTTGATATGTAGGTCTGATGTTAGGAATATTGAGGTTAGGATTGTGGGATATGGATATATTGTGCCTGTTAAGGTTGAACAGGGACATGATATCAACTAGTCATACTGGGATGATTGAGAGGGACATGTGGATGAAGACCCTATCTTTGAACTTGTGGCACATTTGGCATGAAAGATAATTGTTGCCTAATAGGTAATTAAAGAACATTGGAACCTCTTTGTTGCATGAATCTTAGTTGAGAAGTAGATGCATGTTGGAGATTTGACATCTATAATTGACCAATATTTACACATTGTTAGTTAAACATCATTTGGTTTTGAATTGGAATGTTAGTCTATGATGAAAGAGGTATGTTCACTGCTACTTGGTGAAATGGAACATTGGTTTCCCCCTATTGAGGTGTTAATATGTTTTGTCTCTATTATGCAATTTGATTGGATGGTGCTTGTATTATGGAATATTACTCATCACCTATTGGGAATGAGTAATATTCATCACATTTTGTTGTGGCATGGTAGTGATCATTGGTTGAATACTTAATCCTTGTTGTTGGGTGCTAGAAGAAGAAACTGGTTGAGGATTAAAGGTAGCTAGTTGAGGTTGGGATGTAGAGACTCCTACTTATTGAGTTTTTAAAACACTAATGGTGATATAAAGGCACTTTTTATTATTGACTATGTATTTTTGCATTAACACCACTTTGGTTTGGATTGGACATTACTTACATATTATCCACTACATTCTGCTCATTATTCTATGTAGAAGTAGAATACACTTCCTCAATGGTTGGGGGTATTGAACATGTTATCAACTTAAGTGTTTTGCATAAGTGGATCGAAACCTTGATTTTATTGACCTATCAACTCAAATAAAACTCTCATTAAAGGGAGTGACTAAATAAGAGGTGCATTTGACATGGCCATTTGAATAAAGTTACACATTAGGTTTTGATATGCCTGATATGCTATCTAGATTTACATGAATTGGTCCTCCATGATACCTCTTTGTGTGATAAACATATGTGGATCTTGATATGACATGGGTATTATGGCATTAGGGTTTCTAGAAGAGGCCTACTCATTGTTTGGATTGTAAAATATGTTACAAGGTCCTCTTGGTAGATTTGGAAAATTATAATGCCCTACCTCTACAACTCTATTTATATCATAGGTTGATGGCATGGTCACATAGTATGGTTTTTGAACATTTTATGCAAACATAGGTATGTTATCCAAATATTGGGCCATCTGTACTTGATCTTGATTTGTGTATGGAGGTGTGATAACCAAATAATTAACCAAAGGATCTTGACTCTATCCCCCTATTTGAGTGTTGTATGATGGATAGGAATCCATCTTCCAAACAACATCATCTCTATAAGGGTCTTGAGAAAAGTCTTCTTACGTGCTAACATTTCCATATCCTAGATTATACATAGTTCCATTACATGTATAGTGAGCCATGGTTAAATCAAATGACAAATGTTTTGCAACAAGATGGATTAGAGTTTGGTAAACTCTAAAAAAATATCTAAAAAGAAAAAAGGAGTTAAACGTGATCTAGCTTGGTTGAAGTTGGAGTTGTATCTCCAAAAATTTTGATATAAAGATTTGGTAAAAATAGTATAACATCAAATGTTTACATAAACAATATCAAGTAAAATGACCTAAAAATAAGATATCAAACTCTAATGTCCAAATGTGTTCCAAACAAGTCTAAATTAGGAAAGGGAAATGTTTTTAGGTATTTTGTCCAAATGCAAAGTCAAAATCTAGGATCAAATAGGTTGTGCCAAGAATTTTGGATAAATGGCATGAAAATCTAGGCTTAAAACAAAGGATGATAATAATTAATATAATAAACTCAAAAAAGTTTGGAAAAGACTAAGTACTTGATTCTAGACATAAATGTGATTTTATTGGTATAAAAACTAAAAAAAAGGCACTTTGAAGATGGACTGATTCTATCAAATAAAGGCACAAACAATAAAGTTTCCAAACTTGAGTAATGGATGAACCTAAGTTACACAACCTAAAAGAGAAATATTTATGTATTAGCCTCTACATGTCGAGGCCTAAATATAAATCAATCAATGTTTGGATCCAAACTTGTAAAAGTTAATCTAAGACTCAACTATGGTTCTGATAACCAACAAGCTAGGCAAATTTGAACAACATGACTATACTAAACAAATATCCAAAAAGTCTCAAATGATTGGCTGAAAATAATGAAAATTGAGATAAAAAATAAGACAAGTTTTTTGAAATAATTTGGGCAACATAATGGCATTAACACTCCTAAAATATGTGATAATGTTTGATGTTTTAAAGACTTCAAAGGCACAAGACTTGGAATGATTTGGGTAGCATAATTTTACCAATCTTAATCAAAATCCACACTCAATATTTTGACACAAATGTTTGCTAAGTTAAATCAAGGTGTCGAATGACATAATACCCCCTCAAATAATGGAGTGATGTTGGACACAAGACTCATTTATGACATGGTTTAAACAACAAGTTTTAGTTCTAACACACAAATAAATAAAGAATAAATGATAAAAATACAACTAAGTATATCGTCCTAAATCCTATCAAGGTGTGGAAAAGTAGGGTTGACTAAAACCTACAAGTTTTCAATCATCTAGATTGATCTCATGTGTACACACTTTCACATATGCACACAAGAGAAGTAGCATGTCAATTGAGTCCACATCAAATGGATTATTATGGAAAGGTATTGTTTTTTTATAACCACTACATCCATCAATTTATTAGTGTAGTGTGATGTCCAAAATGATCATACATCCTAAGCTATTTTTCCACTAATGGAGATGATTTAACCACTCAAACCATTATCCTAGTGGGGCGATCCCAATTTATATACCCCCATATGGAGAGGGGTTGAAACACTTCCAAGAGATGAAGCCTCAAGTCAATGCTTCACTAAATAAATTGTGAGAGGTAATGACATCCCTTATAGAAGCTAAGACACATGAAAATAAAAGACAATTAGAAAGACTTTAGGGTTACTTTTAGATCACCCAATACTATGCGAGTTCGGAGAGAGCCTAGGCAATTTTATTTCTACATCTTAGACTAGGCACTAAAATGCAATGGAAAGGCACTTTTGATCCCACAAGTTCCCTATAGGGGATAGGGGAGAGCATACACATGCCATCCTTTTTGTGAAACAAACAATCAACAAACAAACATAGCATAAAAATAAACATGCTCAAAAGCATGAAAACTATATGATGTTAAGTTCATTTTAAGGCACCAAAATGAAATGTGTTGTGAAGTTTGTCCCATTAGCATTGATGAAACTTGATAAAACATTGAAAAACATCTAAGGAATAAAAAATAAACTATATTATTTTTAAACACCCAAAAGATGATGTGATCAAGATTGAAAATATGTTCAAATTTGATTAGGTTCATTGTTATGAACCAGTTAAAATGTTTTGGTAAGGTTCATGGCCCCTTGTCACCTTGAAAATTTTGAAAGAACTTGCATAAACACAAACTAAGAAAAAACATAACCATGTTTGTTTTAAACACTTAAGTCTAAATGTTCAAATTTAGCCTAATTTGTTTTAAACACCAAATTGAAATGTTAGAAACCATTTAAGCTTGTAAATTTATGTTCAACATTTGCCTTGACCCTACAAAAACAAGAGAGTAACCCCTTGCTTTGAATCACTTTTTTGATTAGGCAAATTAGGTTTGAAATTTAGTTCTCAGGTTTGTATTTAATTTCACACAGTGACCGTTGATGGTCAGAGGTGACCGTTGACAATTTTAAGGCAATCGTCACCTATCAGTTAAAGATAACCATTGACAGTCAAGTAAAATTACCTTCGATCAATAAAGACCATTGGTGATGAACTGTGAACCAGAAGGCAAAACCTTAAACTAGGAATACATTAGGTTAGATAATAGTTAGGCCAAAGATCAAGAAAACCTAAAAGATAAACTTAAGTCTAGTGATTTAAAAGTCTTTAAAACCAAGAAAACTCAATCTGAAATGATAGAAAGAATGAAAATGTAAGATTTAAACATGTTTTTCCCTTGTAACCAACCATTGATGGTTACATATAATTGGTGGTGGTTGGGTAGAATCAATGGCATTTAGGGCCTAACCATCAACGGTTGAACCTGACCATCGATGGTCTTTGTGTAGATCTAAGAAATACAACAAAATGAAATCCTACCAAAACAAGGTTAAAAAATCAAGTTTAGAGAGATTCAACCATCTAAATGAAGATTTAAAAGCTGCATATTGATCTCCTTTCTATGTGAGATGTGTTGGGTCCCCCTGAGCATGCCATTATAGTGTTAGTTCCAAAAATAGTGAAATCAACACACTAGCAAAGCTAATATATCTAGGCCTGGATCATGGGGGGTGCTTAGTGAACAAAACAATTGAAAACACAACTAAATGATAAATTTCATTACCTTCTTTGATTGATCTAATACATTTATTTATTGGCTTTCTTGGATTGTACTCAAAAGGTCTTCATCAATGGTGCTTTGCTATCTCCATCTCCTCTTGGCATCATGTTCATGTTTTGGCTTTGGCTTGATTTTGGAATTATAACACTATAAATTTACTTCGTGAATCAAATCAAATATTATAGCTCTACTATGTTTCAATATCTCCATATGAAGAGCTCTAGGCTTGCTTTTATAGGCTTTGAAATCAACTTAGAATGGGTTAAATCCTAACCTAGGTTTTCTTAGCTAACCCTAGTAGAGTTAATAGGTGTCCAAAATCTCATGATTAGCATGGAATAAGTGTACCTTGAGATATTTTACATCTGGACAACTCACAAAAGGTAATGATTAGCTCTTTAGGACATTTATTAATAATCAAATTTTCTTTTTTGATAATTGATTTATTTGCTCATGGATGAATTCAATTAGGACTTGATTAAGATTTGCAAGTTAATTAACCCCTTTTAGTCATTTGAACATATGTTTGATTTTTATATAAATGATATGTGCATTTGTTCAATTTAATTTATTTATGGGACAAATCAATTTATTCCCATGGTTATGAAGCCAAACTCAGGTCATTTAGAAATTCTTAGGCTAGATGCTCAATGGTTGGTAATAATTGTTCTAAAATTGGATATGAATCCATTGGTGTCCAATTTTAGGTGTTTACACGTAGTAGTCATGATTTGTATTTAGATAATAATTGATAAAGTTATGAATATGGTTACTTCAGTCCTTGAGTTATCTATTGATTCTGGTAATGTGTAAATATTTTTTGAAAAGAGTAGTAAAGTCTCTTTTCAATGTAACATGGCTCATAACAGTTATTTCATCACCAGGACAAATCCTATTTGAGGGGAGGATGTGATGATACTATCTATTGGCACTTTATTTAACCATTAAATAAAATTCTATAGTATGTTATTTAGATTTGAATGGAATTCGACTAGTTGTCTTAGTTATAAATATTATAATTCATATATATATATATATAAGTCTACGTATATGGATATTAATGTATATCTCTTTATCTTTATGTGTGTGTGTGTGTGTCTACTACTAAGTTAAGTCATAGAACAATTAGCATATGGCCTTGTTGATGACTTGGCATGAGTAGTAAAAGACTTTTTGTTTTGTTTAAAGTCTTATACATTGGTTTTCATTAGAAATAAAGTTTAAGGACACGTGGGAAATTTTATATGAATAGACATTTTGTATTTTAATTATCCTGTGTGTTGGCTAATTGATAAAAGCGTATTAATCTTAACACTTTGGTCATTATAAAAGCATATAGACTCTGAAATTGTATTGGCATGCATAATTAAAAAAGACTTAATTTTTTTAAGTCTTAAATGTTGGTTGGTAAAATGGCTTAATGCCTAGGCTCATGGCCTTCTCATATGATAAAAGTCTTAGACCATGAAGTGGTCATGAGCTGGCATGACATTAGAATTAATATTGAAATCGTGTCATTAAATTTTAGGGTTTTTCACATAGTGATTGGCATTGAATCAACCATCATTTTGGGTTGTTAACTTGTTGGGAAGAGGAGTGAGGAGAGTTGGAGAAAAAGTAAGGGTTTCAGGTCTGCATAGGCCACCAACATGCTGGGGGTGAGCAGAAGGAGATAAGAATGAGTGGTAATAAGGAGAGTATAAAGGATGCAAGCATGAGAGAGATAACTGGTCAAGGTAAATAAAAATGTTGATGCTACTACTAGTGTGGTGCCACTATGGGAGAAATAATAAAATAAAATATTGCATATATATTCTAAAGGCATGTACTTCTCCTTTTAGTTTAATTTATGAAACTTGAATCCATTCTTAATATTGCAAGTTCTACATAAAAACCTAGTGGGGTATATCCTCATGAGGGAATATTTTATTATTCCCACACAAGTCTATGCCACAACTAGGGGTAGATGTATGTTTATTGTGTGGAAATATCTTGTGGTGTTCTTGTTGCCTAGATGGAGATGGTGGTTGCTTGATTTTATTCTGTTATAGTGATGGTATAACAATGTC